>CM070012.1:22111772-22711772 GCA_036247105.1 Cirrhinus mrigala | reverse complement strand
TTTCCTTTTCTCCTATTTTATCAAGTACATGCAAGCTGTGCTATAATCCCCATCATTTAGGTTTTTGGTATACTTCAAGAATTTGAATAATTTTATCTAAATTGTGAGTGCTAAAATTTCAGCTGCAGAAAGCAGTCTATCATTTCTTTCCTTTCAGCCAAGGACATTTATTAAAATAAATGCGTCCCATCAAGGTTGTACTAAACATATTAATTGCTGGATTTCATGGCTGCATTTTAAGCGGCAGCGCATAACCCATAACGGCAGCTCATAACCCATAACGGAGAGAATGCTGAGGGTGGTCATTCCAGGCCTCCTGTGGTAGGAGAGTGTCTGGCTACATTTTTGGACTCATTAGTTGCACACCACTGCAGAGCCGTGAACTCTCACTCGAGAGGGTCGAGATGAGAAAAGGGTACAATGGATTTTCTTGCAAAGGGAAAAAGAATAGAGATTGTGGTTCTGTGTGACACATGTTTTGAGTTCCGTGTTGTAGAGCTAGTGAGATACAGAATTTATATCTTTTATATGAGCTGATGAATAAAAGACCTGCTCTAACCCAGCTAACAGGGAACATTCTCAGAACTTTATGAACAAACTTTCTTCCAGTTACATTAATAGAATGTTCATTCAAAGTTATCTGGTATTTTAGACACATTCTGAAAACATTAGCACAAAAGCATTATTTACACTTTGTTTATGGAATGTTTTTTTTCTGAAACATTTTAGTTGGATATTCATGGTTTAAAATAACATTCCTATAATGCTCTCTAAATATTAAAATTGAATGTTCCTCTTGAAGTTTTAAAAATTCACATAACCAAGAATAGACTTTTTTAAACATTTATAAGACTAGACATTCTGAACATTCACTCAAAATCCATAGATTTTCACAACTTAAAGGGTTACTCCACTCCAAAATTAAAATTTTACCTCCATGTCGTTCCAAACCCATAAAAACTTGTTTGTCTTCGGAACACAATTTAAGATATTTTGGATGAAAACCGGGAGGTTTGTGACTGTCCCATTGGCTGCAAAGTAAATACCACTGTTAAGGCCCATGAAAGGCATCGTCAAAATAGTCCATCTGCCATCAGTGGTTCAACCATAATTTTACGAAGCTACAAGAATATTTTTTGTAGGCAAAGAAAACAAAAATAACGACTTTATTTAACATTTCGTCTCCTCCGCGTCACCGTAGTGCCATTTTGGAGAGTATCCACTGGACGCAAACAGCGTACGCTGTTCTGTGTCAGCTGCGTCACAGGATACACTATTTTCGTTCGAATCAAAGTGGAAATAAACGTAGAAAACGTATCCATGTGGTGCGGCTGACACAAAACAGCATGCGTTTTTTTGCGTCCAGTGACGCGGAGGAGATGAATTGTTGAATAAAGCCATTATTTTTGTTTTCTTAGCGTACAAAAAGTATTCTTGTAGCTTTATAAAATTAACCACTGATGGCCGATGGACTATTTTGACGATGCCTTTCATACTTTTTTGGGCCTTGACAGTGGTATTTACTTGGCAGTCAATGGGACAGTGACAAACCTCCTGGTTTTCATCCAAAATATCTTAAATTGTGTTCCGAAGATGAATGAACCTTTTACAGGTTTGGAACGACATTAATGACAAAAAAATTTCATTTTGGGGTGGAGTAACCCTTTAAAGACCATCTATTATGCCCCTTTTTACAAGATGTAAAATAAGTCTCAGGTGGCCCCAGAATGTATCCGCGATGTTTCAGCTCAAAATACCTCACAGATCATATATTATATCATTTAAAAAATTCCTGTTTTGAGTGTAAGCAGAAACACGCTGTTTTCGTGCACGTCTCTTTAAATACAAATGAGCTGCTGCTCTCCGCCCCCTTGTCCAGAACAGGGCTGTGCCTTTACAGCTCATGCCTCAGATACTCTTCCAAAACAAAACATCTTTTTTGAATGTTATGTATATCACGTTAAAATCATGCATTTTAAAGCCACATTAGTTTAAATTTCTGATAATACGGTTTTCTGAGCATATACATCCAAAGCACGCAAACAGAAAGCGGCTGTCACACAGCATGTGAGTGCTAAACTAAAGTTACAAAAACACAGTCGGTTATGTCTGTGAAGCTTAACAGCTAGGAAAGAAATTGCATGTTTTATATAGTACCTACTGCTGTCTTCGCTGTTAATATGACCTAAACAATAAAATAAAAGCAGAAAATCACTCACTGCTCTGGACTGAATAACGTCTATAGCTTTAATAAGAAGACATTTCTTATTTGTATGCTGCTTTTAAATGCTTTAGCATGAACATAAACATGGCAGACTGTGTGCGGCTCACTCTGGGCGGGGTCTCTGCTAATATGGCAGTGTCTGTCAACAGTTGTGGGCGGGGCCTGTAAAATGTGATGTCACATTTTATGGATTCTGTGAACTGCTTGTTCTGAGACACTGCTTATGATTTATGAGGCTTAGAAAAATGACCAGGTGGATTTTTATCATTATAGGGTGGTTGCATACGCACACTGCCAGCATATATTTATGTTCAAACAACATGTAAAAGTGTATTTTACATAATAGGTGCCCTTTAAGTGGAACATTAGCAAAATGTTCTTAGAACACATTTTTGTTAGCTTGGAAAGTTGACGTGGCACTTGATTAAGGATGTTTGGACATCTTTGAATTTCCTTATACTGTAGTATATTAGTGAGACATTTTTCTTTTGGCATTTTTAGACGTTTTAGAATGGTACCATCCACAGTAAGCGACCTCAATATGTTTCCTGAACTGAGTAATGAGGCCATTGCCGAGTGGTGTGTCTCTGCATTTGCATTGAGTGATGTAGACGTGTTTGTGACTGATGAAGCCCTGCACGTCCACCCAGTGGATTCTGGGAGATCACTTTTCATCTCCAGAGTTGAGATATTGCATTGACCTCTGCAGTCTGCAACCCAAGATTACCTTGACATCTGCTGTGTGGGTCTCAGAAAGCTAATTAATCCCTGCTGACCTAAGTTTTCGAGGGACTGTTCCAAAAGTGTCCAACCTCTGACTTCTCCAATTCCCTCTGACTCCACATATCACTCCTCTGAAATCTGAAATGTATCAGAATGACATTAATGTAACAGACCTCATCAATAAAATCATCTAATTACAAAGAAAGGATACAAATTTCTGTTCGCCATTGTGTAAACTGTATTACAAGTATGGTTCGCTATCAAGGATAATTAGAGAAAGAACGATTTTCATGAGCCATTAATGGTCCACAAATGTCCATCTACCAGGAAATTTTCATTTCTGACTCAAAATGAACCACAAACTGTTATGTTTAATGCTTTATGTTGACCTTAAGGCTTGTAGTAACTAATTAGTTCTTCATATGACAACGAGCTTTCAAAGATTTATGTTGTGAATTTAGTTGTAATCAGCTGTCATTTCTAAAAATGGATGAATGAATGATTTATGGCATGAGTGAATGATCTTTGCATTAAAATAAATACATAAATAAGAAATGCAATAAGAATTGCTTTTTTCCACCAACATATTTCTTCTTTATAAGTATGGACAATCATTAAAAGAACTGTAAAAGAACCAAACCGAGAGATTTGAGAGTTAAATTTCTTATTCCCATCTTTAATTGCAATCCCTGGAGATCCAAATCTCTTATGTTTGATGCTGTTTAAATGAAATTATTAATAGCGAAGAGGCAACATTAAAATACAGAAAATATAAAATATGCACACTGTTCTCCCAAAGTCACCCAAAAAAGTCCCTGAGGGCTTGTTGTTGCTCATGATTTTTCTTGCTTGGCATTTGTAATTGTTATTATAGGGCAAACAGAGAATCTCACCAATATTTTTCCAGGGTCCTTGTAGATATGGCAACTCCCAAGGTCATAAATTTATTGCAGGTTTTTGAAAACTGCGAGCATTGAAGGTATTTGCTAATTTATTGCACCTGTTTGTCCAAGTGAAGTCTGCTCTGGGCAAAATTAGTTTTTATCATGATTCCGGTTGTAAGCTGTTCAGAAGGGACCAAAAGCCCCTTCTCGGCTGTCATTTTACACAGTCTAGTGTGTTCAGCTGTTCTGTCTAGGGAAATCATCTGAAAGTTGTCTACATACAAAATGCACCTTTTGAAGCGAGAGGGTGTGATCTTCAGGCAAACATTTGTCTGGCAATCTTCTGCTTTGGGAATTGGTTTCATCAAACCAAGAAGAAAAGGTGGAGACTTGGGTCAGAGACAAAATAATGCTCAAAAAACAGCATCTTTGTGGGGTAAAGGTGTCATTTATTGTAGATTTTCTTGTTGTGTGTCCATTTGACAAAATGGTTTATCTTGAAGGAAAGCAATTATATTAATTGTCGCACGATGAAGACCTTTAAAACATGTCACATTCAGATTAAAGAGACTAATTTTAGATACAGTATTGCCAGGTACTTTATCTATTTTTGTTCCACCAACAAAAATAGTTCCAAACAAAGGCAGAGCAGAATGGACACTTTTTACAGACAGTGTATAACACATTTATGCAAGGATTAAACATAAATTAAAACTTAATTTATTTTTGAAGAAGAAAAATGTACATTTATAACACCACAATTGTGGTGTACAGTACAGTCCTATTAGTTAACGTTAGTGAATGCATTAACTAAAATGTATTTACAATCAGTGTTGGGGAGTAATTAGTTACATGTAACTGCATTACAGAATAAATGTAACTGGAGTCTGTTACAGTTATTGAGAAAAAATGTGTAATTAAATTACAGTTACTTATGAAAATGCTAACGATTACAAAGGGGGTTAAATCTGAATATTTCTTCCATTAATATTTAAAATCTGATTTTGTGGTGGCTGTGGGATAGCTAGGGATAACCCTGCCTGGTTTAAATGTTTGAAGTTGAAAACATTTGTTAGAAATTTAGAAAAGTAATTAGAAAGTAATCAAATGTAATTAGTTATATTAATAAAGTAATTAGTAAATAGGGTAACTTGTAATATGTAACTTACAACATTTCCAAAGTAACCTTCCGAACACTGCTTACAATTAATAATTAATTGGTTACAGTATTTATTAATTAAATGTTAGTTATTAAAATATAACCTTTCATTAAATAATATTTACAGATACAGTTTTTGCTTTTAATAATGTATTAGTAAATGCTTAAGTTAACATAAATTGATATGAAGAAATGCTTTAGAATTACTTTTTCATTATTAGTTTATATTAACAAATGCATTTAACTAATGTCAACAAATGGAACAAATCTCTTCTCACTGGCGCAGTGCATCTTTCTATTTTTTTCCCCCTTTTTTTGAAAGTTGTGGAAATGCAATAGCACAATATTTTGCTTTTAGAGCAAATAAGAAAGCAAAAATAGCATTTACAATGCTCTTCCATGTATCTATAGAAGTTTAAATGGGTCATCGGATGCGCATTTTCGAGTTGATATGATTCCTTAGGGTCTTAATGAAAAGTCTATAATATACTTGGTTAAAAATTCTCAATGGCTGTGTAAAACAACACCCTTTTTACCTTGTCAAAATGAGCTCAAAAATCATCCCATTCTGAGGGATTGCTCCTTTAAATGCAAATAAGCTCTGCTCGCCCCGCCCCTCTCTACTCTCTGAGGAGTGAGTGCTGCTCTGAGAGATTGTTTACTTTAGCCGCAAAACTTGCTAACTAGCACATTATTAGGAAAGGTGATTGCAGAGGTTCATAAAAAAAAACCTTATACTCGCTTCTGCTGTAAGTGAAGCTGGATCACGAATGATTTGCGCAAACATAGTCGCATTTATGTAGATTAGGAGGCGCATTCCCTTCACAAACAAATGTAATCCACTGCATCTTCAGTGGCTCAGATGTCGGGAGTAAATGACGACGACACTGTTCATTATTACATCCAGCAACACAACACCTCAATCGCTCAATTGGAGATATTCTTGTCTAACTTACATCCCTGCTCCGGCATCGAAACAATGGAGGCCTGACTGTTACAGCTGATCTGAGGTAAGACGCTCATGTCCATCAACTATCGTGGGAACGGCCTTTGTCAGTGTCTGGCATCTGAGAATGGCTTGATTTGAAAAAGGGGATGTTATTTTTACAGATTAATTAAAAACCACTGCATGGATTTTTATCATTATAGGGTAGATTTGTACATACACTGCCAACACACATTAATGTTCAAACAACATGAATCGGTTGTGTGAATTATTCAATGACTCACTCATTAAGACAGGCAACTGCTTAGTTCCTGAATTAATCAATGTTATGAACAAATCAGGCTCAGTAAATGATCAATGGCTCACTTATATTGCAGTCTTGTGTTGCCACCTACTGGCCTAATTATGTAACACACCGAAAGTGTCACTGATAAATAGCCCTCACACATGCAAGGTGAGTGAGGTCTCAATGATGGTGTACTGTACATCAGCACTGTTTTATTTAATTCACATACATATGAAAAATATAAATATAATGAAATAATGAAATCTGAACGAAATCAGATTCCAAAAACGAATGTGAACATAGCCTGCAGCTTCATGTCTGCAGAAAATAAAAATACCTTAACTCCAGCTCTTAAAATAACTGCCTAGATTTCACCATCATTTACACTATGCTCTTTTGACATCAACATCTAAATCTGTTAGGTGAAAAGAAATGGCTAGTGTACTCTTTCAGCACCTGCTCTACCATTCCATGACCCTGTAATGATCCTCAACACTCTGAGGAAACACATGTAAGCAAGGTCAACCCCTCAACCTCCAGTCTCCACTGTGACCTTTCACCCTTCTCCAACTCTTTTCATCATTACATTTCCCAAGAGCTCAGTCCTCCCTGTTCTCCCTTTCCCATGATCCCTCCATCTCCCTGCCCTCCACCTCACCCCATCCATTCCCTGCAGCAGTGCTTTCTCCCCCCCCCAAAGCAAACCTCCTTTCTACTACTTTCATTCTATCACCTGAACCCCACCATCGCTCTCTGATTAATGGAGCTTTGATCTAGCCCTTCACAAATGAAAGAAGAGAAATTTTCCTTCTGTCATCTACGCCTGTACCTTTCCATTATCTCGCCAGTCGACCCGCCGTGTTTACCAGCCCTGACTGCTTCCTTTCACCCACACTGGCCACCGGCTGCAGGTTTTTACTGCGACACGAATATGTGAGAGGTTAATCTTTCGTAAAGGAAAATATTTATTTCAGCATTTTCTTAATCCCTATCTGATCTTGCAGATGAGCAGATTCATTTGCATTACATTACAAAAACGCTATTAGCCCTGAACCCATTCATGCGTGTGCAAAATGATAATACATGTACCATGGTGACTTAGAAAGTGTGTTCCTTGCAGACTGCTGAGCTGCCAAATAATATTAGCTCATTGCAATGAACAATATTTTATATATTTTAACACTTATGCTGTGCTGACAATCCTTTACCTAATTTGGTGTTCCTGGTCAAAAATTACCAGCCTTTTAAAAATAAATTGTAAATCTCTCACTATTATTGCCTAATCTTGGATTCAGTCTTCTTGTAAACTTGTTTTCTTTTAATTAGCACAGGTTTGTATTTCTTTTTGGAATTGACTGGTCATAGACCCCAATGACCTGAGCTTATGCACCTCAGTTTTTAAGTGAAAAAGCATTATTTGTGGATATTTTTGCCAAAAACTACAATCAATCAGTTCCAAAAAGAAATACAAAATCTCAGGTAATTGAAAATAAACACATTGATTTAAAAGAAGAAAAAAAATCCAATATTTGGCAATACATATATATATATATATATATATATATATATATATATATATATATATATATATTTTTTTTTTTTTTTTTTTTTTTTTTTTAATTCATTTCTATGGAAGCTGAGCTAATGCACTGCGCAAGCGTTTAAGCTCAGCTTCCATAGGAATTAATTGAAAATGCCCGCTCCGCTCTGCTCGCTACACTGTATTGCAAAAGCAAGCTTAGAACGGCTGTTTTACACACGTAAAAATGCGCATCATTAACCCGCCAAATCATGACAAATAGTCATAAAAGGCTAATACTGAATCAAATTTCATGTTCTTTAGAGATAATTCATTACGACGACATAAAATACTGTTATTAAATGTACAGGTAAGTTAATAAAAACTAATATATTACCTCATTCGTGAGCATGATTTGTGAAAACGACATCTCCCAACGTTCCATGCTCCGTCATTGCGTCATCAAGCTTAGCCTATGTTATTGTTTTGGAAATGTGACCTCTAGCGGCGAAAACTTACATATTGTGCCTTTAATCTTAGATTACATTTTTTATTTTTTTATTTTTTTTGTAAATTTGCTAAAAACGTCAGATAAATGAAAGTAAACGCGTGGATTTATTAGTAAAAAAGCATTATTTGTGGATATTTTTGGCAAAAACTGAGGTCAGATCAGTGAGGCCTACAATCAATCAGCTCCAAAATGAAATACAAAGTTTTATGTAATTGAAAATAAACACGTTGATTTAAAAGAAAAAAAAAAAAAAATCAATATTTGGCAATAATTTATTAACATCTTGGTAACAATATTGGGTCATATTTTTTGAAGGTCGGTCATTTTTGCTAAGAACACCATAAGTGTCTCACAAGTAAATTTCTGAAGAATACAAATCATAAAATCACTATTCAGTACGTTTTAGTCCAATGCGATGACATTAACGTGCATTTAGAGAAAAAGAAAATCCTCACTGGAACATAACGGTTAAAAAAAATCTGTCGCAATACAAATATACTTTACCTAATTTGGTGTTCCCACTTAAAAATGACCAGCCTTTCAAAAACTGATTGTAAATATCTCACTATTATGTCAGCATTTTTCTCCCTGTAATTTGTCTCCATGCCTCTAGAGGTCCCCAGTCTTCTCATCTGCTGTTGTTCTTCCTTGTGTGGCCTTTTTAACATTATTCAGGGCACCTGGGACTCATTTCCCCCAGTGTATTTAAGCAGTGCATTTTTCTCTGGTTCTTCACTTGGTTTTTGAATCTCTACACTGTGTTGTTTTTCCTGCCTCGCTAACGCCTTCTGAGCTACCTTAAGTAAGGAATTCAAGGTTATTTTCCTTAGCTATTGTTGTACTTTTGTTTTGTTTTTCCCCCTGTGGAGTTTTTGTTTCTCTTGTTATTTTTTTCCTTTATGATTGTTAATTCCTCATCCTGAGAAGAACCTTTGTTGGATTTTTGCTTGCAAAGACTTTTTTTTTGAATAAAGATACATTTCCTGGAACTCTGCTTCAAGTATTTCGTTTGGGTCCAGCTTCAACACTCCCAGCGGCTCAGGGGTCGAACTCCCAACTATCACACCAGAGACCTGAGTTCTAGCCTGGATCATGACATATTATCACTTAAATCTTGGAATAAATTTTTTTATAAACTTGCTTTCTTTCGATTACCATAGGTTTTGTATTCCTTTTTGGAACTCACTGGTCGTAGATCTCAATGATCAGAGCTTGTGCAACTCAGTTTTTGAATGGAAAGAAAAAATAATGTATAGATATTTTTGGCAATGTTTACACCAAAACGGAGAGGCCTACAATAAATCAGTTCCAAAAAGAAATATAGAACCTCAGCTAATTGAAAGTAAACACGTGGATTTCTTGGTAAAAAAGCATTATTTGTGGATACTTTTGGCAAAAACTGAGGTCAGATCAGAGGCCTACAATTCATCAGTTCCAAAAAGAAATACAAAATCTCAGGTAATCGAAAATAAACGCGTTGATTTTATTTTAAAAAATATTTGGTATTATTATTATTTTTATTTTTTTTTGTAGGTCAGTCATTTTTGCCAGGAACACCATAAGTGTCTCACAAGTAAATTTCAGAAGAATACAAATCATAAAATTTACATTTTTTTGGAGAGTTATGTCCTGTGTAAGCAAAGTCAGTATGTTTTAGTCCAATGTGATGACATTAACTTGCATTTCGAGAAAAAGAAAATCCTCATTGGAACATAAGGGTTAAAAATATAGTTACAACACAAAATCCTTTACCTAATTTGGTGTTCCCACTCAAAAAATTACAAGCCTCTTAAAAGTTGATTGTAAATCTCTCACTATTATCACCTAATCTTGGATCCAATCTTTTTGTAAACTTGTTTTCTTTTGATTAGC
The DNA here is from genome assembly GCA_036247105.1 of Cirrhinus mrigala. Classification (NCBI taxonomy): domain Eukaryota; kingdom Metazoa; phylum Chordata; class Actinopteri; order Cypriniformes; family Cyprinidae; genus Cirrhinus; species Cirrhinus mrigala. The sequence goes on along the minus strand of CM070012.1, from coordinate 22,701,648 downwards.
ACAGGTTTTGTATTTCTTTTTAGAAATTACTAGTCGTACAACCCATTGATCTGAGCATATGAGTTTTTGAATGGGAAAAAAATGTCATGTGTATTCAAAGTCAGAACGTTTAGGTCCAATGCGATAACATTAATTAGCATTTACAGAAAAAGAAAAATCCCCACTGGAACATATAAGGATTTAAAAAAAACACTTATTAGTCTTCTTTTGCATGCCAGGGTGATCAGTGTGTATGATATTCTTTGTTTTTATTATTATTATTCGTGATATTATGCACCAGACTTAAGAAATGAGATCAGTGTCAACATGCTATTACAATTACATGCATGAGCAGCACTCACTATGAAATGCTTCATGCAATATGCTAATGTCAGCACCTACCAGATACAATCACACTGTGCCTTTTTATTCTTGAGATTACATTTTTGAGGCAAAACGGTTCAAATTTTCAATGTTCGCTCCAAATAAATGTCTGTTTTGTATCTTCCACAACAGCCATGCTCCTTGAAACATGCCATGGGAATTAAAATGAAGATTATCGCTGCATGAAACACCTCCAACTGTGTTATCTTGATGAGGTGGGTGTCACAATACAAAGCAAGGGTAATGTTCCTGGCCTTGCTCGTTCGCTACACGCTCTAATACACAAATAGAGCACCTAACACCCTTTACAAACCTGTGGGCACCCTAGTGTGTAATGACGCTTTGGGCTTTACAGCAAATTACTGTTGTGATGCATCCCCACAATGAAGATTAATTACATTTGATTAGCTATATCAGATATGGACCCTCGATAGGTCTAAATGCACTGGGCCTTTATCAAAGATCTTTCAGTTCGATATATATTGAGCACACAACCGAACTGGAATTCAAAAAACCCACACACCACAAAGTGCATTGATGTTATTCCTCCGTAATTGTGAGTGGTGGCACTTTGCAGATGCCTTGCCTGCATATCTTATATCATCAAGAGGTCAAGCCTCACAAGACAGCCGTGTTAAATTACTGCTCAATCATTTTGATAAATTGTTAAATAATGGCAGGCTCGGCTAATGGAACACAATGTTTCAAGAGCCTTTTCACAGTCTCAAAATGAAAAGCTTTCATTTATCATTTACATACCTATCTCATTAAAATTCAGTAGGAGCATGTCCATTACAGAGGTTAACCAACATCTTGCAGGTTAAAGACACACTGCTATTTCGTAGTCTCCATTTTAGTAGCAGTAGCTGGATATTTAGAAATTGAATCCTAAGTGATTAATGTTGTAATTTCAGCTTTTAAAGTCAACATGAACAAGGTTTCTGCAGATTTTTTGAAGACTTTTAAAGTCCTTTTTAAGACCGAGTAAACAAAATTAAAGGAATAAATTCAATGGAACACAATATGTCAGTTTCAGGTCTTTAAATATAAATGGCTTGAAGCAATACTTCAAAGTTGAAAAAATACGAACAGATTACTGTTTGTATTTTACCATTAGTTTTTATTTATTGATTTATTTATTTATTTAAATCTGACTAATTTTGTCTTGTTTTCCGGTGAAAATTTCCAAAGATTCTTTTAAAAAAGAAACTTTTAAATTAAAATAAGTTTAACAAGATCAGAAAGCGAGTTTATGATTACACAGTAACAAATATCTGCCAATGGGCTCAGAAAAATCATCTTAAATCAAAGGGAAAAAAAGATTTCATACCCCATTGGCAGATGTTTGTTCTTGTTTTAAGCATAAATTCACTTAAAAATTCACTTTTTAATTTCTCATAAAACAAGACATCATGTGTTCACTTTGAACATTGAATGCCACGACTTTATGAGATTAAGACTTTCTGCTCCGGTTTAAGATCTTTTTAGGCCTTAATTTGTGGCAGGGTAAATTAAGGCTTTTTAACCCTTAAATGCCTCCTTTTTTTTAAGTTTGATATTTGAACTTTCTTAGTATTCCTCAATCTATTAATTATAAACAATATAACAATAAAATGTAAAAGAATATCTGTTTTCTGATTATTTTTTTGTAAAAAGCGTATAGGGTCGCTAAAGACCTGAGGTGTGTAATAGTGTATATTTTTTGTGCGCAAAAATATGTAAATAACTGAGTCAATACGTACAATTCACCTTTATTCCTCGAGGTGGCACTGTTTAATGGACAATAATGACCTGATGTTTCACTCATACTTATCGTACACATACAACAAAAGAATAGCATTAGCAAAAATTTAATTGGTTTGTATGGCTTTACTGCAGAACAATTACTGTACTGAATAAAATAAAATAAAATAAAATACAATTTTATTCTTCTGTAACTGTTCTTAAAATATCAAGATAGTTTTTTGCTATTGTAGAAGTAAGAGATCTGTCCGTGCTGGATATATAAGTACGGGTCATTAAAGACCCGAATATGTAATAATGATTGGCAAAACATTCATGCATTTAAGGGTTAAGACCTGCAGAAACCCTGAAGAAATTGAAATTGCTCCTTTTTACTACAAGGTCCTGGACTTATTGGATATGATTCATCATTCCAAAAACAAATGACCAAAACAAAGATAAATTTATGTCAGTTAAGAATATGTCACATTACAGTTATAAACTGGTTTGCTTGCAAAGGTCAGAGTTTCCTGATTCCCTGCCATTACTGCACCATCTGGCATTTTTCTCCACTGATGGCCATTTAAAAAAAAAACAGCTGTGTATTCTGCTGAAATAAAAGAGTTTGCAGGTAAGATTATATCATTATTTATAAAAGATGTATCACAATGTCCGATTCCTTTTTGGAGAGCGCATTGGGAATTAATGGGAACACAATATAACGTATTGCATAGACCTCCTTGGTTTTGAAAGTTGTCGAGTCTAATGCTTACAATATTATTTATGCCATACCATAAAAGTTGTCTCCTTTGTCATATGCAGCTAAATCATTTTACCTCAGTAACAAATCCCAACTCTATATAGACTGTCAAGCAGCTCTGTATTCAGCCGAAGCAAAGAAATGTAATGTAACCAGGGGTTCCCACATGAATAATGCTTTAGTACGAAATCACTTTTCTTCTTGGATGGAAATAATAAGGGGACAGAACAGGAAATCTTTGCATAATGACAGATGGATTGGCAAGCAACAGCCTGCCCAGAACAGCAAAATAATAATCACAGTTGGTCTCAAACATTCCATGACAGTTCCATTCCAAGGCTCAATCTATGGAGGTGCCTGATGTAATATCAAAGGCAAAAGGTGTGTCGGAACAGAGGATGACAAGTTCTCTTCGCCTGTTGTTGAACACAGCATGACATATGGATTAATAAACTCTGGTACAATAGATTTCACAAGAATGTTCAGCTAGCCTGTTCTCATTACTTGCTCATACTTGTGCACCAGTGGTGTGCGGTGGACTTCTGCTATTGGGAATTTTTAGTTTAGAGTAAATTCATGTTCCAGTTTCATTTGATGTTTACTTGATGGATTCTGGGTTAGAGCTAGATGGAACACTATTTACTTTAGTTGCTGTCATTTTTGTTCATGGTGTGCTGGTTGGTTTTGATAATACTTCTGTGGGGGAAAGTATGTCAATTAAATTACAAATTATCTAATAATAATAATAATAAGACATTTTAAGGACACTTTTTAAAAGAACTGAGTTCTGAAATCTGGAAAGGCTGTTATGCAGAATGAGAACACTAAGCAGTAAATGCCGTTATACTTTTTCAGATGGATTTGTATGAAATGTGTCATCTCCTGGAATCAAAACTTGTATTTGCACTTGTTTGTATGAAAACAAAATGCATTTGCATAGATATGACACAGTTTATCAAAATATGTTGTTTTTCCCATAGTAGTTTCAGCAGTTAGTGAGAAAGAAAGATAGAAAGAAAGAAAGCAATAAACACAAATCTATGGAATCCTGTTTCCCGCCACTGAAAAAAAATAAATAAAAAAGGTAATTGCAAGGTTGTTGTTGTTTTTTTTTTTTTTTTGTATTTGCATTTGCTAGTTTAAATCTCGATATACAAAGTAGCAATTCTGAGAAATAAAGTCGCATTTCTTAAAAATAAAGTCAGAACTGCAAAATATTAAGTCAACATTGCAAGAAATAAAGTTAGAATTGCAAGATAAAAACTTGCATTTCTGACTTTTTTCTAACGATTTCAAGTTCGTATCTAGCAATTCTGACTTTTTTCTTGCAATTGCGAGTTTATATCTTGCAATTACAAGTTTATATTTCACAACTCTTACTTTTTTTATTTTGGTTGTGAGATATAAACTCGCAATTGCGAGTTCTAAAGTCCAATTTTGACGGAAAAAAGACTGATATGTTCTCAGAATTGCGAGTTTATTTCTCACAATTCTGACTTTATTCACAATTGTGTGTTATAAAGTCAGATTTGCAAGATATAAACTCACAGTTATGAGAAAGAAAAGTCAGATTTGTGAGTTTATATCTTGCAATTCTGAGAAAAAAGAATTGCAACTTCATTTCTGAGAATTGCAATTCTGTCTTTATATTTTGCAATTACGAGTTTAAATCACGCAATTCTGAGAAATAAAGTTGCAAGATATAAAGTCTGACTTTTTTCCTCAGAATTGCGAGATAATTTTCTCACAAGATAATTTTCTCGCAACTGCAAGTTTGTCTTACAATTCTAACTTTTTTCTCGCTTTTTTGTTTTTTTTTTCTCAGAATTGTGAGATATAAACTCGCAATTACGAGATATAAAATCCAGTTTAAAAAAAAAGTCAGAATTGCGACTCTTCTCACTTCTTTGCAAGATTATGTCTCGCAGTTCTGACTTGATAACTCACATTTGTGAGTTTATATCATGCAGTTCTGAGAGAAAATTCAGAATTATGAGTTTATAGAGAATTGTGACTTTATATCTTGTAATTCTGAGAAAAAAAGAATTGCAGCTTTATTTTTCTTGCAATTACAAGTTTAAATCACGCAATTCTGAGAAATAAAGTTGCAATTCTAAGAAATAAATAAGCAATTCTGAGAAATAATGAATTGCAAGATATAAAGTCATAGTTCTGACTTTTTTCTCAGAATTGTGAGTTTATATCTTGCAATTCTGACTTTTTAAATCACAATTGCAAGTTTATATAATGCAATTCTGATTGAGAATTGCAAGATGTAAACTCACAATTGTGAGATAAAAAGTTGTGGTGGAAACAGACTTCCATACAAATCACCATAAAAATGTTTATTCCATTTGTAGCCAGAATAGATACAGTACTAGTTACAATGTCATATTTTATTATACCTTGTTTTTACTTGAAACTTAATTTCATGTGTTCATTAACTTTGAGCCTTTGGTCGAGTTTCAAGACTATAAAAGTGGGAAATAGCAGCAAATTGACTCATGGGTCATTACGATGCAAATGTCCCAATTAAACCGGCTACTCCAGGCAGGTTCTTGTGAGAGTAACTGCAGAAATGAACCCAAGCAAATTAGTGACAGCCATTAATGGGCCCATAATACCACTGACCATAATTTTCAAACCATTTTGAGGAACATATAGAAGTTATTTGTTTCCATTTATGCTTGTGCCCCTCTTATCTATTTTTATCATTATTTACTATCGGTCCGATTAGTCATGCACCACTGCTGGAACAATGTGACACTGTATTTTGCATCACAGCTGTTAGAGTCTACAATGCTGACTGATACTAAACACCACAGACTGAATATTTCTCAAAGAGCTCTTAGATTCTGTCTATCATTAAAATCAAATGTTTAAATTTGAAAATTTGACGCTGTGTGTTTTTGTGACTTTTGACATTGACAGTGTGCATTCGTACCTTTTGAGAAATATTAGTTATGCATACATACAATACATTGCAGTATTGTTCAGTGATGGTTCTAACTGCCTCAGTGTAGGGACTTCGAAACTCCTTATGAAAAGAAATATTGAGTTCAGTCCAGTTCAGAATGCAATCAGAAGCTTGGGAAAGTGTGACAATCACAGACTTTTATGAGAGGAACAGTGATTTGAAGAAAATTTGGGAACAATGTTCTTTATGACATAGATTGAGAATTGATTAGCCTCTCTCTCTCTCTCTCTCTCTCCCTCTCTCCTTTTTCCTTTACGGTTTCTTCTTTTTTTCCTTTCTTTGCTTAGAATAGCCTTACAAAAGTGCTTGTCAGGCTTATCAGCCAGGAGTTGCCTGCTGTGCCAGATTGAAAATCTCTAATGCACTAATTATGGGAGAGCGAGAAAGAGAGAGAGACACAGCACCCAGTAACGACCTTTTTAATAGGAATGCACTGGTCTGACTTTGAAAGAGCTGTTTTGAAACACAACAGGTGGTCATCTCTTTTAAAAGGAAAAACACACACAAAAAAAAGTTGACATTGTGCAACAAATTCATATTGTTACGATTTCAGTAAGCAATTTTGTACACTTTTATGCACGTTTTAAAAGAGAAGTCCACTTCCAAAACAAAGATTCACATATAATGTACTCACCCCCTTGTCATCCAAGATGTTCATGTCTTAATTTCTTCAGTTGTAAAGAAATTATGTTTTTTGAGGAAGTTTCAGCATTTTTCTCCATATAATGGACTGTTTTGGTGACCCGAGTTTGAACTTCCAAAAGGCTTCAAACAATCCCAAATGCAGTGGTAAACGATCCCAGCCGAGGAAGAAGGGTCTTATCTAGTGAAACGATCAGTTATTTTCATTAAAAAATACAATTTAAATACTTTTTATTCTCAAACGCTTGTCTTGCCTTGCTCTCCCTGAACTGTGCTTTTCTGGTTCAAGACAGTTAGGGTATGTCGAAAAACTCCAATCATATTTTCTCCCTCAACTTCAAAACTCATTTCAAAATCATCCTACATCACTGCAGAAGTACCGACCCAGTCTTTGCAAAGTAAACATGCAAAGAAGATCAAACACCCTTAACAAAAAAGGTAAAACATGGATATAGGGCGATTTTGTAGTTGAGGGAGAACATGAGATGGGAGTTTTTCGACTTACCCTAACTGTCATGAACCGGAAAAGTCCATGCAGAATAAGACAAGACGAGCATTTGACATTAAAAAGTATATAAATTGTATTATCTTTATGAAAATAATTGATCGTTTCGCTAGATAAAACCCTTCTTTCTCAGCTGGGATCATTTACAACCGCATTTGGGATAGTTTGAAGCCGCATTTAAACTGCATTTTGGAAGTTCAAACTCGGGGCACCATAGCAGTCCATTATATGAAGAAAAATGCTAAAATGTTTTCCTCAAAAAACATAATTTCTTTACGACTGAATAAAGTAAGACATGAACATCTTGGATGATAAGAGGGTGAGTACACTATATGTGAATCTTTGTTTTGGTGGAATTCTCCTTTAAGGTGTTTTAACTTTAAACCATCATTTCTGTCCAAATGACCAAAATCCAAATTCCATAAACCAAATATGAGTCCATAATCCATAATAATGCTTCCTCCAGTAAATATAAAAAGTCTATCCTCTGTTGTCTAAAATCTACCAACAACTGCAACCATGTCTCCTTTCTAAATTAGGCACAGCATAAACTGTGCCTTATTTACCAAACTCAAGGCAATTTTAATGCCACATTTACCATCATGCTATTACCTCCCCTTGTTTAGTCGGCGGTAAATAGAATTTTATTTAAAAAGTTTGTGTGTATTGTTGATCACGGCACCAGTTATTAATGAAATGATGATCAAATTGTGAAGAAAAGCATTTTAACTAGGCACAAAACTATAAGAGGACACATTCCACGTTTGTGACCCTGGACCACAAAACCAGTTATGAGTAACACAGGTATATTTGTAGCAATAGCCAACAATACACTGTATGGGTCAAAATTGTCAATTTTTCTTTTATGACAAAAATCATTAGGATGTTAAGTAAAAATCTTCATGTTCCATGAAGATACTTTGTAGATTTCCTACCATAAATATATCAAAATTGTGATAGAAATATGCATTGCTAAGAACTTAATCTGGACAACTTTAAAGACAATTTTCTCAATATTTTACTTTTTTGCATCCCCAGATTCCAGATTTTCAAATAGTTGTTTCTTAGAAAAATACTGTTCTATTCTAACAAACCATACATCAATGGAAAGCTTATTTGTTCAGCTTTCAGATAATGTATAAATCTCAATTTTAAAAAAATGGACCCTTATGACTAGTTTTGTGGTCCAGGGTCACTTTTATTTGGATTTAGACTGCAATAGCAAAGCAATGCTGTACAGTTCCAGTAAAGTATCTCAGATTACAGTATACTACAGGGAATTTTAAAATGATAATGGTAAAAATTATAAAATGATAAAAATTGTTAGGGCTGTCAAAGTTATTTTATTTTATTTTATTTTATTTTATTTTATTTTATTTTATTTTATTTATCACACATCAAATCTGTTATTAAACTATAATACAAACATAAAAACTAGCTCAAAACTAGCTTTCTAAAAACTGCCAGAAACCATGAGATTAATCTTTTTTTTTTTTTTTTTAAACTGACAGCACTGTTTTTTTTTTAATAATAGGGAAAAAACAGTATTTAGCTTCCATTATATTTTAGTTGCATGTCCTTTGGGGTCTTTAAAAATGGATCTCCCACATCCTAGTGCTCATATCCAGCCTGTAAAATTGCATTTGAGCTATGCACATTGCATTCAGCACACATTTTGTTTGCACATTTGTTCTGTTACTGTAATTTTATGCAAAAGATTCTTTAGTGAATCTGATACTAAAGCACACACAAACAATTCGGTGCAGTTCATTCTTAGTCAATTCTCCACTTTGATTTTATTGATTTTTAAATATCTACAAAAGCGCACAGAGATCATGATTCTCTTATAAGGTGCTTTACTCAGTGACAGGATTTTCAAACACCAACAAGACAATGCCCCAAAAGAGCAATGTAATTTCATGTTTAATTGCTAGTAAAAAGGAAATCCATTTGATTACGTTAGCATGTTAAAAAACAGAGCCAGCGTGGATAAGTCTGTTTATGAAATGGCTAATAACCCCTTTAAGCTGTATAATTGTTTAAAATCAACTTAATGCCTTCCTCAAATTCCCTTCTGAGGGTGTTTCGGCAAACAGATGACAACACATCCCTTTATGTTGTGACTTTCCAGGAGGCATCTTATCAGAAGCAGTCTCTTTTGCAGCAGCATGGCAAGTTCAAGAAGATGAAATCCCTGTCACACATGTCACCTTATTTGAGGCCAACCTCCGAATCCCTCAGAATTGTGGTTGCACAAAGCTGTTATGAATTTGTCACCTCCTGTCGGTTTATCTCACTTTACAGGCAGGCAGACTCTCTCTTTCCTATCTTTCTCTGCACTGGTCTCTTAGAAGCACTCACACACACACTATCCCATGCACATATGCACAGTATTTTTCCACTGCTGGGAATCTCAATTCCAAAAATCCAGTGTCTCTCTCTCTCTTTTTTTTTTTTTTTCTTTTCCCCAAAGCCAAAACCAAAGGTCTAGCTATTATCAGCAAATTATAAGACCGAAATAGAGATGCTTGTATCTACATATGTTAACAGCTTCTTTTTGTCTTTGTCCACAGCAATTCGATTTGCGCAATGTCAAATATAACGCATTGTCCCTTTACAAATGTTAAACCCTTCCGCTCAATTAACCATTCTACCGTTCTGGTCATTCTTCACAAAGGATAACCTAATGTAAAGAGACTGATAATTTGCCTGAAATTATAGACATTTCAAAAACCCTTTGAAAGACTCATAACTCCTCAAGATAGTCTGAGGTCAGCAATGACCACTATGAATGATTGCTGGTTATTTTTTCCCGCCAGATCAAAGGATAGTTAATTATGTAAATACATATAATTGTCCGGGATTGGAAGATCTTGAGGTCTTCCATTTAAGTATGAGTGCAAAAAAGCAGAGAAAGTACAGGAAAGGTCAAATGCAAGGAGAACCTTGTAAAAGGTGGTAATTCAGGCTGTAACATCTGCATTTCAGCTGAAGGCTGTTATGAAAACGATTTTGGAGTATATTGCCCGTGTCCTCAACTCTATATCGCATTGGAACTTTTTAAAAATAAAATCTAAGGCGTCTATAAAACTGCTCAAGACAATCTTGTTTATATCAACTAAACACTCAGGATATAAGTAAAACAACACTCATAGTTGTGGCAACAATAGTTCTAAACTGTTTACTATTTCAGGTCATTAAAATAACTAACTTGTCTGGTAAAGTTAAGGCAAGTACACATTGCTGGATTATGACAGTTCGTAGCTGTCTGCCACACTAATGGATGCAGACACTTTTCACACTAGCTGTAAACACCCATCTAAACTTTCTACCTTTCATATACGGATAAACATGGTGAACTTGTGGCTGTTTTGCTGCTTGTTATACTACTTAAACAAACAGTGATGCCTCACGCTCATATTTTATGTGTGCAGTGTATGTTTGGGGGAGTCAGGGGAGACGGGCATTAAATATCACACATCCCTCCGGGGCAGGTGCAGGGATGCCACCTCACGTAAGTGTGTCTTCATGCTTGCTTTGAAGTCTTTTACTTGAGCAAGGGTATGCAACTCTTCCAGATGTCACAAATGGTGGCAGGTTAAACAGGCTCTGAGACAGAAAGTCAAACAACAACATCAACAAAACAAGAACAAGTCAAATGTAAAGAAATGTATAGGCAGAAATGTTTAGAGTTGGGCTTCAATATTTTTATTGGAGAAAACAGAATATATACCAGGGATGTTTCCTCCGAGGAGGCAAGGAAGGGAGTGTTTAAAAATATTGGATTTTGTAGTACAAAAACAAAACAATGTCAATATTACAAAATATAATATTAGAAAGTGTATAAACCATTCATTTTTCTAAAGAAATATTGTCCAGCAGGTAAATTACGGCAGGAGTCTGCGTCTCTCTCGCCTCCCCTGAGCCCATTGAGTTTTAATAGACACCCTGAAGCATGCGGTGGGTTTGGCGGGGGGTAAATGAGAATGAATGGGGGAAAGTCACATGAGAGGAGGCAATGCATCAATTGCGATATGATTGGATATGACTGGTTGTGATTGGTTCATGCGATAAATCCAGTCTCTTGTGTTCGTTCACCAATCAGTCTGAATAAACAATATAATTGAGTTAATGGGAAGACTAATAAAAAAGTAAGTAAACAACTCACACACTTAGATATAACCACTTTATGTCAAAATAAGACTTAAAAAGGCACGAAAACATGGGAGTTTTTAGTGAGTAATCAGCTTGGTGAAATTTAAAGTAAGTCTGTGACCAATATTTACAGAGCTTTGATGACTGATCATCCGAAAAATTCTAAAATAGTTAAAAGTTAACTATTAAAAAGAACATCTGAGCATGAGTTCACAAATAAAATATATTGTTTAAATTGTTACTGCCTGAAATTGATGAAATAAACAGAATATTGATTACATTTTTTATGTAAAAAAAAAAAAATTGTTTTTTTTTTTTGTTTTTTGTTTTTCTCCTGATAGTATAAGTAATGTTTAACCAAGAAACTGAGACATGAATGTACATTTGATTAAAAAAAAAAAATAATAATAATCTATCATTATCTACTATCATTATCATTCATTCCAACTTTTAATATCTGTATGGCTTATTATATTTAGCCTTATTAATATATGCAGTAGCTGGCTGGTGCTGTTTAGACTGGGTGCAAATAGTCCATTATGATTTAGACGTTATTTGGGGAATCTCGAATCTTGACATCAGATTGTGATTCATTAAAGAACAAAGTCGAGAAGAAAGATTTACATTTGCAGCTATTTGAGACCAGATAATTACCACCACTGAAAAGCACTTTAGATAAAATGGAGGCCGATTTCTCTTTGTATTCCACTAAAACCCTTTTTGTAATAGTCCATCATACAAAACAATTAGCCTTCATGTGCCGATGCTATTCGCAAGCAACATTAGTAAACTGCGGAGTGAGTCGTGTGTTCCTATGTGCATGTCAACAGCAAACTATTGGTCCTGTTCACTCCTACATTAAAATGTCCTGGATGGATGGATAAATGGTGTGGGTAATTAGTTATGCTTGACTTTTATTCTGCTCCCTTTGTGGGCGCCCCATTGTTTTTGTATAGTGGACAAATAGCAGTGCTGGAACTGAATGTCATTGGGGTCACAATGTCATTGTTGGTGTTCTCACCTTGAGAGAGGGACCAGTGGAGAGTATCACATGCTGCAGGCACCATCTGCTCTGACTGAGGGAGAGTTGACAGCACTGACTCAGACCATCTGACCTTGTTAAGAGCAGGCTGTGAGGTTCAGGAGATGGCACTAATTATATAACATGCATTGACAGACACATACTCGCACTGGCGGAAAGCACTCAAACGTGGAAGTGCTCATGGACACACACAGTGAAAATTGCTGGATTGACAGCTTGGGTAGTCACTGTGTGCGGTGGAGGTAAACATCAAAGTTCTTTAGCGCTGTGGTGTGTTAGTTTTCTGCGAATCTGTGGCGTAATTCTCAGAATTTTTTTGAGTTTAGTTCAAGTTTAAATTACACAGTGGTTTAACTTTAAGAAACACTGTTAAACTGTGTACTGCTTAAAAGATTATTAATGCACATTAAGGCTACAAATTGTCAATAAATTAGATTTCATTTATGTTAATTTCATTAACAAAAACTATGACGAAAAATGTTTGTTGACAAGCTTTTTCCCCATGACTAAAACGAGGCGACAATAAGGTCAATAAACGATAATTGACTATATCAAGGCCTATAACAACTATATTAACATGCAATATTATTGATGATGAAAGATGACACTAAACTATATTTAAAAAAATAGAAACTATACAAATTTTCATCAAAAAAAGGAGGCAAAATAATACAGAGTGCTGTACGTGTCTCTACTACACGAGCTTTCATATGTGTGGTTGCCAGATATCAAGAGTACAAATCCCCAAGCCAGAACTTATATAAAGTTAAACCAACTTTTTCCAATCTGGCAACCATGTGCACAGGCTCACTCTTTATTACGAAAGTGCCGATGATGATCCGAAAGCACAGACAAACAAGTAAGCTTAAATTAAGCTTAAGTTTAGCTTAAATGAAGTGTCATTCGGCCTGTCTGTGTTGTCATGAGATCTTGGCTTTTTTGTTTGCAATTGTTGCTGAATAAATGCACTTATTCAACCGCTGTTGTTTTAATAGATAAACATTATTGGAATTTGGATTTTTTTTTAGAATTACTAGGAATGTTTTTACCAGTTTTTAATAATGTAGACAGAGAGAGTGCATATCTATTTGATATTAATTTATATATTAAAAAGCCTATAATAAATCAGTACACTAGATGAGGTAAAGTAAACTATGTTTTATGAGTTCACATTCTGTTGGTTTATGCTTATTGGTGAAAGTGTAATCCCTGAAATATAAAAATACATTTCTCAAGTGACAACAATCTTAACCTGGATTAAAATGCTCAGACATTTAGTCAACTAAAACTTGACCAAACAAAAACATGACAAGGTTGAATTACGATATGATAATAATTAAAAAGTACATTTGACACTGGACTAAGACTAATTTAAAAGACTTGCCCCCAGTTTCACAAAGGCTTAAACCTAGTCCCAAACTAACACTTAAGTCTGAGCTGTTTCAACTGAAAGAAACTTGCACTGACTGATCTTAAAATATATCAGTGCCTTTGTTTGGTCTCAAAGATGCGCACCAGTAATGTTTTTTTAAGGCATATTTATAAAAAATGCATAAATGTCCTAACTGAACAATGACCTAATTCTGGCTTAGTCTAAAACCTGTCTTTGAGACCAGGCCTAAGACTAAGACTAAATTAAAAATGGCTGACAAAATGAACACGATATATAATAAATATGCTGAATATGAATTAAAATAAAGCATAGGGTTAACATATTCATTAGGACTGTCAGTCATTAACATATTTAACCATAATTATTTTAGAATTAATGTATGCATTTAGATCATTTTAGTGAAAACATTATTGAAACGAAAGCATTATTTTAAAATATTGTGTTCTACAATGTGTGGATGCCAAAAGTTTATAGTAATCATATATTCAGAACCTATCAAGGTCAGAAGCTAGGAAAAAAAAAAAAAAAAAACTATTTTACAGTGCAATAAAATATGCAGAACATAATGACCAGACAACTAATGACCCTCAGTGGTTCAGCCTAAAATATGACACAACCATACAATGATGAGCTAAAAATACTGTACATTACACAAAGTGACCTAAACTCAGGCACATGGTGCTGCTCTAATTCAGTCTGCTATTCAGGGTAGCTGTGTAAGAAAGAGCACCGCCACACTTCAGAGCACATGGCACCCACAGCCCCTGCCAAATTATTTTTCACAGCAAACAATTTATTGTTTTCTCGGAGCGCCATTCGACTTGAACGATCCTTGTGACTCCCTGAAGGAAATAGTCACACTGAGGCAGAGAAGAGCATTTCATGAAGTGTGTCCCAATGACAGATGGCATTTTCACAGGCTCTGGCAAACCCGGCCCCACTGCTGGAACACCAGCTAATTGCTGAAGTGGTGACCATCATGAAGGAAGTCACAACTAACCTTTTGTCTGTCTGGAGTAAAAGCATAATTGTCAGAGAAAAAGGCACAGGGCAGAAACTTACTAAAGTTGTGCACAGAAAAGTTCAGCTGGCAGACAGAACTGGATTGCCTTTTATGTAGGAAAACGCATAAAATACTACTGTGTACTTTCAGTATGTCAGTATTTGCTCTTTTGTAGCTGTCAGTCAAAAAACAATGTCAGGAACAGCCAGTTTCTCTTAGAGTTAAGAAAACCTTTAACTTAACAGTTGATTATTGAGTAATCACATTAATATACAACATTAATATACAACAGTCACATATACTCTTAAAGGAATAGTGTGATAATAGAGAGATGAGATTTCAAACGGCTTTAAATTGTCGCTTCTGGACAAAATATGAGTCTATAATCCATAATAACTCTTTCTCCAGATGAAAAGTCCCCTGTTGTCTTCTCACATCAAAATGCATCAACACATTTGTTTAGAACTGTTTTGGATTGCTTTCGCTTGTAAACACTGCTTAATCTGTACAGATTTCTCTCCTGATTCAGACAAGATGCCTTTTCGACTGGAGGAATATTATGGAAAGAGAACTCATATTTTAACCGGAATTTGATGTTTTTTATCAGCTGTTTGGACTCTCATTCTGACAGCACCCATTCACTACAGAGGATCCATTAGTGAGGAAGTGATTTAACCCTTTAACTGTCACTGTCCACTCTGTGGTTTACTTCACCATATTACAAATAAATCCTAATCTAATAATGACAAACTATACATCGTTGGAAAGGTCTAAGACTCCTAAATAGATATTTTACCATATTTTTAGGAAAAGTAATAGATTAATATATGTCAAGAGTGCAACTTAAAAAATCTACATCATAACATGAGTTCTGACCTTTGTCACAAAAGACTTTCTTCTAGAAATCATATTATCATTAATATGAAATCATTATCCCATTACCTTTAAAATCAGACATTGCATTACCACGGAAAATGTACATCAAATTCATATTACAAAAAGTTTTCATTCATGAATTGAGAAAATTTAAGTCTGGATAGTGCATTTTTATGTCTGTGTTCAAAAATGGGAGTGACAGTTAAAGGGTTAATGCAAAATTTCTCCAAATCTGTTCTGAAAAAGAAACAAAATCATATACAGTATATCTTGGATGGTCTGAGGGTGAGTTAATTTTTTGGCAAGTTTTTATTTTTTTGAGTAAACCGTTCCTTTAAAGGCACAATAGTTATGTTATTTTTTTTTTTATTAAAATATCTAAAAAACACTATAACAGTGGTATATATTTTATTGACTTGTGTACTTACATTATCCCAAATGTTACGAAGAATGTTTAAATCCAGAGAAATAAGCATTTTTAACTAGTGTAATGAACCGATTGATTTCTGTCCGGGTCCCATCGGATTTCATCGGCTGTGAGGATGAAGACAACAACTCCACACTCAATCACGGTGTCATCAAACTATTTGTTTCTTGTTTGTTTTGAATATGCACCCTCTAGTGGCAAAAACTTACAAATCACTTCCAGAACAAAAATCTACAGATAATTTACTTACACCCCCTTGTCATCCAAGATGTTCATGTCTTTCTTTCTTCAGTCAATAAGAAATTATGTTTCTTGAGGAAAACATTTCAGGAATTATCTTCATATAGTGGATTTCAGTGGTCCCCCCAAGTTTGAACTTCCAAAATGCAGTTTAAATGCAGCTTCAAATGGCTCTAAATGATCCCAGCCAAGGAAGAAGGGTCTTATCTAGCAAAACAATCGGTCATTTTTGAAACAAATTGACAGTTTATATACTTTTTAACCTCAAATGCTCGTCTTGTCTCGTCTCTGCGATGCGCATGCAAACTCTGTGTAATCCGGGTCAATACAGTTAGGGTAGGTCGAAAAAACTCCCATCTCTTTTTCTCCTCCAACTTTAATATCGTTCTACATCGCTGAACGATAGAAAACAGTTGAAGAAGAAAACAAGATGGGAGTTTTCGACATACTCTAACTGTATTGAGCCAGATTACACAGACTATGCATGTGCATTGCAGAGATGAGACAAGACGAGCATTTGAGGTTAAAAAGTATATAAATTGTCAATTTGTTTCAAAAATGACCAATCATTTCGCTAGATAAGACCCTTCTTCCTCGGCTGGGATCGTTTAGAGCCATTTGAAGCTGCATGTAAACTGCATTTTGGAAGTTCAAACTTGGGGGCACCATTGAAGTCCACTATATGGAGATAATTCCTGAAATGTTTTCCTCAGGAAACATCATTTCTTTACATCTGAAGAAAGAAAAACATAAACATATTGGATGACTAAGGGGTGAGTAAATTATCCGTAAATTTTTGTTCTGGAAGTGAACTAATCCTTTAAAAGATTCTTTATTGGCCACTATGGTTCCACTAACGAAAAAAAAAAAAAAAAATGTCACTAAAAAGGTTCTTTTGAGAACCCAAAATGTTTCTTCTATATCATCACTTCAAAAATCTTCCCTTTTTTTAAAGTGTTGCATTATGTGGCATAGGGAACATTCTAGTTTTGTCAAGATTTGCCTTTTGTAATATTTTTATGATATTGAGATTGATTATAAGTGATTATACTGTGTCAGTGTAAGTTCAATTTAATTTAGAAATTTACATGAATTACAAGTTATCATCATGAACTATTTTATGTCATTATTCATTGTTACACATGGCTGACAGCGTTTTAGTAGATAAGTGAGATTTATATCAAAATGTTTAAGATTTAGGACTTCAGGTTTCAGTATGTGAACTGTATATTTCCCCCCAAAAAGAGAAAGATATCCTCAAATTACCTACAAATGCATCCATCTAAATAATGCAGATGCAATTCTGTACACGCCGTCTAATGTTGGCTTTGGACAGAGCGAGTGAGCTGGCCTCCTGATGGTCCGTGATGACTCTGACTGAGAGGATAATCACTGATGTGGCCTGTCTCTCCCTCCACGCTAGAGTGTTTACATCCTGGTCCTAATGGAACACACATGGTTTAGCACATTGTTTAGCCAACAGTTTATCATAATTAAAGTCAAGGAGAATAGCCATATGGCATCTGACTGACACTTCACTCTGAATATGCTCCCACTAAATCAGCTGAATTTGTAGTTTTGCTGGCGAAATACACTTTTTGTAATACTATTTTCTATGTACAAGCATAATTAAAATACAGATAGTATAACACAAATTTAAATTTCACTTTGTTGTTTTCAAACTGAATATTTAACCTACAGATAAGGCAATCTCCACTCATAGCATGGACATAGACTCTATTCTCCAGAGTGGAGACACGATTGCTTAAGGTTTAAAATTTATAGACCTGTTTAATAGATTTTTTCCTTCACATAGTTCTCTTTACAGACCTGTAACCTTAAGGGTCAAAACCCTGCGGAGTAGCAACAGAAGGACTCCAATAAGCAAGTGTTTTATTGGTTGTTTGTATGCTGAGTGCTTTCACAAGTAAACAGATATGAGTAGAAGTGCTGTTTTCATGGTCCTTGTGTTAACTGTGTGCCGCCCTCAATCACCTAAGGGCACCTCTCAAGACATACTCTACTGTGGATGATGAGTGTGTGTGTGTGGGTATACATGTATGTGAGGTCATGAGGGGCTCTATTACACTGAAATAATTCCATCTAACCTATTATTTGAGGGAAAAACAACCAGAGATTGGACCACACTCACCACTAAAATTATATACAGTTTAGTTTTGAAGTAGACAACAAGTGATTCAGAGGTTACACATACATATGATGTCATGCCTATATCTATTTCATCATGCTTTAGTGTGCTGTTTCAAAGAGACAGGTCAATGACATAAGATTGGTCGTGATAAATGGGAAAATCTTTTTGAAACATTTGCCAGATTCTCGGAAATGTGCTTTTTGTATTTATGTCGGATTCATGTGGTTTTGAAAAGCTACCATGCTAAATAAAATGTTGAGTTGACTCTAAAAATGTAATCTGAATCTGTTCACAAGTACATGTAAACTTATAAATAACTATAGTTTGTAAATTTGCACTACAATTTTATTTCATATTTATTTTTCATCATCACTCATTTAGCCGAGGGTGGAACCTGAGGGTGCAAAAAAATAAATAAATAAATAAAAATAAAATTAAAAAAATCAAAATATTCAGAAAAGTGCCTTTAAGGTCATCCAAATGAAGTTCTTAGCAAGTTCTAATGATATTTTATATATATATATATATATATATATATATATATATATATATATATATAATATATAAAGATTTTATATATATATATATATATATAAACTCAACTCGGAATTGACAAGGTAGATTCGTAACAAACACTATTTTTCATTTAGTTACTTTTATCATTAGTGTTTGGTAAATTTATAGAAAACAAATCACGAAGATTCACAGAATAACTAGCTGTAGAGCTGTATCTGTGACGATTCAGTTCTCAGTAAAACAAATTTGCAACATTTTAGCCATAAACTGATGCTGCATGCTTGTCCCCAGCTGTTGTGCAGGCAGGAGGCTGCTGTTAAGGTGTAAATTAGACTGATAAAGTGATAATGAGGAAAAATCGACACATACCATGATTCAAATGCCCTGGAAAACAAGTCAATGAGACCTGTACAGTAGGCTAACCCCAATAATGGGTCTGCATCCAACCGTTTTTCCAATTTGCAGTTTCATATCGAGTGCGTAAAAGCAGATTATATTTTTCAAGCCTTGTACTGTTCCACATGCAGGGAAACGCATTTCCATATCTATTTGGAAGTGGAACTGTTTATACCTTTAACAGCTATCCGATCAAAGTGCTCAAGACAGATGATGCATGAGTGCATCCGCTGAAAATAATCAAAAGTCACTTACACGTACCGGCAATTCGCTTTTACTAGCAACACATGTTCCTAGAATCTCTCATCTCACCACAAACCTCCATCTGTGAGTCTCTGTGTAGTATATGGAGCTCCCAGGGGCTCTGAGGGACACGCAGTGTCAAACAGCAGCATTCAAATGAGTAATGGAAGAACAAGCTCATAAATGGCTCTGCTGACCTTTCTGCATTCATACACAAGCAAGAGGGGGGAAAAACAGCGAACAACACTTGAGCATTAATTGCTCCCAAACAGACAATGCTCCATGTCAGCGACACAGGAAAGACCCTTAAATATGCACCAAAGGACAAATAAAATCCACATTAAGACTCATGGAAATCAAGTTGAGCAGCAAAAAGAGCAATGAACTCTTGTTCTGTTGCAATAAGCATAAATGATTGTTGCATTCATGTTAGTCAGCATGACATTTTCTTCTAGTTTGCTGAATTGTTTGTTAAAAGGAATAATTCATGTCCTTGATTTATGCACTGTAATGTTGTATCAAGCCAGTATGACTTTAGTTCACCCAAAAATGATAATTCTGTCATTAATTACTCACTCTCATTTTGTTCCAATCCCATAAGACCTTTCGTATATCTTCAAAACACGAATGAAGATATTGCTCCATCAGTGGTTTAACCGTAATGTTATGAAACTGTGAGAATACTTTTTGTGTGCAAAGAAAACAAAAATAATGACTTTATTCAACAATTTCTTCTCTTCAGGTCAGTCTTCGATGGACGTTCATGAGAGTATCACAACACCACAACACCAATATTTTGGTGCTGGCGATGCAGGAGCCGGCATTCTGAGGTAGAACTCAATTTTTGCTAAATCATACGTCAATACGCTAATCATTTTACAAATTCCCCAATTCATATGAATTCATGCAAATGACCTACCTGTCACTGAGGACAAATTATACAAGTGAGTATACAAATTCGTACAAATTAGCCACCTCGTAAAATACGTACAAATTTGTTGTGAGATATGGGTACTCATGCAGAAGAGATTGCTGAATAAAGTTGTTATTTTTGTTTTCTTTGTGCACAAAAAATATTCTCGTAGCTTCATAACATTACGGTTGAACCACTGATGTCACACGGACTATTTTAACGATGACCTTTTCTTGAAAGTTTCAGTTGCGTTGCTGTCTATGTAGGGCCCTATGATTTCTGCGACATGGAAAACGCGGGCGGAATCATGGAATCCAGTCATAAAAATGGACTTTACTGAATAACGCAGAATGTCACGGAATTTGTCAGAGTTTGGATGAATGAATCAAAAGTAGGTCATAACACCGTGATATGGACTAGTATCTGTAAATAAGGACTAGTATATGGACTAGTATCTGTAAATAAAAGAAATATATTACTATTGTTCAGTAGAATTTACGTAACCTACTACTTCTGCTACGGCTGCTACTACTGCTACTACTAAAATGAAACAAACATTATTTTTTAGGGTATAATCACACAACATTTCCATGTTTTAATTTTAATAGCAAATCCCCTTTGTTTGCCAAAAAATAAAGTTTGCTTCATTTTCAATAATTAAAAGATAAATGCAATTAATTTTATGCCTTAATTTGATAACCAGAATATTTTAAATGCACAACACAGAATTTCTGAGGGGAATAAATAAATAAATAAATAAATACCATTTCATAAGGCTATTTTAAAATAAATTTGAATAAATTAATTATGCATTCAAATAATTAGACATGCTGAAACACTGAATCAAACATATGGTGAGAAAAAAATAAAACATTTCATAGGGCTTTAAACATGTAATTTTTGTTAAACTTTTAATAAATTGATGTGAAATTGTATAAGTTTCATGATTTGAATTAATCAAATATCCTCTTTAAATTAATACAATTTTATTTAACCATTAAAAGAAGTCAAGAAAAATTAAAACGGAAAAAGCAGAATTTGGAAAAAAAAAATAAAATGGAATTTGGAAAAAAAATAAAATAAATAAAAAAATGGATTTCATAGGGCCCTATCTATGCAGGGTCAAAAAGCTCTTGGATTTCATCAAAAATATCTTAATTTGTGTCCCGAAGATTGACAAAGGTCTTATGGGTTTGGAATGACATGAGTAATATGACTCATGTCACCCATTTTTGGGTGAACTATCCCTTTAATATTTATGGAAACAGTTCTACAAAAACAGATTCTTTGACAATTAGAAAATTGTATACCTTCTTCTATCTGCATTCTATCTCTATCATAAGTGTTCAGTCCCTCCCAGACGTTTGTAATAAAAGCGAAATCAGAATAATAATCAGTTTGACATTGATGTCTAATGATGGTGGATGTTCAATGTTACTGATTAATTCCGAAACAAAAGCCAGGGTTTGTCTCGGTTGTGGTGCGTACGAGCTGCATTAGTATGTTTGTGAGTTAATCATTGTTTGTGCATTTATCTAAATCTGCTAATTTTCTAAGGGTGAGATTTAAATGGAAATGCACAAGAAAAAAATATGCTCAATTAGTTCCTGCCCAAGGCAAATTTAAATGAGACCCACCACAGCTTTGACTATTAAAGAGTTCTCATGACCCAGTTCCTGCCTTAGAGCTGGTGGCAGCTAGCATGACAGTACGAATCAGTCAAACATAAAGATCCACTCTTGATCGATGGAACCATCAGTTACACTAACAGTCAAGCTGGCCGCTGAACACCTTTGCCCTCCTTTTGTCATGTAGACCATAATGCCATGCTTTGTTTTCTGCTAATTGGCTCTCCCCAGTATATAAATCATTGAAAAAATCCCTAGCCACATGAGTTATTTCCTCTGAGAGTAGACTAAATCTAGTCGAGGAGTGGAAAGTATTCTCATTAATAAGCCAGTGGCTGAGAAACTCTCGTGCCCTTATATAGAGTGAGATTTCTGTGACCTACAGATTTTGGCGTGTAGATACCAGCCCATATGGTGAAGTGAGAGCTTGTGACAAACTGTAAGAAACATCTGACACCTAATACACCCTAGCAATCAACCATTGACAAAACATCACTTAAAGTGATATGAGATTCCAGAATATATTGTAGGTCAAGGGCTCAAAAACATATCCAGTCCTAATGAAGGAGTAGAACAACTGTGCACTTTAATTTGGACTGTTGCAAAATGCCAAGTTCTGTCATGAAACTCTAGATGGCGTAGGTAAAATATCCATTGCTTTAAACTACTTGGTCCAAGCTGATTGGTTCATGTTGCATACACAGCCAATGAGCTTGCTGCTTTACATTTAAATGGTTGGTTAGCATTTACTACAGCATTTTAGAGTTCCTCTGAAACCCTCCACCTCCCCAGCTCCACCTGTATAGATCTGCTACGGGTTATTATATATGCTATTTGTGCAGCAGCAGTACTGTATGTCTTAAATACTCACAGCATCGCATCTGCGTATTTATTGGCAGTAGCAAGTTCTTGTACTTGCTTTGCTTTGCAAAAGCAATCTACAACAACGGCAGCAGCAATTCAGCAGCGTAGCAGATCTATTCCCCCAAGACCAAATACATTAACATTGTCATATCCGTGCTAAAATCTTCCAAGAGTTGTCATGATAGAATGCGTAAAAACATAGTATATCTACAAGTGATTGACACAACAAAATTTCTCTAAATCTGATGAAGAAACAAACTCATCTATTCCTCTCAGATGGCCTGGGGGTTTAGTGAATTGTCAGCAAATTTGGATGAACTATTCCTTTAATACTTATTGCTACTGCACCAAATAGCTGTCTGCATAAATACATTTTTATTCTGCATGTATGAATGTGAAAGCTGGAGAAAACAGATGCTGGATTTGTTGTGTTCTAAATGTAATGGTATCTTAGTATACACAAAAAATGAATTTATATGCACAACACGGTATAAACAGATACAGCCTACTTATCACAGCTGAGGCTCATTCTCAGCTTGGATATGTTAATTAGCAGTGTTTGCTAAGGCAAGCATTGTTATTGTTATTGCTTCTGCTTATTTTTCTTGTTTTTTCACTCGAAACATAACCCGTCCCGCACCATTACGTGAATGATACCTTTAAATAAGGGAGCTTATTGAGGAGCGATGTGCCATTGCTTTTCTAAGTGATTAGGCTTTTGATTAGATTTTTGTTTAGCAGACGGTAAAATTAGGCAAAAAAAAAAAAAAGATTCTGAACTCATGGGGCTATAAATAGGCACCAGAATATCATAGAGCGCTGGAAGGTTTTGCACACACAGGCACAATTCACAAGTGTATTTCTTTTTATTCTGCAACTACAACATACAAACAACAGACAACAAATTGAATTTGAAATATCAATCATGGCAACTCACAGAAGGGTTGAGATATTTTTTATGTGTTCTTCTGTTCTTCTGTGGAAGAAGTCTAGGCTGCATTTATTTAATCGAAACTGCAGCAGTAATATTTTTAAATATTTTCACAATATAAAATATTTTAATTCAATTTAATATTTAAAAAATAATTTTAATAAAATTTAGAATGTAATTTATTCCTGTTATAGCAAAGGTAGCTTTTCAGCAGTCATTACTCCGGTTTTCAGTGTCACATGATCCTTCAGAAATCATTCTAATATGCTAATTTGGCTCTTAATATTATTAAAGTTGAAAACAGTTGTGCTGCTTAATATTTATTTATTTATTTTGATATTTATTTTTCAGTAATCTTTGATGACTAGAACATTTACAAAATAGCATTTATTTTAATTTATTTTATTGTTATTATGAATGTCTTTACCGTTGAGAAAAAACATGTTAATATTTTTCTAAAAATCTTACTGACACTAGACTTTTGAAAGGCAGTGTATATTTTGTAAAACTATTTTTTTTTTTTTTTAATATACAAAAGCTGTACACTACCAACACTACCTACAATATTTTTATTTTTATGTGGTCTTTTAAATACATAGTACCACAACACAAACACACAATTTCTGACCTTTGAGTATGCTTAAAGTTGAGATGAAGGTTAATAGGAACTTTTTAGGTTTAGCTCCAATAATATTAAGATTTACTTGATAAAATGACTCCTTGCAGATGTAGCATATCAAGATTTATTTTAAAGTGCATCTTATTCCACAACTTCAAAGCACGGGCTCAGACACAGATGTCTGGGCAAAATCTCAGATATGCACTGACCCTAGAACTGCCCATGGTGCTTCTGGGGATACAGGGTTGAAGCATGCATCTCCATGCCCATATTTCCAGTAGTCTGCTGTCTAAGCCCAAATAAAAATGTTTATTTACCAATCCTGGAGCAAATAACCACTTGTTACAGTCTCTGCGCATTGTGCCTTTCAGAATACAAATATTGTCCATTGCCCTACCCAGCACCCTTACTGTGTGACAGAAATGGCAGATACACTGCCTGTAGTTCTGGTCAATGAGTTCTCATTTTTCAGCGAGATAATAGCCAGCCTTGCTGCTTTAGCCTGTTTTCAACAGCAGGATAAGAGGGTACTGAGCCAAGCTTGTGTTGTATTCTTCATTCCTGACACTTTGTTAGCAGGCTTGTTTGTTTCCTTGGTCAGACTTAGCAATTAAATCCACATCTCAAATAATATGAGACAGTCGTATTGCCATGACTCATCATAGTTGTACCAGCAGTTTTTGATTAATGCAATCATAACCATATAAAAACCAGTATGTTTCCAGACAGTATGCTTTTTTTCTCAGACAGTGTATTTAATATAAATTGTAATATACATATACATATATATACATTTTTGTTGTCTTTTGGCACAGATGAAATACGTTTTTACCTGATGTGACACATCTAAATGTGTCATGTTTGAACTGAACAAGTGAGAATGAGATTTGTAAGCTCTGGTGGAGGGAAAGATGTGACTAATGGGAAGTGAATAATGGTTTTCTGTCTGTTTCTTGCACAAAGCTAATGTATGTGATTCGACACTGATCTTCTACAAAATAAAGTATGAGGCTAAGGAGTCATGCATCCTGGAAAGAGCTCATCTTGACCTTGAAAAAGCACATTGTACTATATTATGGAGGTGGATTTATTCACTATGTGTGTGTGTATTTTACAGGTATTATTTTAGATTTTAGAATTGTATATGTAGATTTTAGATTAGATTAGATTAGATTAGATACTGTAGATTTTTTGAAGTTGTAAATAAAGATTTCTGGAGTATGTTTTACAAAAAAAAAAAAAAACTATTTCATTATTTCTACTTACTGTAAGTTTTATTTAAATGAGTTACTTTTTTTTTGTAATTTGTGAAATTTACTAGCAGTTTCTGGGTCTTGTTAATATTATTCATGCTGAAATGTCAATTATTTTAGAAAGTATTGGAAGATTAAAGGCAGGTCTTTACTGATCACAGAGGAATGCTTGTTTTTCAAGGAAGATTGTTTTTCAATTGCTGACTTAATAATGAGAATGTAGAAAATATGGGGCAGATTAACAATGCTGGATATCAGTATTACGAAGCCAAAAAAAAATGGTTAGTGGTTAGTTAGTGTGGTGGTTAGTGGGTAAAATGTTCAAGGGGAGGCTACAAGAGTACATTTAATGTGACCTTGGACCCCAAAAACAGTCTTAAGTAACACAGGTATATTTGTAGCAATTGCAAAAAAAAAAATTAAAATTATAATTTTTTCTTTTATGGCAAAAATCATTAGGATATTAAAGATCATGCTCCATGAAGATATTTTGTACATTTCCTACCGTAAATATATCAAAACTTAATTTTGATTAGTAATATGCATTGCTAAGAACTTCATTTGGACAACTTTAAAAGCGTTTTTTTTTTTTTAAATTCATTGCATCTCGGCCAAATCCTAACAAACCATCATCAACGGAAAACTTATGTATTATGTATTCACCTTTTAGATGATAATCAGTTTCAAAAAATGTACCCTTATGACTGGATTTGAGGTCCAGGGTCACATATTATCTAAATTATATATGATCTGAATGTGCGCTGTGAAAAAGAATATTACTTTCACAGTAGTGAATAGGTACAAAGCAATCCAAGCTATTTTTCTTCATTTGCTAGTGATTGTATTACCAAAGAAAACACTGTGTTTTTCTGTCGTAAATTTTTCAAATTAAATGTGAGATGAAAGGTTAATCAGCCCACCCATGGTGGATAAAAAGAATGTAGCTGGCTGATAAACCTGAAAAGGAAATCGTTTACTAAGCAATTTAAGCAATTCCAAGTTCCTCAAGCAATTACTTTGCTTTTTTCAGTAATGTGAAAGAGTATTGTGGGATTTTTTTAACCACATATCCGTTGTTGAATTGAAATTTCATTCTGAGAAATCAAGAGTTTGTCACTTTGGCATAAAGATGTTAATCCATCTCTGTCAGAATGTCTGGTATTAAATTCTAGTGAAGCATAAAATTAAAGTAAATTCTTGTCTAACTACGCAAATATGGTTCCAGTCAACATCTTTCTGACAAACAGCTGTGTAGTTTTACATATGTGCCATGTAAACATGTACAAAGAAACAGCATATAACAAATTTAAGTAGATGAGAAGCCAAAATAGTATTTATTTTTAAAACATACTCATATAAACTTTGCTTTATTTACAACATCAAAATTTGATACACAACGCAGCTAAATGCTATGTACAGAAAATCAGCCGTAAATAGCACAGGTCTATTTGTAGCAATAGCCAGCAATACATTGTATGGGTCAAAATTATCAAGTTTTCTTTTATGCCCCAAATCATTAGGATAATAAGTAAATGTAATATAATAATAATGTTCCATGAAGACATTTTGTAAATGTTCTACCGTAAATATATCAAACTTAATTTTTATTTAGTAATATGTATTGCTAAGAACTTTATTTGGACACCTTTGACCTATCCTGACAAACCACACATCCACACAAAGCTTTTTTATTCAGCTTTCAGATGATGAATAAATCTCAACTTAAAAAAAAAAATCCTTATGACTGGTTTTGAGGTCCAGAGTCCTTATAATTTCCTTTTATTCTTATTTATCTTATTTATCATCTCAGACTATCACTACAGTAGTTTAGCCGCATAACACGTGCCAAAGTTTAACTTTGCCATTCCAGTGATAAATGAAAAAATATATATATTATACTTAATCATTTCTCATTTGTACTGTGAACTCTGAATGGGCCCTTCAGCCAAGATTAGTACAAATGCATTTAACTTTCTGACACCAATAATGAGAACTTCTGAGAAATGTGAGGAGCTGGGAGAGCATATGTTGTGTAATTCCAGCAGTGAACGTCATCAGGAACAGAAGAGGCTGTCCTTAACAATATACAGGTCTCTGAAGGAGGTCATTGAAAGCCTTTCAGCAGTGAGCAGAATGCAATTAAATAACCTTAACACTTTTTAAGTGATCATATATCCCAGCTGGAGCAGTGAAGCAGTGTTGATTGTTCTCTGTATTTCACAGCATGCATCATACGTCCACTTACTTTCATTCAAACAGTTATAGATTCTATAAGAAATGATTTCTTTAAGTGAAAGTATAAGTAAAAAATATGCTGATGGACATAATTTATAATACAAAAATTGCTCCTTAATGCTTTAAAAACATTTTAAAAAATGAATGAAACCACAGTACCAGCATTAAAGAAAATAATGGCATATTTCAACAGAGAAAAGAAATTGGAAGTAATATAAATTCATGAAGAAGCGGAAAAAAGAACTAGTCATTTGCCGGCCGCACCAATGGACCAACAACCGGAAGCACTTCAGTGGACCTTGTTCTGTAGCACATTCCCAAATATACCTCTTAGATACGGCAGTTAATATCTTACGGAGTTAATAGTTTGTCGGTCTGTAGAGGTTCCGCAATTATGCATGACCAGTCAGTGGGGATGATTAAAACTGGTTAAAGTGTCAGAAGACAAGGGAATTAACTAAAAGTCTTTAATTACACTTCATGGACATTAATCATGCCAAGAGTTGAGGCTCATTTCCTAGGCATTTTAATCTTCTTCACGGTGTGACTGGCTGTCCAGAGAGAGTCCTAAGTGCATGACAAAAAAAAAACCTGAACTCGCAACTGCTCTTTATGCTCCCTGCATTTTTTGTCTTTTACTGTTTGAATCGTACTCTTTTTGGTCTTACAAATACAAAATTGAGTTTCAAAATATTCCTTATCAAGAGGAAACAGTTGCAAATGTGTTGCATGATTTAGACCTAGATTGCAAGGAATGGCTCACATAAAAATGCAAATTTTATCATTCACACACCATTTTTGTCCCTCTGTAGAACATAAAAGGTGAATTTTTGATTTGAGCTTCAAAAAGGACAAACAAACACCATAAAAGCATGATGAAAATGCCCCATACAACTCATGCAGTATATTTCAGGTCTTCTGAAACGGTAAGATAAGAACCTTTTTGTAAGAAACAGACCTAAATTTAACTCCAGTGAGCTGTTAACTGCTGCAACCAGATTACCGAGTTGAATTTGGGAACTGGATCAGTCTGGAGATTCAATAATAACCACATTTAAATTTTTAATAAGAGTCCCAAACCCCTAAGACCTTCATTCATCTTTGGAACAAGATATATTTTGATGGAATCTGAGAGCTTTCTGAACGTGGTAGTTGTGTTGCCGTCTATGGAGGATCAGAAAGCTCTCAGATTTCATCAAAAATATCTTAATTTGTGTTTCTAAGATGAACATAGGTCTTACGGGTTTGGAACGACATTAGAGTTATTATTTAATGACAGAATTTTCATTTTTTTAAAGTCTTCTATCTGTGAGACCACAGTCAAGAACCTGAAGCAGTAATGGGAGAGTGGGTGTTACTGTGTCAAGTAAAGGTATGAATTTGTTTCCTAATGTTCACCAACTCCTAATTGCGGCTGGCAAACATATATTGGAGACTGTTAATATGCCTGTCCCAGTTGCCCACAAAATATTGCTTTCCTAACTCACTGTGACACTCTAGCTTTCTTTGAGGTGCTCCCATCTTATTAACTCACCTGTGGAAACCTCAGTGGATTAATTCTCTTTGAGGATGACAAAAAGTGCTCTTGATTTTTTACAGCAAATGCATTAAGAGGATGCATTTAGTAAGGTGCATGATTGGGCTCAAAGTAGATATGAGTCATTTAAGCATGTAAACATCATTCCTTTGATCAAATCATACAGGTCTGCTGGCAAAGCCTCATTTGCAGTTTAATTGCTAACTATGGGCAGTTACATATAGTGGATGGCTTTTGCAAATCAATCGCTGCTTTGAAAAAAAAAAAAAAAAACTTTTCAGAGGAAGACTTTTCTTTTTTTTTCATCAGTTCCTCTTGATTTGCTCTCCCTTGGTCTGGCTGCATTTACTCTTTGCCACTCATTTTGAATACAGTAATTTGAATCTGATTGGTGTGCTAGGGATTTTTGATGTGCAAGAAGACTAAATTGAATTCCAAGGTCATCTGAACAGAGGAACCCTGTCATCTCTCCTATTCTCTTTGCTTGTTCTCATCCTCACAGACAAGTAATGACGTACTTAAAATCCATTTGCATCACTTCATGCAAAACAATTATAGGTTTCTTCCATTATTACAACTATACTGAGTGCAAATGCAGAGCTGCTGGTGTTTTCAAGCATTTGAATTAAATAGTTTGGATTTAGATTTGTGATGTGTTAATGAGATGGTAGCATCCGAAACCTCAGTTTTGGTGACTTTTTTGAACCTTTCATCTGTGTGACAGAGAATCAGCGTGGCCTTAGATCTTCACTGTCATCCTACTGCTGCTCAGAACCAAGAGAGGTGAGACAATATAACCCGGCTGGCAGCTCATAATGAGGAGAACCCAATGCTTATTGTCTTCTTCTGTGCTTGTACCAGGGGTCTTTGAGGTGCAGATGTGACATAGCCAAAAGACAATGACCTAACAGCACCACATGGGTCAAAATTAATTTTCCTGCCACAAGAAGCCACCATATGGACCTCAAAGGTGTTAACTTATTTATTTGATAGGCTCATAAAAAATGTGCCTTAAAAGATTAGTTCACTTCCAGAATAAAACTTTCCTGATAATTTACTTACCCCCATCATCCAAGATGTTCATGTCTTTCTTTTTTAGGTTGAAAAGAAAGTAAGGTTTTTGAAAGAAACGTTCCAGGATTTTTTCTCCATATAGTAAATTTAAGTGGTAGCCAACGTGTTGAATGTCCAAATCGCAGTTTCAATGCAGCTTCAAAGGGATCCCAGCCGAGGAAAAAGGGTCTTATCTAGGGAAACAATTGGTCATTTTCTAAAAAAAATATATATAAATTTATATAATTTTTAACCACAAATGCTCGTCTTGCACTAGCTCTGCAATGCACACGCGCGTTCACGCATTGCGTAATCGCGTTAGAAAAGTCACGTACAGTTAGTTATTTGTCTGTGTACTTCGGTTCAAAATGGTAGGGTAGGGTAGGCTAGGGCGAAAAACTCCATCTCATTTTCTTCTCCAACTTCAAAATCGTCCAACATCATTGTTTTACCTTTTTTTGGTAAAGGGCATTTGACTTTCTTTGCACATTTACTTTGTAAAAACTGGGTCGGTACTTCCTCCTACGTCACACTTGCATGATTACGTAATGCGCAAGATCAAGCTAGTTCAAAATGAGTATTTGTGGTTAAAAAGTATACAAATTTTCAAGCACTGAAACTGCAATTTGAACCTTTGATCTGTTGGCCACCATTGAAGTCCACTAAAAATCCTGGAATATTTTCCTCAAAAACCTATTTCAATACATTTTGACCATTGTAACATGTTACTAGCTCCATATGAATCACTTTTCTGACCAGGTAAACTTGCTTGTCAGCTCACTTGGAAAACCATTGCTTTTTGAAACAGGAGTCACCATAAAAACTTGCTTGAAGAAATGAGTTTGCTTTTGTTAACACTGTCATTTAGGTTTAGGGAAGGGTTTAGTGCAGGTGTTATGTTATTTTCAAACACGATAAAGCAATGACCTTTTTCGCCATTGTTTTGGATAAAGCCGAAAACACTTTTAGCGCCACTCGCTGGGCGTTTTACTCTGAAATTGTCAAATAATGCCCAAGAAGCAACATAATATCCTGATATATATAATCCACATGCTTTTCATCCACATAACGCAGAAGCAGAGAACTGTTCAGATGTGTATCGTACACCCCTGACAGTAAAGCTGTCAGGAACATGTCGTCTATCTGATGACAGATAAATAAATGATTTGCCAAATACAGTGTATGGCTTGCACTGATATCTTTCTATGTCCTTTAGATTGAGGATGGAAGAGGATTTGTAACATAAAAATGAATGTGCCATTCTGCAGGTTTCTAAAACAGGAGCTAAGCTTCTCCCAACTGCATTAAAACAGACTAATGGACTGTCTGTCTGTGCAAATACAGTATTGTGTATACACTACTTTATATATAAAACATACATAAAATATAATAAATATATATCACTAAAACTGCAATAAATAACAGTAAAAAGGACATCAAACAGTACTTGACTTCTGTTAGCTTTATGTCTAGGTCAGTCCATCACTGTAGTGTAATTTTAATGTAATGAATATAGAAACTGTTAGATCTAAGTGATATTATTGTGCACATACATTACAGACATAGATCAAATGCATTATTCAGACAGTAATTGTTTTATTTCTGCACATAATGGAATTTCAACACTTGCATGCACTAGTCTGTGATTTTATTGCCGTCTGAATCAGAAATGTGGAGAAAATTCCCAGGTGAATGACCTGGTGGTAATTTAATTCCTGTCTGAATTGTCATCCGAGTTTACAAAAGTAGAATTGGACTAAGTCTTGTTGAAAATCTTTTTTGACCACTGCTAAGTGCCTAGGGTTGCTATTTGACACTTTTTCAGATGAGAATTTAGCATTTGGCACAAAGTAGGCTTGTTTCCGTGTACTGAGAACTGAAATTAAATCAAAGTTTTGAGAGTGAATACCACAGTAAAATTCATATACACTGTAAAAAACAAAAAACACAATTTGTTGAGTCAACTTAAAATAATTTGTTACCCTGCTGTGTCAAAATTTTAAGTTCAGTCAACTCAAAAAAGTTTAGTCAGCTTGAAATGTTAAGTTGTACTAAGTAAAAACTTAGATATTTGTGTTTGTTAAACTTAACAGATGGATAAGTAACCCAGCTGCCTTAAAATTTTAAGTTGAATCAACTCAAATATCTAAGTTGTCACTTAGTATAATTTAACATTTCAAGTTGAATAAACTTTTTTGAGTTGACTGAACCTAAAATTTTAAGGCAGCCAGGTAACAAAGTATTCTCAACAAATTGTTTTTTACAGTGTGTGAGTCTAATACTCAAAATAGTTGGCATATAGCCTGTACACTGTAAAAACAAAAACAAAAAAAACACACACAATTTGTTGAGTCAACTTAAAATAATTTGTTACCTTGCTGCCTTAACATTTCAAGTTGACTAAACTTATTTGAGTTGTACTAAGTGACAACTTTTTGAGTTTGAGATGACTAAACAAAAAATTTGTTAAAAACTTAAAAGCTGGGCTTGTTACCCAGCTGCCTTATTGAATCAACTTAAAAATCTAAGTTGTCATTTAGTACAACTTAATATTTCAAGCTGACTAAACATTTTTTAGTTGACTGAACTTAAAATTTTAAGGCAGCCAGGTAACAAATATTTTAAATTGACTCAACAAATTGTTTTTTACAGTACATATAGAATGAAACAGCATGTAGATATAGCATAGCTCTGTTAGAAAAAGGACAAGAAGAAAAGAAGAAAACAAAAGCTACAGTATATTTACTTTGTGAAAACAATGTGTGTTCTAGGGTGATTTTTTTAGAGCTGCTTTAAAACGGCTTGTATGCTTTTAAGATCTACAACTCAAGACCAAAAAACGATACTCATCCCAACTGATGTTCTTAGCTCCCAATATCATCAGTGGCAAGCTCATTATTAAAGCTCTTAATCGACTGCCTTATCTCAACTTTTACCCGTACAACTGCCTTGGCAATTCAATTTAATTTGAGTCATCGCAATTGGCCTTTGCCAGGGAACTTCTTAATGCATTTGATGTTTCATTTCAAAGACAAATTCTGCTGCCGCTGATGTTTTATTTATTGTTGTTTCTTTTTGCTCTCTCACAGGAAATGGATAAGCCTGATGAGTCAGGATTGATTTTAAAGGTTAGCATGTTCTTTTTCACAGGAGATGCAAATCGTCTAGTAAATTATACAACAGTTTGTTTCAGCCCTCTAATCTTGCTGAATGTTGCTTATTGTACACCATAGTATAGTATGGCATAGCAGTCAACAGCTTGCATCTTGTACATCAGAGTTAATTATGTTGAGTTAATTATGCTCAACATTTCGTTATATATGTGGGCTGCTTGGTATCTTTAGTGTTACACCGGTTCTCATTGAAGTAGTGGGATACAACTGGAAATAAGATTTGGCTCTGTGAGCAAACTCCTATAGTGTAACAGTACCAGTTTAATGTCTTTCAAATACAATTTCACAGTTGATTTGGAGCAAGACTGCCACTTCAGACAGAGAAGTAAATGGTATAGGTGGGAGCCATTTCACTCAGAGAGATTTCCTCTTTCAGGATCCTGAGATTTCTCTTATATGTCTTCCACAACCGCTGATATTCCAATAAGGTTGCCATCCAGAATGTCTCAAGTCAACTTCACACTGCTTTAAAAGGGGAACTGGAGAGTCAACCAGTAGTATTAGAGTGAAATTACAATCCTGCCACCATAATCTCTTTAAGATGAACCCACTCTGCTTCTGTACACACAGCATCTGAAGGCCACACACTGCACAGGGAGATTAGACTATGGCTTTACTGAAGCCTGAAAATCACAGATTTGTGGATACTTTTCAGATATACATCTGCACATTCACAAACATGACACTGTTGAATACATTCCTTGAATACTGAAATTAATATAACTTACATTTTGTGTTCCAATGGACACTTTTCTGTCATATTGTATATTTGAATTAAAGGGATAGTTCACCCAAAAATTAAAATTCTGTCATTAAATACTCACCCTGACATCGTTAAAATAGTCCATGTGACATCAGTGGTTCAAATGTAATTTTATGAAGCTACGAGAATACTTTTTGTGCACAAAGAAAACAAAAATAAAATAAAAGTATTCTCGTAGCTTCATCAAATGACGTTTGAACCACTGATGTCACATTTTAACAACGTCCTTACTTCCTTTCTGGGCCTTCAGTGAGTAATTAATGACAGAAAGTTCATTGTTCATTTTTGGGTGAACTATCCCTTTAAGTCTCTTATGCTTAACTACGTTGTATTTATTTGATTATAAATAGCAACCATTAATCCAGTCTTCTGTTTCTACTATAAATTGTAGTTTACTACAATTTGCATTAAGAGGCAGGGTGTGAAAACTTTTGAACAGAATGAAGATGTGTACATTTTTCTTATTTTGCCTAAATATCATATATCTTTCATTTAGTACTGCCCTTCAGAAGCTACAGAAGATATTTACATGTTTCCCAGAAGACAAATTAAGTTAAATTTACCCTGATCTTCAAATTGTCCTCAATGTGAAAAGATGGATCTCAAAATCATACAGTCATTGTTGGAAAAGGTTCAAATACACAAAAATGCTGAAAAACCACAGAATTTGTGGGACCTGAAGGATTTTTCTGAAGAACAGCAGGCAGTTTAACTGTTCAGGACAGACTCATGAACAACTATCATTAAACAAAAACAAACAAACAAAAAACAGCTGTGGAACATTAAGGAAACAACACAGTATTAAGAATCAAGTGTATGTAAACTTTTGAACGGGGTCATTTTTATACATTTAACTATTATTTTTTTCTTGTGAACTATATGTAAACATCTTTTATGTGAAATATCTTATTCAGGTCAGTACTAAATAAAAAAAAAAAACATGCATTTTGTATGATCCTTCTTATTTTGGTAAAATAATTAACATTTTGCAGATTCTGCAAGGTGTATGTAAACTTTTGACTTTAACTGTATATAAATATTTTTTTTATGGAAACAGTGATACATTTTTTTTTCAGGATTC
Organism: Cirrhinus mrigala; assembly: GCA_036247105.1. Lineage (NCBI taxonomy): Eukaryota > Metazoa > Chordata > Actinopteri > Cypriniformes > Cyprinidae > Cirrhinus > Cirrhinus mrigala. Next base: position 22,666,186 of record CM070012.1, on the reverse strand, counting down.
TTTGATGAATAGAAAATTCATTATTTGAAAGCATTTATTTGAAATAGAACCTTATTTACATTGAAATTACACTTTTTTATTATTATTTTACTTTTTTTAATTTAATTGTTCCTTTTATGCCAACCCAATTGCAAATGACTGGACTGAGTACTGCTAAAGCAATCTAAGTGCCATCTCACTTTGTTTTGGTCATTTTTGACAACAACAACAAACAACTTCCATGGTGCCAAGCATATGCTGTAATGGACGTGCAATAACTCTTACAAAACTAATTATTTTTCAATTAAGCATTTCATTCTGTTACACATGGGACAATAACATGATTTATACTAGAAATTTATGGTTACATTTTTGTTGTCTCCCTAAATCATAATTCTTATCTGAAAACCCTGATGTTGTGTCATTTAGGTGTGGGCAGGTGTGTACCTTTTAGGCACATCATAAAATGGCATTTGGTGTTGTTGACAATGCTTGGCACGACACAAAATGAAATGACACTCATATGTCATTTGACGTGTTTAGCCCAGCTTTTGCCAAGTCTTTTATCACTACGAGAAGGGACTCTGTTGTCTAATTTGTTTCATTCATTTGATCAATATGTTTACACATCCCATGAGATCATTGGATTCCATCTATTTTCACAGTTTACTAAAATTCAACTAATTTGGGTACAATGGTTACTTAGAGTGCCAGGGAATTCATTCTGATAATATGATTCTGTGTACATGGCGTTACAGGGAATAGTTTTCTGCCAGTTCAGAGTATTTTGTGTTTGTCATGGTCTGCAGCATGGAAGCACAGCTTTTTGGATGACCACAATGGGAAGTTAGCAATTACTAAAATATCCAAAAGTTCTCTGTCGTGACTCAGGATGGTTCCTCGGGACCACATGCTTCACAGCCCACAAAGTAATACATCTGTCAGTCCCTCCATCAAGAATTGAGCAGGATAAAAACCTGTTATGCCAAACTGCCCTCAATGTCCAGAGGCTGAGAAGATCCAACCAGGCCATATGGCATCACCAGACATGCCACATAATATCCATCAGCTGTGAAAAACGCTGTTTCATACTCACTGAATCAATGCATACTACTAAATATTAATATGATACTTAATATTAACTAAAAATTCATTTGATTAATTACCTATTGTTGTTATCAGCTCTTTTACATATGTCCCTATAGTACTTGTGATTTCCTAGAAGCTGCATATTTGAGTTCACCTCTTTTTTTCCACTACTGAACTGAAGACTCAAAAATAATTACCAGAAACCTACCGAGAACATGAAGAATAGGCTATAAGGCAACTGTCTCTAGCTCAGTACTGCATGGCCGATGAAGACAGCCAGCTAATTGCTGAATAATCACAGGAAGGGTGGTCCCATGTGGCCAAGAAAGCACAGAGCGAGATAGAATTAAACAGGGTCAAGAAACATGCAGCAGGAACAAGAACTGTTTAGGTTTGCGGTGACTGCTTTGTTATTCTGCATACAGGAAAAGAAAAGTGGGTGAATGAGGGTAAATGTTAATAGCTGGATGATACACGTACTCAGAAGAATTGCAGCATACAATGATCAAAAGATGTGTTATGAAAATAAATAGGAATTAACAATACTCCTTCTTCAAATAGAACAAATTAAAAAGGCCACAAAATTCTCCAAGTCCACAAACACAACATATGAGTCAAAGCTGTATTTCACAAATACAGCTGGCAATAATTGGTATACCAATTATAAAAGCACTGCCATTGTATGACATATGTAATGAAGTTCTGAAGGTATGTATTATTTTCAGGGAAACGCACAGCGAACATAGTTCTGACATCTGACATCTGATTGATGTCTTGAGATGTGGTAACCGTAGTATAAGTGGAATAACTGACTTTGGTTCTTTGAATTCTTCAAAAATAATGCACACCCGAGGTGTAATGGTCACGACTCCTGTGCATTATATATATATATATATATATAATATATATGAAGAGTTCAGAGGCAAAATCAGCTAAAAGCTATCTCGGTCAAAAATGAGATAATGATACTGAGTGAATGCTCTTGACACTTATTATACATCCATCAAATACTTTTTCTTCAAACTCGCTAAAATACCAGCCTCAGCCCAATCAGAAGTACCGGTACTTACATAGAAACCTATACATCTGAGCCTGATAAAAATGCATTTTTTAAAGAAAGACATCAGATAGATTTAGCTGGTTTTGCATCTGAACTCTTCATATACACACACAGGGACGTAATTTCCACTGGGGACAGGGGGGACATGTGTCCCCCACTTTTCAAAATCCCGTTTGTGTCCCCCACTTTCAAAGTCGTTTGTTAAATTAATGCCTTGTATTGTAGAACGCACGCTCAGCACCGCCGAGAATTCGCGCGATCGTTAAAACGAAACCAAAAGTACAACGCGCACGCGCATTCAAAAGCAATTTTAATACCCCGCGTTTAGAGAGCGGTTCCCCAGTGCGCGCAAATTAGGCTACATAACATATATGGATGTAGCCTACCTTTCGATTCGTATTTGTATGTAGGTTATAATAGGTTGTGTAGTTGTGTAATTTTTTTAAAAATGTGTAAAAAATGTCGACCTCGTCTCCTTCTGGTAAACTCGCGTCTCATCTTGTCTCTTGAATAAATGTCAGCGTTAATGATAATCAAACAACAAAAGACGAGGAGAAAGTCACTCCCTGCTCTTGACAGAATAGCATTTGTAGCTTTTTATAAGAATTTATGTAGTGAAAATTGCCCTACTATCACATTTCACATCTATGCAACCAATAAATAAATTACTACTAGAGCACAAAATTGTTTCCAAGAGCACGTTTCTTCATTTGATCTAGTCACTTGATTCCGCTCTCATAATGCACCATAGTTTTGCATTTAAATTTAAAATGAACATATGAATATGAATATACATATTATATAAATATCATATAATATATATATTCACATTTTTGAATGTGCACATATATTTTTGGATATATTTTATGACAGAAAAAGCTCTAAGACAGATCTCTTTTTCTTTTTTTTTTTCATGTTCATTTAAATATTTTCTCTCCATTTCTTATCCACACTCCCAACTCCTCAGGATGGCACTATTCCCATAGCAGTGTGAGAGCATTATCTGAAGGTTATGAAATCTATCATGGGCTTCTTTTTTTCAGCCAACAGCACCACATGGGGGATATATTGCACACGGAGGACCTTTTACAGCAGGGGTTCCCAACATTTTTGCTCAGCTGAACCCACATGCCTTACTTGGACTGCCTCCTGTGATTGTAAGTTACATTAACGGTTCAATAAATCTAATGAATTTCACAGCCTTATTTTATTTGTATTATTATAAATTATTATTTTAAACAACATTATGATTGTACAACTTATATATATATTTTTTTTCATATGTACAATTTATACTGAAAACTTTTTTATTTTGGCAAACTGACATCTTTAAATTACACAGGCAAAAGAAAACAAAATGTTGTCACGACAACGGCAAAGTGGCTCTGATGTGGCATTTCTTTTACACAGAGCCAAAGGCGCATCAGAGACACCTCTGAGACTCAGGGAAGAGGCTTGTCAAATATGAGTTGGCATATTTTAGAGTGCCTTTTGTGCAGCTTTAGGTACCAAAGCAGCGTAATTTGTGGAGTTTGCAGAATTTGGAGCTGGCACAGAGCTGCTTTGACTCGACAGTGTACAGATGGCTTATCAGAATCTCACAAACCCCCTGCAGTTCCATCACAAGCCTCCAAGGGTTTGGGAACAACTGGCTGAGAAACCCGTTTTACGAAATAGCCATCACACAGGCTTCCCATAACAGTGGACAACTTGAGAATTTATCACAAATGGCTTTCAAAAGCTGTTTAGCTCAGACCGAAGAGTTTGATAATTTACCAACTTCAGAAGGAGAATGCAAACTGAATGCTGAAAAGTTTGAACTGATTCCATTTTAGCATATAATCACTGATAAACAGCGCCTAACACTTTATTTGTTATAAATGATTTCCCTCTCCCTTACTTTGTTCCGCCTGTCACAGAAAACATGCCGACAAACCCAATTCCACCAAATGATTCCTTTATAGTCTCTTCAAAATAAAAGAGGAAAAAATTCTGTCTTTCACACTTCACCACCATCCTCTTTGTGCGGATGATGGTATGAGGGGATATCCCCTGCCAGGCTTGTCTTCTCTGATCAGAAAGCTTGAAGATGTTCGCCCTTCACTTTGATGGACTCCGACAGAGCAGCCCTGACATCTGCGTGTTGCACCCTATGAACAATGATCCGTCTTCAGGCATGGCGACGATGTGAATAATACCAACATTTTTGAAGTATTATAAAGCTGATGCATTTCTGGCACACTTCTAGACTGCTTGCAATACAAAATGTTCTCATACGCTCATGCATATGCTAAACTATGCATATATATATAAAGTTATTTAACAGGGGTGTGCAGTCAATATAAGCTATGACTGCTCTGCATACCCAAGCTGTTTTAGAGAATGAGTTTCAGAACTGTCAGATTAATTAATGCTAACTTTACTATAAATTCCCTTGTCATTTGTGGTGTAATACAAGGCTTAAATAATAAAATATTGGGAATACACATCTAACTGTCCCTAATGTATTTATTTGGCAAACAACTGTAATTTCCTGCAAATCTGTGCCAGTTATGGAGGGATTTGGGTGAGTGGACCCACAATAGCTCTCGTGTCTGTGCTCTATTGTTATGAATCATCATTATTGTTCCATGTCCTCATTGGTTTGATGGCATGTGGGTCATTTTATATGCAAGAAAAGCTGTCTGCAAATTGCTCAACCCTAGCCTGCCTACATCAAATGAAAAAGGTTTTATATTTTACATTTTCTAAAGCAAAGCAAATTTTGAAAGTCCACTGGAAACATGTCTTCTTACATTTTTTGGCATAGACAATGCGCCTCATTCATGAAACACGAGCAGAAGAAATTTTGTGTAAATCATTCAGCCATTCTGAAGTAAACTTTCGAATCCATGAAAATATTTTTTGGTATGGAAAAATTAGTTGGTACGAAAGAAATGTACATCAGGTGGAAATGGTGCATAAAACGTTCTGTGTTCTTTTTGGCAAACCGATAACACTGAATTTTGATGCACTACCATAATAATATTTTACAAGTTCATTTGCCCTGTCTTTTTTATTTATTTATTTATTTTTATTATTGTTTTTTTGAGAGTTGATAACTGTAAAACACAGCGCTACTAGTAATACTATTATTACTAGTAGCAACGTGATATCATGATAATTCATATGCATTTTACGTAAAATGTGGTTCTGTAAAACGTACATTTACCTACGTTATTCCAGACACTAAAACGTACAATACTGATGTTTTTTACAGCATCTAAACGTACAAATACCTGTGTATTTTCAGCATTTAAATGCTGACTGACGTATTGACGACACATAAAAACGAATCCTTACGAATCTTGAAATCGCGACATTAATTTCATTGCTTTTATTTGTCATACCAATGACCTTATGTTTTCAATTGCATTATTAAATTGTTAATCGTTTATTTAATATGAAATTATAACATTTCAATCTGTTATCAGTTCTGTGTGATTTCTGCTGCCTGCTTGTTTCCAAGAATAGGCCTTCATAATGTTAAACAAGACTACACTTTAAACCCTTAAAATAAATAACATTTCTCCAATTGTTTAACCAATTATGTAATATTAATGTGATGGGACACAAAAGTCATGCTGTGACTAACAATAAAACCATAAAATACACTGAGCATACACCATAATTACAAAATAAAACAAGTTTATTTGTGCACTGTAATCCAGATCTTGAGAATCCATACGATTGCGAGGAACGGACCCAAATTCAAGCTTTAATCTGGCGATCTTCATCTCCATCCCGAGCAACGAGTCCAACAGCAACAGCAATAAAACCATGCTTAAGTGCATTTTACAAATTCAAATAGTGCCGCATCAAGAAACTACAGGTTTTATGGCAGGAAAATTGAACGCTCGTTGGCTCTCGCCTGCATTCGTCACAGATTACGACATGCCGCGTTTCTGGTGAGGTGCGTTTTAAATGATGCTCGCACCTTCATGGAGTGGATAGGGAAAATGATCTGGATAATATTTTCAGCGATTAACAACTTAAATTCTGCTCTGCACCTCACACAAACCTTCCGTATTCCGCCAGAGAGGACTGTGGCTGCGACGCATTGTCATTTGGACTGCTTCTTGGTACTGCGTTTGACATTTTTGCTATAAATAAATGATTGCGATTGCAATTATTTGTCTGTCATGTTTTTCTTTATTACTGTACAGAGAGAGTTATGGTTAGGTTTAGAGGTAGGAGTGGGATTAGCGACTATAAAAAAAAATATTTTTATTCTATATTGTTGCTAAAATGGTAAATTCCCTGCGTATTTTGGTCAGTTACGTTTTATACCCTTTCATATTAGCTATAAAATGGGTATAGTTTAGGTTTGGGTGTGGGTTAAGGGGTCTAAAAATCTAAATCGCTTATTGATAAAATGATAAAAATGCATATTTGCTATAAAATGGCTAGGGTTAGGTTTGGGGGTAGGTTATGGGGTGCTAAAAATCTAAATCACTTATTAATAAATTTATTTAAAAAAATGCATATTTGCTATAAAATAGGTAGGTTTAGGTTTGGGGGTAGGTTAAGGGGGCTAAAAATCTAAATCGCTTGTTGATAAAATGATAAAAGGGCATTGATACGAATATCTTAATGATATAAAAGATATGTAAATATTTTACATTTTTTGGCTAAAAATACGTAGCGATTTGTTCCTTTTAAATGTTGAAATACGTCTAAACTGTACATTTTAGCATCAATAAAAACATACAAAAATTTACACTTTGTGCCTCTAAACGTTACATATAAATACCTACGTATAAACAATGAGACCAGGCTGCTAGTAGATACTAGTAGATACTGTGGATATTTTAAATCATAGCAACTAAAGCGTCTCAACTGGAAAAACGCTGTGTCAAAGCGTTCTTAAGTGCCACCAGCTGACCATTTTTGGAAGAACACCTGGCATTTTTTCAGCTGGCTAAAAAACACTTCAGTGGACACACGTTAATTGGCAATACATTGATACTGGAGCAAAACCTGAGAAAGGAGTCCAGAAGATTCCACTGTGTTCCAGGACAAATCTGATATTTCCGAAGCATTTGTGAATCTGCAGAATAGTTTCATGAAGGTCTGTTTTACGTGCAAATTACTCAGAATTGACTAATATATTTACAAGTTTCATGGACGAAGCCCAAAGTACGTTGAGGGTACAAATTACTGCTAACATGCTTAAGCAAACTAATCAAATGCAAATTTATGAGGATTTTTTTGTACATATTTTATGAGGTGGCTAATTCGTATGAATTCGTACGACCTCACTCGTACAAATTCATACAATTTGAAAGAAAATGTAGGTATTTTACGAGTTGCAAAATATGTATGAATTTGTATGAATGACCTATACCTAACTCCGCCCCTAAGCCTACCCATCACTGAAATTGTACGAATTAGCCACCTCGCAAAATACGCATGAATTGGTCGTGAGATAGCGTTGGTTATTTCGTACATAAGTATGGCAAGTATTTTCAGTATTTTCTGCAGTATCTTCTGCAGTTTTTTTGTTGCAGAAGCTGTTTAGACTTGAATAAAGGAACAACTGAAGGAATTAATGCTTCCAAGGTTCAAGTCAAGTCACAAAACAATCTCCATGTTGCATATTAGAAAATAACAGTAGATGTCCTAAATGTTTCCTAAAAATTCTGTAAAGAAGCAAACTCATTAAAAAAAATAAATAAATAAAGCCTCAGAAGGCCAACAGTCACTTTCAGGGGGTAACAGAGTTCAGTAGCTGAAAGGGATTATGGAGCATGATTCAACCACATCGAGAGCTCTGCAAAAACTTGCCTGTGAGGAAGGCCACCGGAGTGCGTTTCTCTAAGTGCATAAGGGAAATGATTTCAGATTAGACCAAGATTGAGCTTTTTATCCAAATTCAAAGCAATTGGTGTGATACCAACCTAACCCTGCCATAATCACACAGAAAACTATACTTAGGGTGAATCTCACAAAACCTTTTAAGAAATGTCCAGGTCACATTTCAACTTAAAGGGGTCATATAATACGATTTCACCTTTTGAACTTTTGTTAGTGTGTAATGTAGCTGTGTGAGCATAAACAAAATCTGCAAAGTTACGAAGCTCAAAGTTAAATGCAAATGGAGAAATTGTCTTTTACAAAATTAGCATAGCATCGCCTACAGAGAACGGCTGGTAAGAGACTACAACAAAATAATTTCGGGTTAATGACATCGTACACCCAGATAAACCCGTCCCCGGGAACATGCAATGAAGGGTGCTTAAATGCTGCGCTGCTTTGCAGAAGAGGAAGAAGACTAGGGGTGCACGTAAAAATCTATTCATATGCTGTATGAATCGCGATTGTGTCCTCTAACCATTCTAATGGATTCACAAGTTTCAAAATCGGTGTTCTAAAGCAGCAGTTCTCAGCCCTGTTCCTCTCATCCCCTGCTCTGCACACGCTCTGCATCTCTCTCTCTCTCTCTCTCTCAAAGATCAGCTCAGCTGCTCCAACAATGAACTGTTCCACTTATACACTTATTTTCACATAGCTATGACAAGCGTTAAACACGAACGTGCATGCCTTTGGCGTTCTGTATTAAAGCTTTAATCGTGATAAAACCATATACTAAAAGCTAGCATAAGCAATAGCATAATAACAGCGTATCTAAAAGTATGAGACAACAACAAACAAAAAACATAGGCCTACCATTAAGAGCTGTGCTTGCACAAGTTCTGCACAATCCTCTTCACTAATATACTCTGCGTCTCATTCGGTCTCAAATTGATAAGCAATATAGACGACGCCATTGTTTACAATACAACCGGAGCACATGCTGCCCATTGTGAACTTCTGAGGGAGGACCTTTACAGAAACAGGAAATCGACCGGCCGATTTTGTGCCAGCTGAAAAGCAGTGTAAAATAAAGGTAAAATATTTTAAAATAATGCGATTCTTATAATAATGCGAAGCATGAGCACTTGTTGCTTTGCACCCCATAAACACAATCAAGCCTTCAAAAAGATCCATTAGACCACCCCTTTAAAAGCAACAGTAAATACTGTAAAACATGTTTTGCATGAAGAAAATGTATCGCACTGTGAATATGCTTTAGGTAAATTAAGCCCACAATTGACATTGAATGTTTGGTACCATCTTTGTCGTTTTTTTACTGAAACAGCTTTCCCCATATCTCTCTGAGATATGTTATGCTGTCATTGTGGTCTAGATGCTTTGTATAGACATAAGCTAGAAAAAGTGTCTTCTTACCATTGTAATACAACTATTAGCACTGTGGTAATTGCTGATTCCTGCAGCCAGGCAACAATTTGGTATATTCATTCATACCTGTACATTCAAACATGCTGTAATGACCATGCATTCCTAAGGTGAATAGCCAGCTTCAGGAAAAGAATGATATTTTATTGTGGTCTGATCTTTAGTTTTCTTTTGTAAATAAACTCAAGAATATATATATAACCCATATTTAAAATGTCCTAAAGGTATGTTTCAGCCAATTTGGTCTTGGCAAGACATAAAAGGAGCACTTACCTTTCTGCCTCACTGCACTAGTAGGTTTACAAGTCGACCTCCACCATCCAACCATCCCTTGTGGTGTTGATTCTGTACTCTCGTTGCATGTCCTGCAGACAAATTTAGCGTCTTTAAGCTGTTACTTGTTTAAGACATAATATTGGGTTATTTCTCAAAAGCTGGTTCCTTTAAAGCAGCTACTTCTGGATTGTTTCCTTATTCAGTTATATGAAGGATGTTATTAGAGATCTGAGGACTGTTTAATGGGTTGGATAGCAATGATAAATGAATCCTATCAGGTTGCAGAAGAGTTGGGGTGGTTATCTCTCGATTTCTTGCTCTAACACCAGTAAAGTGCTTAAGACATAGACAGATGAAGTTAGAGACATGCACCCTAATATATGCTTCTCAATGTAGATGGAATCCTGAGACTGTTGAGTCTTATAGAAAATCCTTGGATCCCATTTTAACAACTGCAATTGTCTGTGCTTCACAGACTAAATGGTACAAGAAAGAAATTGGGAAGCACAGTCGTAAAGAAAAAGCATTCAGAATTGTACAGACCACTATAATAATCAACATTTTTAATCTTTCTGTCCTGGACTGCACTCCTAAAAACATCTTTAAAGTGTAAAAGATGATTAAAATGAAGGGCTTTATACTTACTTTTCTTTTTTGGAGCACAGTCAAAATTTCAGGAGCACCTTCTAATCAGTAATCAAAAAATCTGATCAAAAAGTGATATCTGACTCAAAGTGATTTACAAAGGAATATTGTTTTTTACCTTTGTAATGGCATTTTATTAAAAGTATGCATCTTTCATGTTTGTTTTTAATTATATTTTATAAGCTTTTTAAAATTTTTAATTAAAACAACAGAATAAGAACAAGTAAAATAAGAAAAAAATAACAATCAAATTAAATCAGTATTAACAAAATTAATTTGAACCACAGAGGTGGCACAGAAGAACACAAAAGTGGCTTGTAGGTGTATTTTCATATGTTTAATGAGGCTCAGAGGTGGCATGAGTGCAATCAAATTCATATATTCATGTTGAGATTAATGTTTTAAATACAAAACTTTGAATAGAGAAATCTGAATATGAAGAAATATGAAAAGATACTTTAAAAATGAATCTAAAACTGCCAGTAGGTGGTGACAAGTCACTGATTTAATTACTGAATCATTCATTCATTTGATTCGTTCAAATGGCTGATTCATTCAGGAATAAAGCAAGTGACTGTCTTTATGAAAGGGAAATTGAATCATTGAATCATTGATCATTCATAAATGAAACACTGTTGTGTTTGAATGGTCAGTTGTGACTTGTTTCAAACTATTTTTGACAACGAAATAGAGCAAAATCAGACAATAGTGTTATAGTCAGACAATGTAAGTCACTTAATGTCAACTTCTTGTTTATTTAACTGTTATATTAAATGAATATCTCATTTACAAACTCCCTTAAAAATCATTAAAAGCTGTCACTCATCTTAGTTCATCGTGATCTCACAAAGTTCCATTATAATCAACAAAGCTCTCTGCACTGCACAATGAATCTCTTATTTACACTCTGTCTACACTCTGTTTATGAAAGGATTTGTGAGATATGTCTGTGATACATTCCTCAGCGCAAACACAAATATGCTGATCGGGTCAGTTGCACTGGTGCTCCTAAATATTTTTTCATAGTCGCACGCAGTAGTTTTCAGTTACAAATGAGACAGAATGGTCACACTGTAGAGCCCTGAAGTGTTCTTTACACTAAAAAAAAAATTGTTCTTTTAAGAACTGTTCACTGAAAGGTTCTTTGGGAAAGCCAAAATGTTTCTTCAATGGCATCTCTGTGAAAAACCCCTGCTGGACCCTTTATTTTTAAGAGTGTATGCTACCCACAGGTTGTATTACATAAAAAAATATAATGGTTTCCCAGGTTGACCCAGGTAATGGAATTCTATTTCGTTGTTTCTTCTACTTTGTGTAACAACATGGCATTCATCATCATACCCCTTTTGTCCATTATTCCTCTCAACCAGGCCTCAGCTGGTTCATAAATCTGTCATTCGCTCCCTTTGTTTAAACACCAGTTCGAAGAATCGTTTTAACACCCGAGTGAAGGCAAGGAGGTAGTTGTGAAGCTCCTCAGTATACGACAGGTTAAGAACACTGCTGCAGGGTGATGAGCCCTTGAAAACAATCTGTCGTAAGAGATTAAATGAAGCCTTATAATCAGAATTTTCAAATTGTGACAAGTCAAGCTTGTCACCCTTATTCAAAGTAACAGACAATCTCCAGCAGTCCAGGCAAGTGACAACATTCAAAGCAGTGACAGTTCTTGTTCTCCTTTCTGAGTTTGCTTCACTTTGAACAACATACTGCTACCACTTGTCACTCATCCTCTCACCACATTCTTTTAGTGTATTAAAAAAAAACAAAAAAAACACTAAAAACGTAAATACATACCGTACATTCAGTGCGTTGAATACACCTCTTCTATGATGGGCTTGTTATTAATTTATTAAGGCTGCGATGATAACGCATCGCGATTCGTGAATCGATTCTGAGATTTTCCGAATGCATCGCGATTCTCTGTGAAATCGATTCTGAGCTTAGTTTTGAACAGCAGATGGTGCTCCAATCTAGTTTTAGCCTGCACACTCAAATGCTCAAGAAGAAGAGCACTGCATTTGGGCCCTTCGCAAACAGCTTGATTGACAGGCGATCTGACCAATCATAATGCCGAATCCGCCATTTTGTCTGACAAACAAATCAGACCGATTAGATTTTCTGTAAAAAAAAAAAAAATTCATACCAGAGGTATCCTGCTCTGTCTTGTCTATCGGCGTGTTGTCAGTTTCCTCTTTGCTCCGCGGTGTATTTTCTACTGCATGAGAACATGGTGTGTAGTGTGAGAGTGGCATTGTTTGACAGAAATGAGTTAATTTCGTCAATAAAGACGCGATGAAAAATATTCGTTAACAAACATTTTTTTGTGACTAAGACAAGACGTTGACAAGCTAAACTAATATCTGATGATAAAATCTATGACGAAATGTATGCCACATCTTCGTTAACAAGACGAGATGGGACGAAAATGTTATTTGAGGACTATCGGACATTCAAAATACATGCTATAGGCTAATTGTCTTATCTTCAAAATGTGCATCCCAGTCATTGGATTGCGATTGGACAAGGTGTGTTGGTCTCAGTTTGCAGTGTTGCCAAGTCCACGGTTTTCCCATGGAATTGGGCTACTTTAACACTGTTGCCACGGATTGAAGCGACCCCAAAAACGTCATATTTAACCCCTGAAAAAAACGTGTGAAAGACCATGTAAAAAAACTTGTATTTTTCCCCCCCGGAAAGTGATTTTTAACGGGGGACCCCCCCTTGACACACGATTGGCCTAGTTTTAGGCTAGTTTCGAGTAGCAAGTGGGCGGGTTTTGTTGTAAAAACCTGCCAACACTGTCAGTTTGTCAGCTGCAGTGGACGAATAGGCTAACAAAATGTGAACTAGCAATCTGAAACAATGCCCTCAGCCTCTGATGGGTTAGGGATAGGGTGACCAGACGTCCCGTTTTTCCCAGGAGTCACAATTCATTGTCGGGATAGGCGGAATCACACTGATAGACACAACAGAAGCATTTCTCATAAGCTTAATTGATTTGGTCTAAAGAGAGAAGAAATAATGACTGGGTCATTCTATAATTAGGGGTACATTTAGAATTTGACAATGTGAAGAAAAAAATGCAAACATGACTTTACATAGCTGCTTTGAAACAATCTATATTGTATGAAGCGCTATATAAATAAAGGTGATCTGTAGGAATATGTGCTTAAAATACCATCCATGTTTGCTTTTGTCCACCATGTTACCTTTACTGGGTAACACAGTTGACAGGTAACTTAGTTGACATTTTTAGTGTTTTGGGCCTATACTCAACATGGAAGCCTGGAACTTATTGCGGATATGGTATGTTTAGAAATATATTTTCATAAACAAAACATAAGTTTTAGTTAGATTGTCCTGTTAAAATTTGCAGCAATAATACTTAGGTAACACTGCTGACAGTCAAATAATCCACTCTTGACACAGGTTTGCTAGTTTAACCAATATTAGGGGAAAGAGAGAGAACATAACTATTAGTGTTTCATCCATGTGCTTCTAGAGGAAATATCATCATACTGTGCAAATTATGTGAGAATGGGACAAACCATTCCTTTTTGAGGGGGGTTCTAGTGGGTAACTTAGTTGACAATGGTTTTTCGGACACAAATAAAACAAGTTATCACATGTGCACACCCAAATGTTTTGATAACCTAACGTAACTAAAGGCAAAACTATGACATTAATTTATATTTGAGGTAATTTTCATGCTTAAGAGTAGAATGAGCAACTGTACAAAATCGGACAGTTGAATACCAGGGTTGTATTTGATATGAACATCATTTTTGAACAAAAGATATGGCTTTTTCAACATATCGTAGTGTAATTGGGACAAATATAATTGTGTACTAGAAAATTAGGCATCAGGGCTTTATATTGATGAAAATATATTAAAAATATACTTCACGGACATGAGATGTACCCACAATTATAACATGACCCGGCTATTTTTGTTTGAAGACAACATAAAATAGCTACCAAAATGAATGTTGGTAACTGCAGTTTGACTGAAAATAATTACTAAAACACGACAAAAATGGGTAACACTTTATTTTAAGGTGTCATAATACAGAGTAATTACCTCATTAAGTACTTAGTAGTAGCCGTTGTACTTACATGAAACAAAATGCACTTACTTGTATGTAACTAAGTTATGGAACAGCCTGTAGTTACCGTTTGTAATTATGTAGATGTAATAGGCAGCCACTGTTACACATATGTAAAAGACCGAGTCTGTTACACAGCTACATATGTAACCAAAAGACTGTTACGTATGTGTTGCACACTTTATGCAACGTAATTAAAAATGTACGTGCACAGACATAAGCTACTTAAAATAAAGTGTATCAAGATTGTACTTAAGTGTACTTCATGTGTATCTATACTGTACACATTATTCAGCTGCACCAGAGTTTGATTTAACCCACTAGTACACAGCTTAAATGCATGTAATACCTTTCTAATTACATTAAAATGACAGAATATTACACAGGCATAAGCTACTTAAAATAAAGTGTATCAAGATTGTACTTAAGTGTACAAGTAGCTGTGTAACAGACTTGGTCTGTTACATATGTGTAACAGTAGCTGCCTATTACATCTACATAATTACAAACTGTAATTACATGTTGTTCCATAACTTAGTTACATGGTAAGTACATTTTGTTTCATGTAAGTACAACGGCTACTACTAAGTACTTAATTAGGTAATTACTCTTGGACACCTTAAAATGAAGTGTTACCCAAAAAGGCAATGACCTTTCGTCGACTAAAATTAAACTAAAACTATGAACGACTCAGATGACTAAAATGTGACTAAGACTATTAAGCATTTTCATCTCAAGATAAAGACTAAATAAAAAATGCCTGTCAAACTTAACACTGGGATATAGCAACAGTAACTAAGGAGGGTGGGTTTTTGCGAAGGGTCAATTGCTCTTATGACGCGAGATCAATGTAAACACAATTTTTTCAATATGTTTTTGAGTGCCTGATATCATAATGAAGAAAACTCTCATTAAAAGATTTAAATAAAAAGTAATTAGGTACCATTAAACCTTGACAACACATACAACTTTCTGATTCCAATGTGAGAAGGAAAACATGGAATTTTTATTACTAATTTTGGGGCATTGTTAATATTTTGTCATGCCATATGGTCTAGCTTGCTAATTATTTCAAATCTTTGTCAATAAAGCACTCAGCAACATGACTAATAGATTTTTGTGTGCACTTGCAGACAATGTAACGATCCACTCCAATCCATTTTTAGTGGACTATGTTGTTAAAAACGAACTATAAAAGTTATTAAATTGCTACCCCACCAGTCTGTGAAGGAGCTCTGAGGACATCTAGGCAAATGTCTAGAGATTCACAGAGGGTTTCAAAGACATCTCTTCCTCTGGCTTTATTATCACTCACATGAAGAGAAAAGATTAGTATTTTAGCTATACTGCATATAGCTGCAATCAGATGTAGTCTTTAGGCTAGTATCAAGATTTAAAATAGCTAATTACAGAAACAGAGCAGTTCATTGTATCTTATGCTTGTTTAAACACGTGAATTCTAACTGTGCTAATGAAGCCACTGGCTAATTGCTACATCAGCTAGTTTTCCCTGCAGTGCTAATAATTTAGGCGTATCTATTCAAGTGATACTCTGTAAACTCAGATACTCAGAACTGAAGTTTTAAGGCACTACAGTTTGATATAAGCTTCTAATTGTGCTATTTTAATTATATGCAGGGCTATAAATAAGTAGCACAGAAAAGGTTTTTGACAACAGCTTAATTTGTCTTTGTACTGTTGTGGTGGAAGGAACTTTAAGAAGTGACATAGTTATGTCCTCTGGCTCTTGTTATGAAGAACTTGTTACGACTTCTATAGCTCACTGCTAGATATAAGAACAATTGGAAAATGTGTGGGCTGCCGCTGCTGCTGCATTGGATTATTGGACAGCATTCCCGCTTCACTCGATTACCTAGCTCACTGGAATCTCTCTCTACATTCACCAATGAAAGCATGAAAATAATTGTACCCTTTGTGGTGTAGACGGCGCAAAACACAAGTGTGGAGTCCAGTAAGAAGCTTGACAATATCTTCTTTGTGCTTTATGTCATGACAGTTAAGATGAAGCCATTCTGATCAAACAAAATACAGAAGCCATGCTTTCCCTTGTGCATTATGTGTGCATAATGTTCTGCAAAATAAATCAGAAATAAAACGGCAATTTTTGTCCTGCTTGTTCAACATAATGTTTTGTGCTTCCTAATAATGTACCCACTGCGACTGAATTTAATATTGATTAGACAAGCTTTTAATTTAGAATGCAAATTGAGATTATAAACATAGCAATTAATACACTTCCTGAAAATCAAAGATTACTAATGGCACTACAAGTCTTCAGTAAACTAAATAATGATAAAGGCAGTGTTTAGGAGACCACAATTAATGTAATCATCATTTTACATTTAATTACAGCATGGGGGAGATTTATGAGATGCATAAAAATGAACATTTGCTGAAAATGTACTCACCCTCAAGCTATTAAAGATATACATGCTTCATCTGAACAGATTTAAAGAAATCTAGCATTACATCATTTTCTCACAAATGTAGGATGTAGTGAATGGGTGCCGTCAGAATGAGGGTCCAAACAGCTGATAGAAATATCATAATAATACACAACACGACTCCAGTCAATCAGTTATTGTTAATTAAAGCTGTGTGTTTGTAAGAAACAAATCCATCATCAAGCCAATTTAAGTTTAAACCATTGCTTCTGGACAGTATACAAGCCCATGATCTATAATAACTTTCTAATATACTTTCTAATATTTATAATAACTTTCTCCAGTGAAAAAGTCCACCGCCTGTTACTCTTTTAAATCAGAATCCACAGATATATTTGCTTGATCTGTGCATATTTCTCCTCCAATTCAGACAAGATGACTTTTTCAGTTAAAGAAAGCAAAATTCTAGCTGGAAGCAACAGTTTGAAAAAAATAAAATAAAATTGACTAAATGATAAATTTATTACAAACATGCAGGTTTTCCACTTCACAAGATGTTAATTGATAGACTGGAGTCATGTGGATTGCTTGTGGATTATTGTGATGCTTTCATCAGCTCTTAGGAACCTCATTATGACGGCACCCATTCACTGCAGAGGATCCAGTGGTGAGCAAGTGACATAATGCTAAATTAAAAGGATAGTTGAAAAAAAAAAAGAAGGAAATTTCTGTCATTAATTACCATCATGTTGTTCAAAACCCGTAAGACCTACGTCCATCTTCGGAACACAAATTAAGATATTTTTGATTAAATCAAAAGACAATATTTGATTGAGATTCAACTATTCTGAGGGTGTAAAAAAAAAAAAAAAAAAAAAAAAAAAAATCCAAATATTGAGAAAATCGCCTTTAAAGTTGTCCAAATTAAGTTCTTAGCAATGGATACAACTAATCAAAAATTAAGTTTTGATATATTTATGACAAAGTATGTTAATGGAATATGATCTTTACTTAATATCCTATTGATTTTTGGCATTAAAAGGAAAATCAAAAATTTTGACCCATACAATGTATTTTTGGCTACTGCTACAAATATACCCGTGCTACTTAAGACTTAAGAGAGGTTATGTGTTCCAGGGTCACATACTGTATGTATTTTGCGGGAACAGGCTAATAAAGAAAGAAAGCAATGCAGTAAGCAATTTTTCTTCTTGAAAGAAAGAACCACTTCCACTATGACTACAACACTATTACTGCAGCCAATTCTACCTACCTGGAAAAAAAAAAAAAACATAATCTTCCCTGCATGTCCTATAATCACACCCTTTCATGGTTTTAGAAAAGAAACAATTTCACAGTGATTGTCATCCTCAGTCCTTGAATCAAGTTGAAAGGAAAATTAAAGCTTTTTTTATTCCATTTTACTAAATTAAGTAGCTGCTAAAAGCACATTATTCATATTTGAATGAAACAACACATACAAAATCCATTAAAATAAACGAGCAATTATGTAACCAAGTGTGGCAAATGGTGATTATCTGAAATGGCCATGTGTGTTTCATCTCCCAATTCTGTAATTATGTGTCATTCAGGAATTAAAAGCAACGCTAATACGAGTTTAGTGGCATGCTCAAAGTTATGTCAAAATGAAGTTGCTGTTAAAAATTGTTAAAGAATGTTGTATTTTCAAAAATAATAGGTTATTAATAGACAAACCAATATAGGACATATAATACAGCTACTACACAAAACAGCCACTTACACTCTAAAATCTAAAAAAATATGTACAATTGGCATCTTCCAGCATGCCAAAATCACCAACTCCAACATTTTTTATTTATTTTTTTTATTTTTAATTTTTTGGCAAAGTTATAGAAATACAGCTTGTGCTGTGAACCTTCAGTCTTTCAGCTTACTGGAAAAACTATTTGTAGAGGTCAGAGCAACTGTGTTGTAGGCTACCAAATATGCATGTTCAGGTATTAGGGGTCACTGGGGTGTAAGACTATCTCAAGACCAGGCAAGACCAGTGTCAGAGGGCTCTGAGATCAATGCATCAACAAACATCCACATCCTCAGCATATTACAGCTTGCTGCAAAGCCTTCTCAAGTGGAAACATTTTGCAACTCAAATTCACCCTTCAAGAATACATACATAAACAATATGATTTTATTATCATGGCTTGCTGGAAACATTTCTAAGCAGAATAAGATAAAATACAGCACATCAGAATCAATGCTTGGTGTTATTTTTTACCTACAAACTTTGTGAGATTTCACCAACCAAATTTTAGGACTTCATTTATTAGCAATTATGTCAGTTGAGTCAATTAGGGGAAATACTTTTCACTTGTGGCAGTGGCAGAAACAAATCTCAGGATGGACACTATTACATGATAGTGAATTATGGAGCCCTGAATCACAAAATCTCACCTGGGTTTCATTACATGACTGGTTTTGGAACCAAAAGACCATTGCAAGGGACAGAAGCATCATGGTTGACTGCACAAACAATTTGATGGCAAGTTCCTAAGTTTATTTAAAGTTTTTTAAACAAGATTGGTTTAAAATTGACGGGAGATGATGCAAGATTATTTTTAAACCCATTTATTTTACTTCTCCTCATACTGGTCAAAAGTTTGGGATGAGTTAAGATTTTTGAATGGTTTTAAATGTCTCTTCTGCTCAAAAGGACTGCATTTATTTGATCAAAAATACAGTAAACAATGAAATATTATTACATTATAAATGTTTGAAATGTTTCTTGAGCACAAATCAGCATATTAGAATGATTTCTGAAGGATTATGTATCACTGAAGACTGGAGTAACGATGCTAAAAAATTCAGCATGTCATCACAGAAATAAATTACATTTCACAATTTATTCATATAAAAAACTCTTATTTTAAATTGTAATAATATTTTGATTATATAATAATAATTAAATATAATAATTATTTAATGATTAAATAAATGCAGCCTTTGTGAGAAGAGGATACAAAAACATTTAAAAATCTTGCTATTCCCAAACTTTAGATTATGTATAACATTACAATATTTTCTGAAGGGTCATGTGACTATAACTGAATACTGGAATAATGGCTGCTGAGAATTTACCTTTGCAATCAGAGAAATAAATTATATTTTACAATATTTTCATATGTGACCCTGGACCACAAAACCAGTCTTAAGTAGCTATATTTGTAGCAATAGCCAAAAAATACATTCAATGGGTTGAAATTATAGATTTTTCCTTTTATGCCAAAAATCATTAGGATATTAAGTAAAGATCACGTTCCATGAAGATATTTTGTTGATTTCCTACCGTAAATATATCAAAACTTAATTTTTTATTAGTAATACGCTTTGCTAAGAACTTCATTCGGACAACTTTAAAGGGGATTTTCTCAATATGTTAATTTTTTCACACCCTCAAATTCCAGATTTTCAAATAGTTTATCTCAGCCAAATATTGTCATATCCTAACAAACCATACATCAATGGAAAGCGTATTTATTATTCAGCTTTCATTTAATGTATAAAGTTCAATTTTCAAAAATTGACCCTTATGTCTGGTTTTGTGGTCCAGGGTCACATAAAGCTAATTTTAAATTGTAATAATATTTTATAATTATTATTATATTATATTAAAAAAAAAAGTTTTTTTTATAATTTTTTAAATAAAGTTTTTTGTTTGTTTGTTTTTTTGTGTGTGTGTTTGTTTGTTTGTTTTTTTAATGAATGCAGCCTTTGTGAGCAGAAGAGACATTTAAGAACATTTAAAAATTTTACCAATCCCAATTGTTTGATAATATATTTTAGCATATTAGAATATTTTATGAAGGATCATGTAAACACTGAATACTGGAGTAATGGCTGCTCAAAAAAATCATCTTTGCAATTACAGAAATAAATTGCATTTTAAATTATATTAAAATAGAAAACTGCTATTTTAAATTGTTATAATATATCACAATATTACTGTTCTTACAGTCTTTTTGAGCAAATAAATGCAGCCTTGGTTAGCATAAGAGATTTTTTTTTTCCCAAAAACATTCAAATGTCTCGATGCTAAACTGCCAGTGTAGGTGTATATTTAATAATATAAAATATAAAGTAATGGTCTGATGCTGACTACTAAATGCTGCTTTTCAACTCTAGTAACCAAATACACATCCAGGTTCTTGTCTGGGTGTCAAATGTCTCCACAAAACTAACTGTTTCCACCTCTCTATTGCTAATAACAGAGAAAAGCACTCAGCCATGACAATAGGTTAATTAAAAGTTGTTTTAATTAACCTTACCCAAGGGTCAGGGTTATAATGCTGTGCAATGACCCATTTGTCTTACAAGTATAACATTTCAAGATTCTATAAATGTCACCACATTGCTTTATTACGGTCAGATTAACAGAAAGGGAAAGAGGTGCAACGGAGAGAGTGAGAAAGATTAAAAAACGAGAAATCTGCTTCCTTTAGGGTGCAATTATCCTTAAAAAAGCTAATAACACGTCTCAAAGGCATATGCTCATGTAGTTATCCATCCATGTGTGCGGTTTTATCACTTTGTCACCTAAAAACTGCAGCTATAGCTATTTTGAAGCAATAATATGGAACGGCGTTTGGAGTTACAACCATTATCACACAACTGTAATGATTTCACCAAATAGAGAGAGACATGGTGTCACGACATGGAGAATAATAAGAGAGAAGCTCCAAGTAAATCCAAGTGAAATAGGGCAGCTGCATCAGAGGTTACTATAATAAGACGAGGGTGACCACACAGACACAATGCGATAGTCTAGCCCAGTAACACTGGAAAATATCCCAACGGCACAGAAAGGTAAAGACGAGGAAAAAGAACAGCACCACAATCATTTCTTGCAACCTCATAACCTTGCAATAACAGCAGACCATAATAATGCCCAAGTATCATACTCAAATAAACAACACTTATGAATTTTCAAGTCGGTTCATTAAGGCTGATAATGTATTGCTTCCCTTCATATCCAATCTCACAGTAATCAACAAAACATGCTTGCGTTGTACTAATGGGACTAATTAATATACAGCAGAATCAATTACAAGCAGAAAACATGGCAGATATAAACAGGCTAAGTTAAAAGGCTCCTGCCTTGAGCCTTGGCAAGGTGAAGGAGCATGCTGTGGACAGATTAAATATTTATTGAGGGATGTCATTAACATTTAGATCAGTTCATTAAACAAGAAGATGCAGTAATGATAAAACAATTACGACTCTTAATAGAACAAGATGTCTGAGGAAAAGGAAATAAATAAAATAATTTGTTGTGATGCTGTTTTAAATGATCGCAGCAGTTTCAAAGGTCATTGCCCCCCGTCCTTTGATAAAACCTGTTTATAATCTGCGCACATGATGTAACTGTCATAATTAGCTAGGAACAAATGCAAAATGCTTACATATAAATTGAGTTACATATAAATTTTATTGACATCATGGCTCATTATACACTGTGTATATTGTTTGTGCATACCAGAAAGGCTGCCAGTCTGAGGATGCTCAGGCTGCTGAGTGCTGAGGATTTTTAGAGATCTTTTTTGTAGGCTCTACCGGACAAGTGACGGAATGATTCAGTGAATCAGTAGTCACTCTGAGCATGTGAATCTTTTTTCAGACACTGCAACGTTCATGATATGATGTCACGTTTTGCTGCATCATTTATAAAAAGATAAATTCAGCATATAACAAATCATAACTGAAAATGCAAAAATATGCAACTCCATTGCCTTCCAACACTGCAAACCTGCAGCTTTAAAGTTTCACCTTGTTTACAACAGAATTGAGCGGCATGGTGTGATGCGATAAAATAGAATAAAACCCATTATAATCAGTGATGGTCCTTGTGTCTCATTTTTCAGAGTGCATCCTCTGGAGGTCCAAGGAATAACAGTCAATTTTATTATGGTTATTTGCCTTAAATAAGACATCCTTGATAACATATGCAGCCTACAAATGCGACCTCTGGAGGACGCGCCTCCGAAATGAGACACATCTGCTTGTCTACACTGGATGCGGCGCGGTGCAACACGACAGGACTAATCTCAGACAGTAAACTGATGCCTCGTTCTATTTATGATGTACTGGCACAAAGTTCAAACGATCTGAAACAGACGCTTTGTCGTGTCCAATGTAGACAGCTTTTAGGCCGCCTTTCCACTACCTCCGACAAACGAAAAGCGACAGACCGGAAGTCATACATTTCAAATGGAGAGATCATATGCGTATGTGGAAATTTTGGATCTGATTTGAGTTTCGGATGAGTTAAAATATTTGAACTTCTGTGGCTAGACCATATGCAACTGCTCGCCCTGATATGAAATATTCTATTAAAAACTATGAGCATAAGGTTAGAATTACTAATATTTTTATTCTTAAAACACTATTTCTGTAAAATGGTGCTTTAGAATAATTATGGCAGAAGTTTAAATTAAAATTATTTTATATGACTAAGTCATAATTTACATTGATTAGCCCTATAAAACCTACTATGCTTTTAATTTGGGGGTCATTTGTTTTGTGTCGATACATTCATACATTAATTATATTTATTTAAATCATTAATTTTACCATGGTGAATATCAGTATCGTTATCAATATCAATATCATTGCTGCACGACCAAGCTGAAAGTTCTATGTACCTACCAATAGGGGGAGAAATGCGACAATCGTATTCAAATGTCAGAGACAGTGGAAAGGCGGCTTCAGATGTTGCGGCGCGGCAACATCTACTCAACAACTGTCAAATCTGGTGTAGAGCTTGGAGTTCACCAAACCAGAAGTTCGGAATGTAGCAAAATGCGAGAGTTCTTGTGTTTGCGGTCTCTCTCCTTAGCATGTGATAAATGGAAGTCAAAGAAGCATGAAGTGTAGTGTGACCAAAGACATTTACTGATTCATTCGAAAGCATACCTTTCTAACATCCCAACTATCTCAACCAATGGCGTGAGGTTGGGGTGGGACTACATATTTGTCTGACCAATAGAAGAGAGGGGAATTGTTCAGGAAACATTGAAAAACTTAAATTATTTTTAAGTTCCATTTGGTGGCACTAGTAGGCCAGACAAAAACAGATTTAACTATAAACTGATAACTTTTTGCATTTTGGCCAATTATTTACAATGGCGTTTTGTAAATAAAATAACTTTTAAAAACAGGTTTCAAAGGAGACCTATTATTCCCCTTTTTACAAGATGTAATATAAGTCTTCAGAATGGGTCTGTGAAGTTTCAGAACAGAATACCCCACAGATAATTTATTATATCGTTTTGAAAATGCTTATTTTGAGTGGAAGCAGAAGCACGTTTTTGTGCATGTCTCTTTAAATGCAAATGAGCTGCTGCTCCCCGCCCCCCTTTTCCAGAATAGTGCTGTGCCTTTACAGCACATACATCAGATACTCTGCTAAAAGAACATCTGTTTGGTTTTTATTATCATGTCTATCGTGCTGAAGTCATGCGTTTTAAACAATTTTAGTTTATACTTCTGGTGTAGGGTTTTCTGCACACACATCCAGAGCACACGCACAGAAAGCGGCTGTCACACAACGTGTAAGTACTAAACTAAGTTCTCTTTAACATCTTACTACTGTCAAACACACAAGTTTATGTTAAAAACACACAGGAGTTACAAAAACAGTTGGTTATGTCTGTGAAGGTAAACAGCTGGGAAAGAAATTGCATGTTTATATTAGATCTGTGTGGCAGCACTGTAATATACAGTAAATAAATCAATAAATCCACTGCTTTTGTCTCTTCTGAGGCTGGGACTCTAAATAATGTTCTGTGCTCATCTGTGCTGTCAACGACAGAATAGTTAGCACCCTTTTCTTGAAATTACGCCTTGGCGTTAGGATTGGTTCACCATTGTCACTTGCGAAAACAAAATGACGGTGCTATGGGTGGAAACATGCAGATTAAATGGTGGTAATATTATAATATGTTCGCCTTACAATGTCACAAGGGGAGCAAAATCTGACGTGCTAATTTTTTCACATGCTTGAAGAAATAAAGTTACTGGGTAGTCCTTTTTCATGTTTTCTGGGTTGTTGCACTGGGGACCCGATTATAGTACGTAAACATGGAAAAAGTCAGATTTTCATGATTTGTCACCTTTAAAATATAATTTTTTTGAAAATGGTACAATTATCATCTCTGCGTAAAATACGAAAGTGTGAATTTGCGAAAAGAGGATGTCATGCATATGACATAATACAGCATTTTAGTGGTTTGATCCTTGTGAACGGGGATCGTTTTGACCATGTTGTCGTCTGTACACAAAATTTCAAAAATGAATTGAAAACATTTTCCATGTTTAGTACGATCGCTGTCTCTGACAAATCAAAAACATTTCTTCATCTGCACATCCTGACATTTATGCTGCGAATGACACTGAAACAGCTGACATTAGTGCGAACAGATAAGCTTTTTAAATAAGATAAACCTCTTTTATCAAAGTGGATTATTAACATATATTGCCCCTAATAAATTCTGTTTTCACAGACTGGCCCACCAACATATAAAATGCTTCACTGTGAGGGATGTAGACAAAACTGGTGCTCATAATCGAGGTTGAACTTTGCTGTAGTGCGCTTGCTCTATTATACACAAACCCTTCATTTGTCATGCAAGAGGGCCCTTTACAAAATGCTAGAGCTACTCTGCACAGCACTGATGAATGTATTTACCCTTTCAGTAAAGAATCCCATTTCCACTCCTTTATTATTATATATTATTTATCTCTCTTATTGTGAGTCTGATTTATCTCTAGGCTACTTGAATAAAGGTTTACACTGCGCTTGGCCTGGGGATGTGAATTCCACATCTACAAATCACTCATGCAAACATTTCCCTTGTTAAATTGTTAACCAATTGACTTTCTGTCTGCTAGACCCTTTTAACAGCAACAGAAAAGGCTGCACACATTAAAGCCTAATCATATAGCTACGGTCATGTTCTGCTGTAAGGAAATAGAAGAATGAAGTGGGACCTGTCGGCTTGCCGTGAAATAATTTGTTGACCAGCAACACAAAGATTTACAGTTAAAACCAAAAAGAATGAACTCCCTACTACTACCCTTGAGTCAGCCATGGGGGTTTGACAAACACCATCTGTTGAGTAATAACAACAACATTTTTCTCACAGTTTGAATGCTGGCTGCATAATTGTAATATGAACAAGAACAATACAATATATAATTAAGGCAGGGACATCAAGTTCTACAATGTGTCTAATTGAGGTGTAAAAAATAGATATTTAAACTCTGTGATAGACATATAATATGGTCATGCAGAAAAGAGACTGACAAAGTAAAAGTGTCTAAAAGTGTCAGCTTCTAAACTTTCCATTGGCCTGCAGTATCTTTGTACAGAATCTATTAATCTTCCTCCATTTTACATTCCATCTTATTACACATATTTTCCTCTCCCCAAATGTAATACTTCTTTAAAACATTCCCTGATACTGTATGTGAACACATGAAAGATTGAGAAAAGGCCTAAGAACTGCATTTGTCCAATCTAAAAATCTAACATCTGTCACAAAGTTTCCCTTTTAATCTTTTGTTTTGCTTCTGTGCATCAAAGCCCAATAACACTCAAGTTCCCCGTTTGATTTTGCAGATCCATCTGATTGAGACACAGCAGGAAATGTAAAGCTTGTTAGCTATCTTTCAGTCACTCATTAGACAAGTTAATGAGTTTCCAATTGTTAGAACCCACAGAAAAAAAAAAAGCAACAGAAAATAAAATTCCATCAGTATAGGCAACACAACAGTTTGAATCACAAATGACACACTAAATGAAAGTTATGCTAAAGAAATATCAGATGAAAATGGCAATTACTGATAGAATTTAAGCAGTTTCCAGCATGGAATGTCATGTTCTCTAAACTTTGGATGCATTTTTTTAAACTCTTTGCCTCTTTAAATGCAAAAATCAAAACAACTTTTCTTCAAGAATGGTAAATGATAAAGAACGCAATGAAATGTGTACTCCCATACAGACATTTACGTTAAAATAGTAACTAGTAATTACAGATGGGAAGTCTATCATTACCTTTCCTTCTTTTGGATTCTCATATCTTGACACATAATACCAGACAAGCTGGACTCAAGCAACAGTTTGCAAGTTATATATTTATTATATTTTGCATCCTGTATGTGTTGAAGGATGTGTAGCGTGTGTTTGGCCTGGCAGAGGCATTTTGTCAACCCATTCATCTCTTGGAATGCCAGTTGACTCTCTCTGTGCCCTTGAACGAACCATAAGGTGAGGTCAGCAGAGTCCTGCAGTGCTGTTTTGAGGTGTTTATTATTAGCATTGATAGCATATGTAATTAATTGCTTATGCACACTGACCTTCTAGGTCTTTAGATGTGTAATAAAAAGGCTGCCTGTAGGGGCCCCTCTGAAGTGAAAGGTTCAGAGAAGATTAAACAAACTATGATGTTCTGTATGATAGAAAACAAGGTCGACCCTGGAGACCTTGAGACAGAGAGAAAGAGAGAAATAGGGAAACTGTGAAAGTGATAGCACAGTGTAGAAAAAGTTGTAGTGTATTTTGTTCCACCAACAGCGTGACTAATGAAAACCTCTCCATAGCAGTTAACTTGACATCTTACTGAACGGATGTTTTCAGTTTCCCTAACTGATTATTATGTCTCTCCATGTCAGAAGTTTTGGCTATTATGATGCACTTGGTACAAGACAATCATAGAATTAAAATTCATTTTCAAGAAATGTCAGCTTTTTATATTCTAAATACACCCATTTACATTATACATTCTAAAAAGGTATATCTAAATACATATCAAATTTAACTGATCAGGGCATCCCGAATAAAAATGTTTCTTGAGCATCAAATCAGCATAGTAGAATAACTTCTGAAGGATCATGTGACACTAAAGTAATGTAAGTAATGTGTACATTGTCTGCATATGTCATTTGTCCATTGCGATAAAATATAATGTTAAAAAATTAACACAATAACATAACAGGCGTTATCCATACACAATTGGGTAAAGAAGCATTCACATCAAGGGTGCTAACTAAAATTATAAAGATAAAGCTACACTGTAAAAAATATTCCGTAAAATTTACGGTAAAAAACTGGCAGCTGTGGTTGCCAGAATTTTACCGTAAAAAATACGGTAGCAACATTTTGTGTTTTGCGGTTTTCACTTAAATTTACAGGTAAATACCGTAATTTCATTAACTGATATAACGTTAATATAGCAACATATTGAAGTACTGAAATCTTTTTTGTACCTTTGTAATACACTGATAACCACCAAAAGCAGGTGGTGATGAGAAAGTCAAATGATGAACCAAAGCTCATAACAAACAGCTTTTAAAAATTAACATATATAGAAGGTGCACAGTGTATTTCACACAAACACTAAACACCATCATGGTAACAGACATGAAACTGAAATAATGCATAAACATTAATTTAACAACATTAGATGCAACATAGAACCCTAATGTACAAAACGGCTAAGAAGAAACTAAGAAAAAAGGGTTATTTCAACCAAAAAACATCAAATTTAAAAAAAAATGTAACACAGGGAATTCTGGGAATGTCAGTTTACGGTAAATTTCACTGTTCACTGTAAATTTTACGGCCTTTTACTGTTAACCATTTAACAGGTTTTTACTGTAGCATTTTTACAGTATTTTACCGTTAAATTCACGGTCATTTTTTACAGTGTATAAGAAAGTCCACATCAAAGCTATATTTTATCACTGGAATATCATTGGAATCACATTCAGAGCCTTTTTTTTTCCAGTTAATGAATAATAAAAATATTGACAGCCAATCAGAATCCATCTAAATATTTAAAGCGGCAAATTACAAATCTCCAACACGCTTTTAAAATAAAGAAAACAATACAGCGGATTCATAAGGATACTTTAAAATTCTAGTTATAGTTTAGAAAAATTTCTTATCATGGTTATCAGTATTCAAAAGTGCTGGAAATGTTCAATAACTACTGACAAATATATAGTTTCACCAATTTTTATATTTAAACTTAACAAACAACAAATAAAATTACTTTTTTTTTTTTTTTTGCATAAACACTAAAACACTACCAGTGATGTCTGGATTTTAAATGACAACATGAGTGACAACAGTTTATCTAACGACGTACGAAAGGTTAAAGCTTTGAAAATTTTGCTTAAAATGGCAAACCTCACATTTCAGCCTTTAAATAAAGAAAAGGGTTATTACATGATTACATGTATTTTATCTGGTCCATAAATAATTCTAGATACCTTATCTGAATAGTTTAAATGTGTACAATCCACATGAGCTTGCTTTTCATTAACTGGTTAAAATTTACAGCAGGGACTGCAAATTTGGTCCGTTTTTGGCCAGACAAAAACTACACACAGGCTGAAGGTAAATGTAACTCTCTGTAAATTCACTTTTTGGCAATAGGTGGCGCTTATGGAACAGAAATATGAGAGCTTTTCCCCACAACCTCTGTGGACAATGTAGCATTGCGATTAAAAGGACAACTTTATTAATTATTACATGGAGCGAAGATGAAAACAAAATGCCATAGAATCTTTTCTGAAGACAGTCAGAACCTTCAGAGGTACATTCATATATTTAATTCATATATTCATTTGTATTATTCCCTTAGCACTCTTTTAAAACTCCCAGCTTACCGCTATGTTTTCATACAAAACGAAATTATTCATGTTGAAAACTTTGCTCTATGCTGTACAGTATTTATTAATCCTTATCTCTGTAGTCAAATACGGTTTGTGTGATAATTGTGATAATTAACATGTGAAACAGTATTACTAATTGTGGGGAATTTTAGCATAATTTATTGTCAAATGGGTAATTGTTTCATTCCTATAATAGTTATCATTCTTGGTGTAAATGGGCCTTACGGGTCAAGAGGTGACTGTGGCGGTTTGGATCTAATTTGCATTATGCATCTGAAACACAAAAAAAACATTTTTTTTCCACACAAATATATGAGTAATTTTTCTTATCTTTCAGAGTAACTGTATAAAAATCCCTGAAATTATAGTACAATTTGATTCATACCTCTTCTTACCAGGCATCCCAGGGAAAACTTTGTCAGTTGAGCGAGCAGCAGTCCTTCCTGGCAGGGGTTCGCACAGCAACAAGGCCGTAAAGCTCTGCTCCACTGTCCTCATGTATTCTTCATGAACCATCATCTGCAGTAAATTTTTCACAAACCTGCTGACTAGCTGTGACGTTGATGCCCCGTCTGGAGATGCCTGGGTGTCACATTTGGAGAGAGAAATGCGATTATGCTCCACAATGTCAGCTGGTGCCACTTGACGGCAAGAGAGCTGTGAGATTCAGGATGTGTGAGATAAGGAAGTTTGAGATGTGTGTGTGAGAGCTTTAGCAGAAGCATTGCTGAATGTGTGCAAAATGTGTCCGTGTGTGTTACTGTATCTGGCAGGGGATGACTGTGTTTCGATTTATTCAATAAGAGTTACGAGCTTTGGTGCGTGGTGGGCAACTAAGAAAAGATATAACAAACAGACGCTGCTACACACTGATGGAAGACAAGCTGATGTAGTATAAAGCCTAGTGAAGATTAAAGACACTAGAAATGGCCTTACAAATCTTTAATGTGAACATTTAATAACGATGTCAAAACCTTTTGCCCCTCATTACACTGCACATTAAAGCTGCTTTTGAAAATTCAAATCAAAAGAATTGATTATAGTCATTCCAGTCATTAACAGCAGGACCTCACACCTATGATCTTCAGCGTTTTCAGATGGTCTACAAAAAACATAATAGGAAAGTGAGGAACATTTAGCATATCCGCGTAGTAAAAACTTTATAAATAAATGCCATTACTAACGGCGTTATTTCAGTAACGAGTACCATAAAATGCGCCTTTACTATAATTTATTATAATTTTATTTTTCAGTTCATCTGAACGAATGCGCAGCGTACCTGTGTTAGACGAACCATACACTCTAGTGTGAAGGCAGACGGCTAGCCATCGCTTTGTTTTACGCTAGTAGGCGGAACTAATGCGCAAACGGCAATCTCATTGGCTGGCGCTCACCTATTATCGCTCCTGTTTTGATTTCAGCAAATCAGCTCGAGCGAACGCAGACAACGTGATTAATATTCATGAACCCAGCAGCTCATTAATCTTTAGTGCTTTTTATATTAATAGTAATAGAATTCGCTGTAATTTTGTTATCTTTCCAGTCTTATTTTTAGTTTAGTTTTTACTTTTTTATCATAATGTCATATTATAATGCTTGACTGATTGATGCTAAGTGTCCTTTCAGATGTTTAAAAAACTGTGCCATTAAGCTTTATATATCTGGTGAGTAAACCAAAAATTTAATTCATTTCATTTACATTTCATTAATATAACATATTTATTATCGGGAACATACAAGTTATTTGACACATTTGAGCACTTAAAACAAAACAAAACAAAAAAGTAACACAATAGTTACTTTCGCTGGAAATTAGTTACTTTTATAACTCAGTTACCATTTGTGAGAACTAACTAGTTAGTATAACTTATGACCTTTCTTAAAGTAACATGCCCAACACTGGTCAAAGCATATGACTTGTCATGCTTGCCATAATGAGCAAAAATGTATATATGCAATTTTATGTCTGTATAAAAATAAAATATATTCAAAAAAGAAATTATTTCAATTATTTGCTACATTTTGACTTTACTCTTGATCTGTTTGAATGTGTCCCTGCAGATTTTTTTATTTTTTTTTAATCATACCATATCATGTTTTTCATAAAAATATCAAGCAGCAAAACCCGGTCCTTAACATTTATAAGAAATGTTACTTGAGCAGCAAATCAGCATATCAGAATGATTTCTGAAGGCTCATTTGACACTCAAGACTGGAGTAATGACTGCTGAAAATTCAGCTTTGCCATCACAGGAATAAATCACATTTTAAAACATATTGAAATGCAAAATTAAAATTAAATTGTAATAATATTTCACAATATTATCTTTACTGCATGTTTAATCAAATAAATGCAGCCTTGGTGAACATATAATTATCATTTTAAAAACATTTACAAATTTGTAATTACTCCAAACTTCTAATCGGTACTGTATATCGGACCTATTTCCATAATCTCGCCTAGGGCCCCAGAAGTTCTTTTTCTGTTCCATGGCCCTTTTATTTATTTATTTTTTTTGGTTATAGAAAATCTGCCAAGTATTGCAGAATGTTAATCAGACACACTCAGGAACACACAGAAATCAATGTGTGTGCTCTAGCATGGCTAACTCCAGCAGTGATTGTGTCTGTGTGTACTAGCCCATGTGTTAGTGAAGGGAGTTCATCAATTGCTTCAGGTAAATCAAGTTTCCATTTCTTGGCAGAAAAGTGGGGCCGCTGCTGAGGTCAGGAAAGATTGGACCCTCCCCTCCAAGCTCATCCAATCTGCAGGAGTGCCATAGTGGTTCCAGTCAGAGGCTCTAGGCTGCTCTCTTTATGTGTCATCAGGTGTCATCACTCTAAGCATCTCATGCTCTCAGGTCAGCCACGACAATCTGTTAATGTCTCTGCCTTTCTTGTGTGCACTGGGGCCTTCTGAGTGTCCCGTCTTATGGAGAGATTTTCTGTCCAGTCTGAATACAATGCCCACAGAGAGAATGTTTTTTCCTGATTAACAGATGAAAATACAAATGGTTAATTATTTTAAATATTCCAAAGGAATCAGAAAAAAAAATGTTGACCTAATATATAATAGCAATAAAAGCGCCAATAATTATGTAAAATGTGCAAATGAACCAAACAGTAAATTCATTATAAATACAGAGATGATTAGACATCTTCAGTTCACCACAAAAAAAAAAAAACATATATATATTGATTGAGTAAACATGAATCTAGTGACGAGGAGAAAGGAAGACTTTAAAACAGATTCACTCAAGACTTAAAAGTCTGACTAGCAACATCAAAATCAATCGGTTTCATTTTTAGAAAACAAACTTAAAATTTAGACCCTAAATATTGGTTATTTCAGAAAAAAGTGCCTGACAAATGTATATGCATTAATAATAACATATAACATGTACTATGAAAGATGAAGATTTAATGCATACCCAGTCACAACATTTAGTAGTTGGACAGATTTTTATTTACAGTTCATAATTTAAAACTTTTTATGATTTTTAGACATTTTAAAGGGTATTTTTGAAAGCAATAACAAAATTTAAAAGATGGTTTACACAAATTAGACAATTATGTAAAATCTGTTTATATTTAAATGTTTCTAAGGGGATTATAAATATTTTAGAAGTTGTCAAGGACAAAAGTGACATAAAATAAATAAATAAATACATCAATCAAAAGATCAGTGCAGCAGTTTTGTTATAAACAAGCTGTGTACAATAAACGTACTGGAATTTCTTCCACTACCTAAATTCCTCTTTGAGCCCAAAGGTGGCACTGTTGCTTCGGCTTTCGTACAGTAGTTTCACCCTCTCCGGTTTCCACGTTTCCACAAAGTAGGACAGATGGCATTACTAAACACCAAATTGTAGTTCAGATTGTTCAGTCACAGTGTAAGTTGACGGAGTGTGAGAGGGACTTGTGATGTTAGCATGTGGAAGATGCCTCTCAGTTCACCAATGCAAACGGGACTACTGCACTTCTAAAGGGCAATTAGTAGATATACCAAGCAATCTGGATGGTTTTTTAACTACGAATATAAAAGGTAACAGAAAATATTATACTCAACGTGAGTAAATAAATTTTGTGGATTTTACATATTTTGCTTGAAATGTAAAATGCAGTATTTTATTTATTTATATATTGTTTTTGTTTTTTTAATCTCTGCATAATTAAACCTTAAAATGTATTGATTTGTTGTAATTAAATAAACAACCACGTTCAGCTGTGGGACAAAGAATTACAGCTTTGTAAAAAAAAAAAAAAAAAAAAAAAAAAAACATATACTCAATTTTTTTTTTGTTTGCTTTAATTATGTGTATGTTACTGTGCCTATATGGGTGTTTGTGTGTATTAAATGCATTGTGTCTAAAGCTCAGCCGGCTGTACATGCTCTTACAGTTACACGGGTCAATACACAGTAGGTGGCAAACAATCCCCTTGAATAAGTCACCCTGATGTGACTTTTGGATGTGTGAGCAAGTGTGATTTATATAAATGTGTCGATGTCAGAGTGTATGAATAGAACATTCAAAATCACATTTCCTTTTGAAACAAGAAAGAAGCAGACATAAAAAAAGAAGGATGGAAAAAAGAAAGAGTTCCTGCTGCTATCGAATCATGCAGTTTTCATAACCAGTCAATCTGATCAAACTTTCATATCCTTCCAACTCACAGATCCCTGGTCAAGTTCCACAGAGACTCTGACATGGAGATGTCAAGGAAACACATTTGCACAAATCCTCATTTAAAAAATGTCGTTCAGGTTTCTGATGATGGAGCACTACGGAAAGTTCTAGATCTGTGATCCTGCATATAAGCTTGAATTTGGAGAAAGAATGTCGATAAATTGAATTTCACTGTGGTATGAAAATAACGAAATTTCACCTGAAATATGCTCCCTTAAAATATCACTTCCCCTCTCTAATCTTCAAATCCCCCACCAAGCGCAATGTAGCACTGTTAATTTACCTCTCATCAGTGTGAACAAGCTGAAAACATGACTGTCATCTGAGCAGAAATAGCTGTCATCTGAAACGCACCCTGAGAGAAAATGCACAAAAAACTATGGCAGCAATAGTGATACATCAGATAATACAACATAATGAGGCCGTTTCTAAATCCCACGATATTTACTCCAGAATAAACTCCTCACAGCAAGCCATCAAAAATGCTTGCTTTGTCATCTGCTGCACTATTAGCACCGCTACATACTTTGTCACTTCACAGTGACTGATTGCGCTTCATCGTTCACCACGTACGCACATTAGAAGAATCACTCATTTCTAATATGTCACCTTTCATATTAAAACACCCGAGATTTGTGACAGGAACGTGAAGAATCTACCTTCAAAGAAACGGCTCAGGGCAAACAGACCTCAACCCCCTCAACCTGGCTCATTGAAAAACATGCCACTACTTTTTTTTTTTTTTTTTTTGGCAAAACTCTAAAAATGTACCTATACATACAAATCTCTGCAGCTTTTAATGCTTTTCAGTTTCACAAATTATAATTATGGGGCATGTTAGTAATTAAAAAAGCCTTATTTTTCTAGGGTTCCTCACACAATGCAATGTTATGACCTCAAACACCTTTATCATAGTGCACGACGTGTAATCATATACTTTGACGTTTACATCGCATAATCAGCTCCATATGTATGGCTGTAATGTATGGCCATTAAACACAAGCCCCATTAAACACGAGTCATGACTGTTATATTAGTATCTGGGCCGTTTCCTTCAAGGAGGCAGTGGCAGCTCAAAAAACTGGATGAGAAAAAAATGTATGGAACAAAAATAAAACAAAGCAAGTATTACAAAACATGACATTAAAACGTGTATAAATCACTCGTTTTACTAAAGTAGAACTGTCCAACAACGACACTTCTAGGTAAAGTTACAGTGGGAGTCCACGTCTCTCTCACCTCCCCTAAGCCCACTGTGTTTTAACAGACCCCCTAAAGTGTGTGTTGAGTTTGGTGGGGGGTAATTGAGAATGAATGGGGGAAAGTCACATGAGAGGAGGCAAAGCCTCCATCGCGATATGGTTGGATGTGATTTGCTATGATCAGCTAGGACTGATTCATGCAATAAATCCCACATTTTGTGTTTGCGCACATTCCACGAATCAGTTTAAATGAACAATATAATGCCGTTAATGGGAAGACTACTAAAAAATTAGCCAAAATTAGAAAACTCAAACACTTTGTCAAGTCAAAATCAAACTTCAAATGGCCTAAAAACTTGATCTGTAGGGTTTTTCTAATGAGTAATAAGCTTGTTGAAATTAAATGTACATATCCACATTCGTGACCAGCAAAAATGGAAAAAAAAAAAAAAAAAAAAAAATCATATAAATAAAAAAAATACATATAAATAAAAAAGAAACAGTTAAACATCAGTTCATAAATGAAGTATATAATTGTTTAAATAAAATATATTCTTTAAACTGTTACTGACTTGAGTTATTATTTTGGAATAAAAGTAAAATGCTTTAAAACACTACATTGATGTGATTTATAGTTGGTTTTAATAAATAGAATAGCGGCAGTTAATTACAATTTAATTATTAATTACAATATTAACTTGTTAATGTAACAGAATTTTATTCTGGTAAAGTATATGTAATGTTTATTTATCCAAGAAAACATGAGACATGAATTTACACTGAATGAAAAAAAAAAAATAATAATAATAAATACAAAAATACAAAAATACAGCAAAAGCAGTAATATTGTGAAATATTTTTACTATTTAAAGATGACAGCTTTCTATTTGAATATATTTTAAAATGTAATTTATTCCTTATAGAAATGAATACTTTTATTTTACAAAAGATATTGATACCAATACTATGGTACAAAAGATTTCTATTTCAGATAAATGCTGTTCATATGAACTTCCTATTCATCAAGAAACCTGAAACAAAAATTCTACTCAGCTGTTTTCGACATTATACTAATAATAATAAATGTTTTTTGAGCTGCAAATCAGAATATTAGAATGATTTCTGAAGGATCATGTGACTGAAGTAATGATGCTAAAAATTCTGATTTGAAATCACAAGAATAAATGATATTTTAAAATATATTTAAATATAAACCAGTAATTTTAAAAAGTAAAAATATTTCAAATTTTTACTGTTTTTGCTGTACTTTGGTTTAAAAAAAGGCAGGCTCGGTGAGCAGAAGAGACCACTTTTAAAAACATTTAAAATCTTACTGTTCAAAAACTTTTGACTGGTAGTGTATATACATAGTTTTTGATATTCTGAATATATATTCCATTTCAGTTTTTTGTTTCAAGAAACACCAGTGTTTTTATATGAATTTAATGTAGTATTCGTTAAAGATACTAACCCTGAGTCATGATTTAGAAAAAAAAAAAAAAAAACATTTTCAAATGTGATAAAGCATTCAACTTTCAGCGCCAATCACCTGACATTTCATTTCCAAACTGCCATGATACATACAACCAACATAATAAAATGTTGACAGATTCACATTAATCACACTTTGAAAGTGTCGGAAAATGTGCCAGAAACTACGTAATATAATTTAACAGAAATGTCACCACAGCCATGTTTTTCCAATGAACCTGAGTTGCTACCACCAGTAATAAAGTAGCTTATTACATGAAATTAAAATTTCTTCTTTAATTTTTTCTCTCTATATATCACATCTGGGAATTCACAAAGAGGTGTCGGTGATAAACCAACATGCTCTGGTAATTTAAATTACAAGCGCTCCTCTCGGTCTCTAAGGAAAGCATAGATGTTTGTTAGGTTAGCAGCTAGCAGTCCCCGCTGAGGTTCTTATTGCACATGTGAGTGAGAGATTGGATTTTACTTGCTTAGCATAATGGAAGTAAGAAGGTGTGATCAAGGCTAATATCTGACATCACCTTGACCTGCTGAACGAAGGCAGAACAATAAGCCATCATAGCTTTTCTCTAAGGAACACTCCATACTACAAAGAATGTGTTGTGGCCCCAGGATATGAAAGGTATGATGTATTATAAGCATGAGGCATGAAGAGAACCTTGCCCATTAACAACCCGCTTTGTTTATAACAAACGCTACGTTTCTCGGCCGTAGCCTTTGTGAACTAGCGTTCCACCACGGCCACCGTTCCAGAGGGGCGCGTAACGTCTGCGTGGCGGAATAAAAACTGGAGCATTCTCTCCATCTCATCCGTCTCGTTAGTGATTAATTCTCCAGCCAAAAACAGTGACTTCCTCCTGCATTAATTTCCTAAGTAATGTGACACCTCCATAGAGCGACAGGGCGAACAGGTCTGAAAGTGCCCGAATGCCGAATTCTTTCCTGCTATAAATCATTAGCCATTAGGGACCTGTGGGGCTTAAACGACTTAAACAAATGAACTTGTCTGATTTAATAAGACCTTCAGTTACATCAATATGCTTCATGAAAGAATAAATTGGAGGGTGAAAGAGAAAAAAAGGAAATTGTAGTAGGAACGCAGAGATTGCCCCATGCTTCACTGTTATCAACCCCTTGTACTAAGTGTAATTGATTTCCATTTATGTTTATATATTTGCCAAGTACAATTTCAAGTTCACTCAGTGACCTCAAGGGGCTACAAAGCATTATTTTAGATAGAAACATTGTCTTACCAAAAACAAAGGTGTTTCTGGGGGTGCAACAACATATTGTGTCACAATATTGCAATACAAAAAACATCAAGTATCATGAATAGCAAATGAAATTTGGGACAGGTTTCATTTCTCATACGCAAATGTAATATAGGCACATATTAAATTTCCAAATATATACATGAAACCATATAGCATCTGGAACAATGTTGTGTGTGTGTGTGTGTGTGTGTGTTTGTATTTCATTGTATTCCACACACACATATAAAATACAATGAAATACAAATACTGTATGTTTGTTTATGTGCGTGCAATATTTTTTGGACATAAACATGCAAAACATTTTTGTCATGAACATGCATCCATTCTAAAACATTAATACATGATGTTGACGTTACAAGTAAACATAAAAGACTGATATAAATATAAAAGACTATATTATAATTATATGATTAAATCAAATAATATATATATATATATATATATATATATATATATATATATATATATATATATATATATATATATATATGCACACACACACACATTATTTTTACAATTATTATTATTATTATTATTTTTTTTTTTTATTTTATTATTTTTTTTTTTTCAACAAATGTATTAACATTTTTCTGGTAAATAAATTCTGGTAAATATTTTTTTAAAAATAATGTTTTGATAATTTTATTAGTACACTGTAAAAAATAATTGTGTATAATAATTTGTTACCTTGCTGCCTTAAAATGTTAAGTTTAGTCAACTCAAATAAGTTTAGTCAACTTGAAATGTTTAGTTGAACTGACAGCTTTTTATAGTTGTCATATTAGATATTTGTGTAGAGTAAACTTTTAAAGCAGCGGGGGAACAAATTACTTTAAGTTGAAACCACTTTACTTTTTCTTTTTTTTACAGTGTAGTAGTAGTAGTAAAACCATTACATTAAGCAATATATTTGTGTCACAGGTTCTTTAAGTTAAATCAAACATTTATTTTGACGGGTTGCTGCCAAAACCTTGTTTGTATGATATGATGTTTTTTGTTTTCTCAAAATGCTCATGAAGTGACTTTTAGAGCAGTTCTAGACATTATGTTTATGTGTTCATATATTCATATTTTAAGGAGGCAAAGGCTAAAATCACTGCGTCATGCACACTTCAGTATGTGTGTAAATGAAGTACAATTAAATCAAAATGCAATATGGACTAGTGTCTATGAATATTAAGCTGCAAATATACTATTTAAATATATATCCAAAATTTGACAAATTCTGTGACATTCCGAGTTATAAAGCAAATTCCATTTTTATGACTGGAATCCGTGATTCCGTCCACATTATACTGTATGTTTCAAATCTTCGTCTACCCAGTGAATGTACATATGTAAAATTGATATTGCGTTTTACATATTTTTAACATATATGGTAATATCACTCTTGATATAGAGCACTATGTGTCATATTACATTTCCATATGCGTTAGCATCAAATATAGCATTAGAAATGACGATAAACTCAGATGGTCACACATTTGAGCATTCATGTTTAGTATTATTATTAGATTTAAAAAAAAAAAAAAATACATTATTTAATAAAACAGCTACAATACAACACTGTAAACCTTGTCAGAAACAAAATGTGAGCATATGTGCCTAACATAATTCTGTGTTTTTAAGTAAGTATAATCATGAACATTTCTATTCAGGTGTCACCATTGCCCTGTGATTAGTACATGTTTATAATATATTTCTCAATATATGTATATGAAGCAAATCATTTAAAGAAAAAAAACAGCATATTAACTATTTTGGATAATGTCGTGGGTAGACCGAATCGTGAGTGTATTGTTTACACCCCAACACACGCTGTTTATTTTGAACACAGAAAAGTATGTATTGATCCAAGAAAAGTATTATTTATTAAACTTTTTTTTCTTCATTATGCTGATAGCCTAGGTGCAAGAATTAGCTGTGTAACAGGAAGCGTTGTTACCTGCTGTAAGTGTTAGTAGATTGTCAAGACTGTGAGAGACTCCTGAGGCAGGCTGCTGTAGATTTGTCCTGCTGGGGATACAGGCTCTTACTTAGAGCTTAAGGGTGTGTGTGTGCACGTATATGTGTGTGTCTGTGTGCAGGAGGGTGGAATGCATGCTGGTAACCATGGTGATGGTGAGGTGCTAAGGCTCATTAGAGGAACACACACAGAAGGTAGCAGGAGCTGCGGACTGGGTGTGTGTGCAATTGTATGTCCATGGCGGGGAAGCAAGGGACCAAACAATGTGTTGAAGTGCTGTTAGGGGAAGAAAAAAGTTAATGTTTGCAGAATATAGCCTTCACACTCTTTCAATTGAACTGAAATGTAAGCCTTCAGCTGGCCATTTGTCCTTCCTGCTTCCTGGCCTGAAGCAGAAGCACATCATGCTCTCATGATCCTGTCATATCAGCTGTAATCCAAGCATTCTACACTTTCTAGGCTTCTGCTCAGCACTGGCTGAAAGTGGCAAGGAAATGCATTATGTTAGGTTTATGGTAGGCCTGTACTAGTCAATGGAAATATATTAATATACTACCAAAAAAAAAAAACAATTATGTGCAAAAACTGCTTAGTTCAAAACATTGCATTCATGTATTCAAATTAAGTAATTGGAATGCTTTTCTTGGCATTTTACTTGTATGTATGCATTATAGGTTGCATAGTGTAACTTATTCTCAAAATCAGAATGTGATCCAGATTTTGTTTGTTTGTTTTGTTTTAATTTATTTATGTTCTTATACATTGCTGTTCAAACATTGGGGGTCATTATTATTATTATCATTATTATTATTATTATTGTGTTTGTTTTATTAGTAAAGACTTCTATATTGTTACAAAAAAAAAAAAAAATCTATTTGTAATAAATGCTGTTCTAATGAGCTTTCTATTCTCAAGAATCTTGAGGGGAAAAAATTCTGTTTCCACAAATATATTAAGCAGTTTACAACATTATGTAATGTTTCTGAAAATTATGTGATACTTAAAATTCAGCTTTAACGTCAGATAAGATAAGATGAGATAATTAGGGCTGTCAGTTTAACACGTTAATTTAATTAGTTATTTAAAAAATAACGCAATTAAAATATTTTGACAAAGTTAAAGACTGCTGACAAATTTGACGCAGGGTAACAACTCCATAAACGCAGTTATGCCCTAAAATAATGCCCTATATAATACGATATTACATGAGCAGGGAGAGCAGTATTACACGAGTGCTGATTTTCTCCCGAATATCACAAGTTTAAATGTGATTTTATACAACAGTTCAGTAAGGCCCAATCCCAATTCTATTTTCTACCCCTTTGCGTACCCCTCGCCCCTACCCCTTGCCCCTTGAAACCAAGTGGAAAGGGTTAAAAATTTTCCCCTAAGAAATGGGACACCACTACTACACTGTCATACGTCATCATACGTTGTAGCTAGCTCCTAACGTTACGTCAGAGGACATGCACCGTCTCTATACAGAATATAAGTTACAAATGTCATTTTGCAAAAAGGACAAATAGTGTAAGCACCATTCATTTACATGTACACATATGGCCGCAAGCAAAACAAAACAATGCGTTATCACATGCGTGGTTAAAGCAAATTGCCTTGCCACTGGACTTTCATATTTGTTTCTAACATGCAGTCAAGTCACCGGGTATATGACATAAAAATATATTTTCTAATATCGCGCAATCAGTGCTATCAGTGCGGACAACAAATTACCTTTAAAGCCATAGCAGAATTGTTGTGCATCTCCGAGCAACACAGCGATGTTTAGTTTCTGAATGAATCCTTGTTTTGAACAAATCATGTGAATCAATGATTCTAAAGGCTCATTCATAAAGAGAGCTGTTTACTTCATTCCTGAATGAATCAGCCGTTTTAACAAATCAAATGAAGACATTTACCACCACCTGCACACGTACGTCTGCAATATCGCTTGATCTGGAAAACATCTGTTGTGTACTAACATTTGACAGACATCAGTAAGATGTCAGTTTTACATACATTCTAAATCACAAACATCTTAAAGTTTGAAATCTGATAGGAAAAATCCTATAGACGTATTTCAGGTGAAAATACATGGAACAGTGACCTTCATTGTATGAACAAAAAATACTGAGAAGTTTTTGGAAATGATCTTTTATATGCCACAGTTTATTTGGAAGCCTGTTGTAGCCTGAATGTTTGTGTAATATGTTATACGTTATATGTTGAACCAAATAAAATATTTCTTTCTAAAGCTACAATTTGTAATGT
Source organism: Cirrhinus mrigala (assembly GCA_036247105.1). Taxonomy (NCBI): domain Eukaryota; kingdom Metazoa; phylum Chordata; class Actinopteri; order Cypriniformes; family Cyprinidae; genus Cirrhinus; species Cirrhinus mrigala. Next base: position 22,623,739 of record CM070012.1, on the reverse strand, counting down.
CTACTTGATACTTTCTCATTTAACACAAAAATAGCTTTAAATAATCATTTGTGGGTATTTTCACAGTCAAATTTATTTTTAATTAGATTAATTATTCGACACATCATGTAATCAATTAGATAAAAAATATTTTTAATCAAATATAATACAATACAATATATGATGATATAATATCATATAATATAATATAATATAATATAATATAATATAATATAAAAATCTTAATCAGTAGTTTCAATATTATACAGTATACAGGGTGGGCCATTTATATGGATACACCTTAATAAAATGGGAATGGTTGGTGATATTAACGTCCTGTTTGTGGCACATTATAAATGGTCAGAAACTTGTAAATAACTCATGAAAGAATAAAGTTAAAGTTAAAACCAAGCACACCATTGTTTTTCTTGTGAAATTCCCAATAAGTTTGATGTGTGATGTATCCATATAAATGGCCCACCCTGTATATAACAGAATACAACAAAAGTAAACTCAACGTAACAGTAAATTCAATAAATGTTTATTATGTAAACTTTAATGAATAATACATAAGCACGTAGTCTCTTATGATATATTGTTATACTTTGTTCTTGGATTGATTTTGATACTCTCCGTTGATGGTGTAGATCATAAAAAATGTATAATCAATAATTTGAATTATGATTGTTTATAATAAAAAGCATCGTTGTTCTCAATGTTTCACATGACTGATCAGTCTAAAAGAGCACTTTAGAAATTAAATAACAATGGAACGCATTAATCCTCTATCTTGCTGCAGTTTGTTCAGGGCAAATTGCCAAGTTAATTGGACAGTGTTAACTGAATTCCCTTCCCGTTTCTCACCACTTTCCACTCCCTTTTATTGGTATTGGAGAACTGGTCGAAAATGCTTATGAGGCATTTTAGTGTCACAACCCAAAAGTGGCCGACGCCACAAACACTGAATTCATTAAGTCACCCCTCCATTACCGGGGCCACGTCAGATGATGGAAGATTCTCCCTGATGCCGCCACTTCCTTGATAGCTATCTAGTGTAATTAAACTTATAATTGCGATGCCAAGAAGCGTTTCTGCTCGTAATTGCCTGGTAGAATCCTGACAAGACTAGCCAGTTATTAGAAAGTCGAATCTCAGGCATTTTAATTGACTGGGCTAAGACATGGCGGAGATTATCATTGATAGTCTATACTGCCTACACATCAAAAACAACACAACAACAACTAAAATCATAAACAAAGGTGAAAAAAGAAAATGAAACAAAACTAGCATTTGTTAATAAATGCCATTTTGAGTGAGAATAAAACAATATTCCCAAGCTGCAATCAATGTGCTCAGTGATACACAAAATATAAATCATCAGCTTTGTCAGTAATGTGTTAATGTATTAACTCATCCGACATTTTAATTATTACAGCAAGAATACATTATAACTATATTAAAATTTTGATATTATTGATGTGCGGAGACAAATTAATCACAATGAGTAAATCAATAAACACAAACTGCAATAAATCACAAATGGGATTTAAAAAGAGAACTTGCAATATTACTAGATAAAACAGCAACATATAAACATGTCTGAAAAGAAGAAATGACAGACAAACACTACACTGTTCATCTTTTTAGCAGAGGAAGTACTGTACAACCCAATGGCTGACAGAACAAAGGACTTCCTGTGTCTCTTTTATAGCTCTGTGCTGCAATCAGATGTAGCGCACAGTATACATTCTCTAATATATAAGAATGATAGAATACATTTTTGGCAGACATTCTTCTTCATATAATATTTGGAGTATCTCAAAGAAGACTCCAATAAAAGAGCAAGCCAATCAGATGAGCTTGCTGAGTTAAAAATTTGGTATACATTCTATTTCCCATAAGGTGGTAGACCATGTTGCTGGCAACACCAAGGACAAAGGAGTTACCAAGGAGTTAAAATTCCAGGAAATGCATCAATAGAGAAAATGTTTACCTTGAAAATCTCTTTGAATAAAAGCATCTGTCAAGTGAGTAAATAAATGTTAGATGGAACTGGCTACCGCATAGTGTTAAAACCTTTCTATAAGTGTACAGCAGACTGGAAATGATGAAGGTCATGTTAACAAAAAGGAAGATGCTCTTATACCTAAAATGCAAAAAAAAAAGTTTCGATGTACTGTATATAAACCGTATGTGTATAGTTTTAAATATGTGCACATATTTTGTTATTAATTTATAATGTGTGTTTTCGCTGTTCATACAATTCAAATGTGATATATTTCACTATGGGACTTTTCTGATGGTGTACTATAAAATATTCACAAAGACATGTAAATTAATGCAAATGCATTGTGCATAGCATAAGTCTTACAGTAACAAAGGGCTTGTTCAAATTTCATGTCAAGTGGTTTGTATAGTGCTGCAATAAGCTTTTTAACAAGGCCAGTAGCTAAAATATAGATTTGGCATATGAACAAATTTGGCTTGAACAAATTTTAACAGGATTAGAAACTTGAGACAACACCTTGCTTCCTCCATATTTCACAGCTAAATGTCCTATCAAATGGAAAAAGACCAATTAAGTTCAGGCCTCAACGGTCCGTAGAACCTGATTTTACCAAGTACGACATGTTCCTGGATCAACATCTTTGTTGACCCTGGAACAACATGGTGATTAACCAATCAGATTTGAAAAAACAGTTTATAATTTTTGTGAAGTTTAGGCTTACAATCAGTGTTTGGTGCTTGTACATCAGTGTTACTCATCTATCATTTCCTCTGATTTTAGGGATTACTCGTGGTTAAGGTTAGGTTTAGGTGTAGGGATGTGGTCAAGATTAAATTTTTGGATTAAAATGTTGTCCCAGGGTCAACAAAACATGTTGACCCAGGAACACATCTAACTTAGCAAAATCAGGACGTGCTCAACGGTCCCTCAGTGCTTTTGGAGTGTGAAAGTGCCACAAAGCTACAAAACCTGACCCAGTACTAACACACCACATGTGTGCTAGAACTCAAAAGAATTTGTTGTTCAACAAACAAAAAGATTCACCATATACAAATACCATAAAAGTGACATGGTACACTCTTAAAAATAAGGATTCCAGAATGTTTTTTGCAGCCAAAGAAGAACCACATTTGGTTCCATCCTCAAAAACGTTCAACAAAAGTTCAACAAAAGACTTCGCAGGTTTGGTTCGATTAAAAAAAACAAAAAAGAAAAAAAAATTCTGGTACAATTTCCGTAAGTGTGGTTTATTTAAAGGCACAATATGTCATTTTCACTGCTAGAGGGCACATATTCAAAATGGAGAGTATGGAGTGTGGAGTAGAGTGTGAAATCATGGAAGTTGTTGTCTTCATCCCCACAGCCGACGCAATTCGACTGGACTCGGGCAGAAATCTTGTTTATAGATGAGCTAATGTATTAAAGATTTATTAACGTGAAATGAGGCTGCTAGAGTGATTTCTAATTAGGAAGAGCACGGCACATGGCTCGAAAACAGTGGAGCTTTTATTATGCCACAGTCAACTGCTTCCACTCCTTCCAGTCATGTGTACTGTGGGGTAAAGCAGCGCTGTTTTATCATACTAGATACATCTGAGTGTGTTAAAAGTTCTGTTATAATTCTACATTTGTGGTTCACCACCAGTCTACACTCTTAAAAATAAAGGTGCTTCACGATTCCATAGAAGATCCTTTTTTGTCTAAATGGTTCCATAAAGAACCTTTAACATCTGAAGAACCTTTTTGTTTCACAAAAGGTTCTTTGCGGCGAAAGAACCTTCTTCAGATTATAAAAAGATAGTAGGGCTGAAACGATTTCTCAAGTAACTTGAATACAAAAAAATCATCGAGGCTTTATTATTTGCCTCGAGGCTTCGTTTAGTCCATTTTTCGTTCTTGAATGAATCACCCGTTAAATGATTCAGTTCAATCGCAATGACTCACTTACTTAACAATGACTTGCTGCCACCTAAAGCGGTATTGATTTCACATTTAAAGTATCTTCTTTTTAAAAATACATGTAAATATCAGTATTCAATGTTTTGTTTAAAATATTATATAAAACAAAATATTATTTATGCATTTGTAACTGCAAGTTAAATGCATTCATGTCAAATTACGTAATTTGGCAAAAAAAAAAAAAATGGGTTTAGTTTCCATGGTTATTAATGTATGCAATTTCAGCAATAAAAATGTTAATTTTTCTAAAAAGGAATCTTACTTTCTCTTGTATATTTAGTATTGCTAAATACTAAAAGAAAAATGACTTCTTATCTGATTACTAGATTAATCTATAGAATAATCGGTAGAATACTTGATTACTAAAATAATCGATAGCTACAGCCCTAAAATATAGTTCTTTAAAGAACCTTTGACTGAATGTATCAGAAATCTAATGGATTTGGTTACAGTGTAATGCATTTATTAAGCATTTCTCAAAAATTACCAAACTCACTGTATAGGTTTGATATTAAGGTTTTATCATGACAGACACATGCCTTTATATTAAAATTAACTTAAACCACTTCTTATAAAGAAACAAGAATATGGTCTTCTTTTCAATGAAATGGTTATATAGACTAATTATGCAATCTTTATAACAACTTGTTTACCATTCTTCATTCTTTCAAGCAGACATATTTATTTGAATAAATAAATTTATATTAATCAGTATTAGGGCTACTAAAGTGATTCAGTCAAAAGCAGTGAGTGATTTTCTGTCTTTCTTTTGTTGCTTGATTAAAATGAATGCCACAGACAATAGCAACTAAATTAGGCTGCTGTCCCTTTAAAACCGAATGCATGGATGCAGTGTACTGATACACGTCCAATATTCTCCCAACTGTTTATGTTCACCCAAGACATAACCAAGTGTGTTTACGTGAATACTTGTCAAAATGGACAATTCAACATCATTTTGTGTGTATTTCTACATTCATGAGAGGCGAAAGAGTACTCGTGTGCTGTGTGAGCGGTGCTGCTTTGGTGGCTGCGTTTAGAAAACTGGACCAAATTGAGTTCTCTTTTGCGTTGTCAAATTAATCCATATGTCAGCTCTTCTCTTACTCCCAAATATTGACTTTTTTTAATGTTTCATGAGACGTGCAGCAAATGCATGCTAGCTTATGTCCCACCGGATAGATCAGTAGGCTATGATACAGTTCATATGCATCTAACCTCCTAACCATGCAGTAGATTTGTTTTGGATGAATCTCTTCCCAAATCATCCCTCCCTAACATTTTCATCTTGTTTTATTCATTGACGAAAATGTCAACAGATTTTCGTCATAGTTTTTGTCATTCAAAATGAGTTTTTGTTTCATTATGGTCTCATTTTCTGACGGTCAAAAAATGTTGTTGACGAAAATTATTCGTTATCTGTTTTTGAACTTCCAAAATGCAGTTTAAATGACAGTGCTGTGCACATTAAACACTCCCTGAAATGATAAGTCTCAGTCCGCTTTCAGACTAACTCAGGTTCGGTTCCACTGAAATGTGGACCAAAGACATCTAAACGTACTAAAAATAGGACGTCATGTTACAAGATGAGGCCTTAAAAAAAGAACAGGATGCTGAAGCACCTGGCTTCTCTTGTCATAAGAGCCCATTACAGTTCAGTACAAGCTTTGAAACCTCCGTCTCCTTCCAGTACCTATTCATTTGTGTGTGCAATGTAGGAATTCTTGACACTGTTTTGACTACTTTACACATTTTCTCTCACAAAGCTCTTTGTGAGTTCTCAGCTGGTAAAAATATCACTATATGTACACACATACAACAATAACATTTAGCCCAGCATATAGCTGCTTTGGATGTTCAGTAAGTTCACAAGATGTAAGTCACAAAACCTGTCCAATTAGGTTGTGACTTTTAGTCCTTTTGTCTTCTGAATCCTTTTTGCTTTTGTATGTTTGGGTTTGTGTTAAAAATGGCACTAAGCAAACAAGGACTACATGTACCAAAAGTACAAAGAGAACTAAAAACAAGAATAAAGACACCTTTAAAGGAACAGTTTGTCCAAAAATGAAAATTCTGTCATTAACTACTCTTCATGTCATTCCAAACCTGTAAGACCTTCATTCGTCTTCGGAATGCAAACAACACCCTGCATAGACAGCAACACAACTACCATTTTCAAGGCCCAGAAAGGTAGTAAGGACATTGTTAAAATAGTCCATGTGACATCAGTGGTTCAACTGAAATTTTATGAAGCTTGCGAGAATACTTTTTGTGTGTAAAGAAAACAAAAATAACGACTTTATTCAACAATTTCCTCTCTTCTGTGTCAGTCTTCAACACACGTTCCGGTGTTGAACCAGAACCGATCCTCCCTATACGCAAATTACGCAAGCTGTCTGCTCTCAAAGATGTTTTATTTTTAGTTTCGTTTTTAAAGGCGGCCAGCGGTTATCAAAACATGAACGTTCATTTTTTTTAATGCGGTGTGCTGTCACGCTTTCTACGTAAAAATCAGTCAAATCATGTAACGTGAATGTCCTAAAGTCTATTGCTAAGACTAAAAAAACGAGTTGAAAGCGTACCGATTTGAGATGGAGTGAACCACGGACAAATGCGTTTCATTCATTCATTAATATCGGAGTCGTATAGTCTCTTGCTCGAGACTAAAAAAAAGCGAGTTGAAAGCGTACCGAGCCGCGGAAGAGACAGCTGTTTCTCAAGCGCGTTCACTGAGCGCGGTTCGAGACGGACTGAACCACGGACAAATTCATTCCATTCATTCATTAATACCGGAGTCGTATAGTCTTTTGTTCGAGACTAAATAAACGAATTGAAAGTGTACCAAGCCGCGGAAGAGACAGCAGTTTCTCAAACGTTTTTCGTGAGCATGATTTGAGATGGAGTGAACCACGGAAAAATGCGTTTAATTTATTCATTAATACCGGAGTCGTACAGTCTCTTGCTCGAGACTAAAAAACGATTTGAAAGCGTACCGAGCCGCGGAAGAAACAGTTTCTCAAGCGCTTTCTGTGAGCGCGATTTGAGATGGAGTGAATCACGGACAAATGCGGTTCGTTCATTCACTAATACCGTTTAGTCGTTTAGTCTCTTGCTCGAGACTAAAAAAAACGAGTTGAAAGTGTACCGAGCCGCGGAAGAGACAGCAGTTTCTCAAGCGATTTCCGTGAGTGCGATTTTAAACGGAGTGAACCAAGGACAAATGCGTTTCATTCATTCATTAATATCGGAGTCGTATAGTCTCTTGCTCGAGACTAAAAAAAGCTATTTGAAAGTGTACCAAGCCGCGGAAGAGACAGCAGTTTCTCAAGCGCTTTCACTGAGCGCGGTTCTAGACGGACTGAACCACGGACAAAGGCGTTTCATTCATTCATTAATTAATACCGGAGTCGTATAGTCTTTTGCTCGAGACTAAATAAACGAGTTTAAAGTGTGACGAGCCGCGGAATAGGCACAAGCGCTTTCCCTGAGCGCGATTTGAGACGGAGTAAACCAGGGACAAATGCGTTTAATTTATTCATTAATTAATACCGGAGTAATATAATCTCTTGCTTGAGACTAAAAAAAGCTAGTTGAAAGTGTACCGAGCCGCGGAATAGACAGCTGTTTCTCAAGCGCTTTCCCTGAGCGCGATTTGAGATGGAGTGAACCACGGACAAATGCGTTTCGTTCATTCATTAATACCGGAGTCGTATAGTCTCTTGCTCGAGACTAAAAAAAAACGAATTGAAAGTATACCGAGCCGCATAAGAGACAGCAGTTTCTCTAACGCTTTCCGTGAGCGCGATTTGAGACGGAGTGAACCACGGACTGGAGGCTACTCTTAAAAAAAAAAAAAAAACACAATCGTATTTTAATAGTATAAATCCGAATTCATTTTTGCTACATTCTTTTATAGAGCTCTTGCTTTGAAGAGTGTGGTTAATCAGTTCCATATAAGATCACTATTCCACATCTTGCTGTAAAGGAGCAAATTTAGGACAAATGTTAAACATGAAAAAAAGAAAAACCTGAAAATCAACCTTTAACAATTCCATTTATTATGACCTGAATATGAGACTGCGCTAGTCATACTTGGGATTTAAATTAGCCTACAACCAACTTTTATACCTTGGAAAATTAGATGATTAAAGTCAGGAGAAAAGGCTAGTGATGGGGTATGGGGGGATGGGAAGATGAAACAGTTCTAAGACAGAGGGATGTACTAGAGTGAGAGAGCCTGTTCAGCTCCACTACACAGCACTCTTCTAAAAGAGCATAATCTCACAGAGCCCATACTCCCATGAGTCTACAGAGAGACTGTGCGCTGCCTTATACTGACAGTCAGGTGAAAAAGCTCTTGCAAACCTTGCTGTTATCATGATGTTCTTACTTTGTATCGCTCTGTCTTACTGTGTGTGAGAGAGAGAGTGTAGATAAATACTGTATGGACATGGTATGATGCATCATGGTATGGTATGTGGTTGAAATGTCCTTGCAGATGGTAGGACTGTGGATAAGATACATATTTACTATTTCTGATAATCAGTAATATGGAAAACCGTGAACTGAATCATGTGGATATATTTGTGAAAGCAAAAGCATTAAAGTAAACAAATGTTTGTCTTCTTAACATGGAATGGAATCATCAAAAGACATCCAGTGTATATGAAGTGACAATTTTTGTCATTTTTTGATGAAGATAAAGGGTTTTTTTTGTCAGCAGCATGGCTGACAAGTGCTAAAAATGGATGACAATGTGACTGTACCTTATTGCTGTCTTCAGTTGCATCAGAGACAAGAGAAAGGGAACTTTATTATATTGAAGACTCATTTTTGCACAGAAAATCGTCAAAAATATTCCGTTCCCAAAACCTAGACGGTTTTACTCTCAAGAAAAGTGTTTTTATTCAGCTAACAAGGAGTTCTGTATATTGCCACAATTATATCCAAATGTAATTAATCTTAAATTAGGAAAAGGCAAATAAAACATACATGTGAATGCACACATACATATGAATGTACTATTTATGTAATACAATCATGCAAATTAAGTCTTCATCTAAGATTAAAAGATTTTCCTTTACACCATATTAAAAAGTCACTTTTACACTGCACAACATCATTCCCTTCCCCTGTTGGGTTTAGCCTAGACAGTGCACTACTTCTTTTTATTTGATATTAACTTGCATAGACAGTATGCTTGATATATTTAGATCTATTTAATATTCATGAGTCATGCATCTTATTTGTGCATGTCATTAATTAGACTTCTCTTACAGCAGTTAGCTCAGGGTGATGGCCAAGGGGCCTTCCATCAGTTGGGAAAACTGCACTTGGCCCAGGTGCACTCAGACTCAGCTGGTGTTAATGTCTATAGTTTACTCACTGCTGAAATAAACAGTACGGATAGAGTTCCTTTTCTGGAGTGGGAGTTGCAACCTCATCTGAAGCCAGGCTGCCATTTTTGATCCTACTTTAGATTTGTTGGGATGATTTTACTCACAACCCACCTGTACAATATCAGATGCTAGAGCTCTAAGTGATTCCCATTAGCTGATATAGCAGCTTAGTCGCCAGACACATTCTCTCAAAAGCCAGTTCTCACCTTTTGCTATGTGACAGGAACACTTTCAGAGAAAATACAACTGTGCTTTATATTGGTTAGACTGTACATAATGTGCACAATAACAGACTACCACAATTTCCTCCATTTCTTTTTTAAAAAGGCAAAAATCTAGGTCATAGGGAGACACTTACAATGAAAGTGACTGAGGCCAATTTTAGTGTTAAATAATCAGTTACAATAGTATTGCCACAAAACAAACAATATAGTGGCTTTTTCTCTTGGTCTATCTAATTTTACAACTTTGTCACCATGACCACACAACACCATGTCTAAAATGACTATAAAAAGCTCAAATATACAAAATGTTAACAGTAAAAGTGCTTTAAAAAAGCTTTACCTTTCTAAATGCTCAAAAATATTGCCCCATTCATTTTGTTGTAAATGCCTCATTCTAACCTTGACCTTTGATTATTTTACAAGAAAAGAAAGGACAAACTAAAAAGAAAAGAAAAGAAAAGAAAAGAAAAGAAAAAACCTGGGCTATAGTGAGGCACGTACAATAGAAATGACTGAGACCAGTCCAAAAATGTTAAAATACTTTTAACAGTACTGTCTCAAAACATGAACAATAAGATAATTATGCTTTTTTATGAAGAAAAAACAAAACAAAACAAACATTATATCCAAATTTCCAACTTCATCACCATTACCACACTACTTCTTTTATTTTATTTTATTTTATTTTATTTTATTTTATTTTATTTTATTTTAATTTATTTTATTTTATTTTATTTTATTTTATTTTATTTTATTTTATTTTATTTTATTTTATTTTATTTTATTTTATTTTATTTTATTTTATTTTAAAAAACAATTCAAAGGCATAATTCAAACAATTCAATCAATATTCTTTCAATATAATATTATATCAAGGTCTAAAAATAAATAAATAAATAAATAAAACAGTGCTTTGTATTGGTCAGAATAAAATAAAATAAAATAAACTTGGGCTATAGTAAGGCATGTACAAAAGAAGTGAACGGGACTAATTAAAAAATATTAAAATACTTTTAACAGTATTGTCTCAAAACATTAACAATATGATAATTATGCTTTATATATATATATATATATATATATATATATATATATATATAAATTATATAATTAAATCCAAATTTACAACTTCATCGCCATAACGACACTTTATTTTATTTCATTTTATTTTATTTTATTTTATTTTATTTTATTTTATTTTATTTTATTTTATTTTATTGCCATGTCAGCAGCAATGGCTATATTCATATTTCAAACAATTCAAAAATCTTTTCTGAATAAAAACGTTGCCTAGTATCACTTAAAAATTTATTTTTAGAAATTAAGAATTTTTTCCATAAATGCTGCTAATTGAGCTAATAACAACAACTTATATTAAACCCAGAATATTCCAAAGGCAAAAAAAAAATATTGTTTGTTTGACACAAAATTGGTTGTATATCCATTTAACTCTAATTATACTTAAGCTTGGATGCTATCAACAAAAAACATCACGTCTGTCTGAATGTCACCTAGAGTTTATCTCCTCAGTGTAATTGTGACTTGTGGCGCTGACTAATATGGAATTATAAAGGACTTCTTCCCAAGTACTGTCTTCACTCAGTCACTCAACGTCAACCGTACCTCTGCTCTGAACAAAGCTCAAAGTTAAATCTACGAAAACAGCTGACACGGCATAGCCACAAGATATTATGAACATGTGAAAATGAAATTAATTCAATGCAATGAGATGTCTCTTGGCTTCGCATCTGAGCAACGCTATCCTTGAGCATCCCAGCGCATGTCTCATTTGTCATGTTCTTTCTCGCAGCCAAATTAAAAATTCAAGTGTGCATATCATTAACAGATCGCTCTGACAAAACAAGTTCATGTGCGTGCAATTCTCCGAGGTCACCTCTAGATACCTCTCGAAGTTATTACTTTGGGGTCACGTGTCATAATCAACTGTCTGGCGGTAGGACAGCAAGGAGGGCAAATTATTCAATTTATGTAGAGAGGTTAGCTATACGACTTCAAAAACATGCCTTTGCTTTTAGTGTAATGTGTAGGGCAGGAACTTTAACGCCCTACCGCTGAGTGGCCTCGGGATCAAATCTTCGGAAATAGCTTCTAGCGATTCAGAAGCGACATATATGTATCAAAGAAGGTTACCTGATCCGATCTATGAAACGGGGAATTCAAATTGCTGTAAGCTTTAGATGTGCCTTCAATTGAGGAATATTGATAAAACAAGGTAAAAAAAAAAAAAAAAAAAAAAAAGACAAGCTGTGCAATGTTTCCTCTGGGTAATTGTACTGTTATTGAACTCCAGTCATTTACGCCTAGCAAAGGTGTTCAAAATAGCCTTGGATTTCTATGGAAACACCTATTCAGAATTTTCTACTGCCCCCTTGACGGTGAAGTACTTTAAACAAATCCAATCTGTATTGTTGTTTAATTGTCCATTCTGCCTCCTCCAGGACCTCATCACAGAGCAAAAGACGACTTCAATACATAGCATTCAGACTTCAACAGACTCAATCAATGATCCTTGACTGTGGTACGCAAAAGCTTGAGCTATAACCTCCCTCCTGTTTCTTCACATATTCACAATCACAGAGCCATATGGCTGGAGGGATTCTTATGTTTCCTTGAAAGCTGAGGGAATGTTGGTTTTAGCACCATAGATGTTCTATTTATAGTCAGTTCAACCTACAAGTCCAATATTGCCTTTTAAGTAAATACGGATTTGGGAGCTTGATCCTCTGGAACGCTTGTGGTTGTTGCTTGAATTGTCGTCAACTCGTGACAATAGGTTTTCAACCAGAAGTCAATATTGGGACTAATCAGTGCCCTAGTTTACATTCCATTTCAAATTTAACCATTGGCCAACAGGATATGAAGAGCAGGACAATTTCCTGGAGCATGTTAGGAAGGAATTGTATTACTCGTGAAAATAAATTATTTTTAATGGGTGAAGTACATTTCATGTGGTCATAATTATTATGGTCATGTTCACTTTGCAGCCCTCTGCGGCTTAATTTAAATTCCGTTCAACTTCATCTTCATTATTTTCTCATTGTTCGCAACACGTTTATCAGTGATTAAAAATATTTAGAAGTAGGCGTGTTCATTATACCAACACAGGCTCTAGTTTAAAGGTTTTAATTCACAAATTTACAAGGAAAAATGAGAGAGAAGTTATGCTAATTGAGAACTTATGGCCTCATTTTGTATTCTACATATTATTCATGAATCCTCATTAGAATAGTCATAATTCTAATTAATGTAGCCGTTCGGCTTTTAAAAAATGGTTAAATGAAGATGTTGCCAGCTCTTCATCATAGGAAAGACAGTTGGTGATTACAGCGTGGCCAAACTCTCTCATTTATTATCTTTCAAAGTGAGGAGGCAAAACAGTTAAGAAGCCTTATTTCAAACACTGCAGATTTGTTGAAAAACATCCACACACTCCAAAATCTCAGAAGATTAGTAATTTGCCTCCACTACAGAAACTTTTTTTTTAAAACGCATATACAGTACACTTGCATGCCACACACACAAACATTATTTACTAGGAGGAGGCGATACATTTACTAGATTGATTAACCGATTTTGGACTATTGTCTCTATCGTGGTTACACGCTCTTTTGACTCTGCTGTGCTATGTGGTAATGAAAACTTGTCGTTTGCATGCGTTTTGAAGCACTGCGTTTTTGTTTTTGTTTTTTTGGGGTTTTTTTTTTTTTTGGTTTTTTTGCAACCTGGTCTCGTGGTGAAAACGTACCTGTGGGAACTTTTTTACTAAATGCGAAATACTTACCAATACATATCACTGCAGTTTCCAACAGAAATGTCCACTGAGTGGCGCTAAAAGATTGTTTGTTTGTTTGTTTTTTCACCGGAATAGATGAACATACGGTGTTTTATAGTAAAGGCTAGATGAGATATACTGTACAATACTGTTTTTGCATTATTGTAAGGGGTAGATTTAGGGTTGGGGTAGATGTGTTAATAAGACACAATCTAATGGGTAGAAAATGTAATTTTTGTTAGTTTCCAGCCAGCTGTATCAACCACGTTTTGTGCGACGTTGGTTTTGTATGTGTCACCGCAGTTCTGACTTGAAATGTCCGTTGAGTGGCTCAATAACTCTAATGCTCCATGACGTTTTAAAATAACGTACCATCTGCACTACACCTAAACATACTCGATAGTATGAACAAAAGCGAATGTTACATAAAAACGCAATTGCAAGCATGCCATTTTAGCTTGTTTTTCGATTTCTCATCTTTCAGCTCTTTCATCGCGCGTCGTGTTTTTCACGGGATTCATACCCAAGGATTCCGCATCCTAAGCACAATTCCGTGCCGTCTGAGCTACCAAGTGTGACGTGGTCAGAGACTGATCCGGAGACGGGCAATCCACATGCGACATCTTTATTAGCAAAACGGAGTACACCAGGCAGAGTTCAAAACACCAGCAAACGGGAACAACGAGGAGTATCCAAAGAGTAAACCGTAATCCAGGCAAAGGGGTCGGGGCAGGCAGCAAGAATCAACAAACGATATTAAACAGTCCAGTCGGCAACAGAATAACAATAGAAAGGAAAACGCTCAGGATTGATAGTCTAGCTAACCAAAACTTCGCGAAGATCCCGCCAGATCGGCCGGCTTAAAATGGCCGACTGACGGGAAGTGAACCGGTAAACCCGGAACCGGAAGTGGGAGTCCAGGTACGGGGTTATGGGAAATGTAGTTGGTTAAAAGTCCGGGGAGGGTTCCCGCTGGCGGCGGTCGGAGGGAGCCACAGAGACCGCGGTGGTGACAGAGCCCCCCCCCTGCGAGCGACTCCTGGCGCGAGGAGGTGCCCGACGCCGGGGTCTACCTCTCCTACGAGGAGCTGGTCGATCCGGGTGCGCCGAGTGAAAGCTGAGTGTGAGTGAGGGGTCGAGGATGTCCTCGGCCGCGACCCAGGATCTCTCTTCAGGGCCAAAGCCCTCCCAGTCTATGAGATATTGGAGGTGACCTCTCCGGCGCCGGGAGTCCAAGATCGTGTTGACCTGATAGACCTCCTCGCCGTCGATGATGATGGGGGGAGGTCCCTGTGAGGCGGTCTCCTCTAGGTTCTCCACTCCTCCCGGGTCGTCAGCGGGCTTCAACAGAGAAACATGAAAAGTGGGTGAGATACGATACTCTGCAGGCAGTTCCAATCTGAATGATACAGGTGTGATTTGTTTAATGATCTTAAAGGGACCCACGTACCTGGGATTTAACTTTTTGCAGGGTCGGCGGAGGCGCAGGTCTCGAGTAGAGAGCCAAACCCACTGTCCCGGTTCATAAGGAGGGTTGGGCCGGCGCCTGCGGTCAGCCTGGGCCTGGGTGCGGCGCACAGCACTCTGGAGATGGACATGAGCCCGGTTCCACGTCTCCTCGCTCTGCTGAAACCAGGAATTGACTGCGGGGTGGTCTGATGGTTCACCTGACCAGGGAAACAAAGGCGGTTGGAACCCTAGGATGCATTGGAAGGGGGTGAGCTGAGTGGTGGGTTTCCGTAATGAGTTCTGTGCGTATTCGGCCCAAAACAGGAAGCGACTCCAGTCCTCCTGATGATCGTGGCAGTAGGATCGTAGGAAGCGAGACAGTTCCTGGTTTAGTCTCTCGACCTGGCCATTGGCCTGGGGGTGGTATCCCGAGGTGAGGCTGACGTTTATTCCGAGCAGACGACAGAAGCTGGCCCAGAGGCGAGACGAGAACTGGGGTCCACGATCGGACACTATATCTTCAGGTAGCCCATAGAATCGAAAAACCCAGTTACAGAGGAGTTCAGCTGTCTCCATGGCGGTGGGAAGTTTGGTGAGGGGGATGAATCGGCAACCCTTGGAGAAGCGATCAATTACCGAGAGTACCGTGGTGTAGCCGTTAGAGGGAGGCAGGTCTGTGATAAAATCGACGGCTATGTGTGACCAAGGGCGTTGTGGCAAGGGCAAGGGCTGGAGCAGGCCGGCCGGCAGGCGGCGGGGAACTTTGGAGATGTTGCATGTAGCGCATCTCTTGACAAAGTCGATGGTGTCGGCGCGTTGGTGGGGCCACCAGAATCGGTTGGAGAGCAACTGCAGGGTGGCCTCGATCCCCGGGTGGCCCGAGCTAGGGGAGTTGTGTACGTCAGCTAGGACCCGGGGTCGCAGGGCGAGCGGTACGTAAGTAAGGTTGGCGGGGCAGTCGGCTGGTGTAGGGTCTTGGGCCTGGGCCTCAGAGATTTCAGTCATAATATCCCAGTTCACGGGAGCCACGATGATGGCTGTGGGCAGGATGGTTTCTGATGAGCTGGCGGGTTGGTCGGGTTCGAACTGGCGGGAGAGCGCGTCGGCCTTCGTATTCTGGGAACCGGGGCGGTAGGTGACCGTGAAGTCGAAGCGAGAGAAAAACAGAGCCCAACGGGCCTGGCGATGATTGAGTAGCTTAGCTGAGCGGAGGTATTCCAAGTTCTTGTGATCGGTGAGAACTGTAAAGGGGTGTTTGGCGCCCTCTAGCCAATGTCGCCACTCCTCCAGGGCTAGTTTGATGGCTAGGAGTTCGCGGTTGCCCACGTCGTAATTTCTCTCGGGGGAAGTCAGCTTGTGGGAGAAGTACGCACAGGGGAACATCTTAAGTGACTCACCCTGATGTTGGGAGAGCACCGCTCCTACCCCGGTGCTAGAAGCGTCCACCTCCACTATGAAGGGTTTGTCAGGGTCGGGATGGTGGAGGACAGGCGCCGATGTGAATCTGTGACGGAGATCATTAAAGGCCTGGAGTGCTGGTTCGGACCAGGTAAGACGTGAGGTGCCCTTCTTAACCATGGCCGTGAGTGGTGCCGCTACGGTACTGAAGTGGCGGATAAATCGTCGGTAGAAGTTCGAAAAGCCCAGGAAGCGCTGGAGTTCTTTGAGGGTCTTGGGTCGGGGCCAGTTTAGCACAGCGTTCATCTTCTGCTCGTCCATAGATACTCCTTCGGGGCTGATGACGTAACCAAGAAAGGAGATCTTGTCCAGGTGGAATTCACACTTTTCCTCTTTGGCATAGAGCTGGTGTGAGATGAGACGCTGGAGGACTGCCCGAACGTGAGTGATGTGTTCATCATAGGTGTTGGAATACACGAGGATATCATCAATATAGACTATCACCCAGCGGTTCAACATATCTCGAAACACGTCGTTGATGAAGGCCTGGAAGAACGACGGACTGTTGGCCAGCCCAAAGGGCATCACCGTGTATTCATAGTGGCCCGAGGTTGTGGAGAAGGCGGTCTTCCATTCATCCCCAGCGCGGATCCTGATGAGGTTATAGGCCGACCGTAGGTCCAACTTGGTGAAGATTCTGGCAGTGCGGAGTTGTTCCAGGGCGGCGGGGACGAGCGGAAGTGGATAGCGGTATTTAATGGTGATGTCATTTAGCCCTCGGTAGTCGATGCAGGGGCGGAGACCTCCATCCTTCTTTTTGACGAAGAAGAAACCCGCCGAAGCTGGTGAGGTGGATGGTCTAATGAAGCCCTTGGCCAGCTCCTCCTGGATGTATGTGTTCATGGCTGTAGATTCGGCTTGTGATAGTGGGAAGATGCGCCCTCTAGGGGGTGTTGCCCCGGGAAGGAGGTCGATGGCACAATCCCCTGGCCGGTGGGGAGGTAGCTGGGTGGCCTTGAGAGGGCTGAAGGCCTCGAGGAGGTCTTGATATTCCGAGGGGATGGCTTTCTTGACGGGCTGGGTCTTAGAAGGGATCTGTAACGGGATCCTAGGTTGGAGACAGTGTTCTTGGCAGTAGGGTGACCAATGTGAAATGGTGCGATTGGTCCAGGTGATGGTGGGTCCATGAAGGTTGAGCCAGGGGTAGCCTAATATGACGGGAGTGTGGGGTGATGTGATGACAAAGAAGCGAATGATCTCGTGATGGTTGGGTTCGATGTGGAGGGTGATGTTATCAGTGGTGTGATGGATCTTGCCGGAGCCTAGTGGTCGTCCGTCGAGGGCGGCCACTGTAACATGGGAGGAACAAGAAGAAACAGGTACGTGATTAGTGGTGACAAACTGGGCATCCATAAAATTCCCCGCAGCCCCCGAGTCTATCAGAGCGGTAGTCTTAATTGTAATATTCCCGAAGGCCACAGTCACTGGGATCTCACAGTGATTGAGTGAACATTCATCACTACTCACCGAGGTTGACGGACGTGGCGGACGCGTGGGGCAGTTTGCTCTGATGTGTCCAGGTTGCCCGCAATACAGACACAAGTTGCTTCGGAGCCTTCTCTCCCTCTCCTCCGAAGACAGCTTAGTCGTGCCGATCTGCATAGGTTCAGGTGTGGTGTCAACTACGGAGGTAGCATGAGGCGTGGGCGCAAGCAGCCGGCTGGGTTTGCGAGCCCGCATGATGTTGTCCACCCGGATCGAGAGATCGATAAACTGCTCTAATGGGAGGCCCTCATCCCGACACGCCAGCTCAACTTGTAAGTCCGGGTTGAGTCCCTTGCGGTAGTGTAATTTTAAGGGGCCATCGTTCCAACCACTCTGGGCCGCGAGTGTTCGGAAGGTCAGTGCGTAATCAGCCGCCGTACGCCGGCCCTGCCGCAGCGCCATTATTTGCTCTCCCGCTTCTCCGTTCACTGAGCTAGGTTCAAACACCTCCCTAAAACGTTGCAGGAAGGCAGAGAACGAAGGAAAGGTGGGTTGGTCTAGGCGCCAAACCGCCGTGGCCCACTCCAATGCCCTCCCAGTAAGCAGTGAACACACAAACGCTATCTTAGCCTCGTCAGTGGGGTGTAAGTGCGGCTGCTGACTGACAAAAAGCGAACATTGAAGCCCTTACATTTCGCGGGAGTCCCATCAAACTTTTCCGGGAAAGCCAGGCGTGGGCCGGTGGCGACCGCTTGCGCTGCTGGTGGTGGTGGTGTGGGCGCGGGCGGTGGTGTCGCTGGTGGGCTCAGCTGCAATCCCTGCAAAGCTTGCACAAGCTGTCCGGTGAGGTTGGTTAAACGGTCCAGCTGCTGCTGATGGGCCAGTAGCGTGGAGGCTTGTGAAGATAATTCCGTAGCGATTTGCAGTACCGTAGCGGGGTCCGTTGTGGGCGCTGGTTGAACTGTCGCTGGATCGTGAGGTGGCGAAGTTTTCTGTGACGTGGTCAGAGACTGATCCGGAGACGGGCGATCCACATGCGACATCTTTATTAGCAAAACGGAGTACACCAGGCAGAGTTCAAAACACCAGCAAACGGGAACAACGAGGAGTATCCAAAGAGTAAACCGTAATCCAGGCAAAGGGGTCGGGGCAGGCAGCAAGAATCAACAAACGATATTAAACAGTCCAGTCGGCAACAGAATAACAATAGAAAGGAAAACGCTCAGGATTGATAGTCTAGCTAACCAAAACTTCGCGAAGATCCCGCCAGATCGGCCGGCTTAAAATGGCCGACTGACGGGAAGTGAACCGGTAAACCCGGAACCGGAAGTGGGAGTCCAGGTACGGGGTTATGGGAAATGTAGTTGGTTAAAAGTCCGGGGAGGGTTCCCGCTGGCGGCGGTCGGAGGGAGCCACAGAGACCGCGGTGGTGACACCAAGCATGCCTCTTACATCTGGTGTTCTAACAATTTGTACTACCCTGTCCTGTACAACTACCCCAACCCTAAACCTGCTTTTACAGTATTAAAAATACAGTGTTGGTAGCATAGTCTGATAGGTAGCATAATTTTTCTGAACACTGGAAAGCAAAACACATATCTGTGTTACACATATCTATCGATATATTCATAACTGTGTACGAAAATGATTACAAGTGCTCACTGTTTTACCGCCTCTAGGGCCAGTTTTACTAACTGCTTGCGTCAGCGCAAACCGTCTTTTGGCGTTAAAATTGTATTGTCAGGTTTTACTTAAGACGCGCAGTGATTAATTTATTTTGTGTCTGAAAAAAAAGTATTCTAATGAATCAGGTATTCTAATGAATCACGCAATGCGTTTGTGCCATTATTTAACGCCCAAAAAAGCAGGTCTTAAACTGTTTTGCACTTGAAATGGCTGCAATTATTGTTGCTAGGAGTAGGCACCGCAGAGAACAAAAAGCATGTGGTAAAAGGGAGAGGATTTTTTCCACATGTATTAATTTATTTGGAATGCCAGAAGAGGTGCACGCACGTGAAGATGGCGCTCATAGAGTGCAGGGGTATTGAACTGAGTTATTTTTGGTTTATAGGCCTTGAACTGTTAAATACAGTTTAAAAAATCTGACAGAAGGTGACAGTAAATGTCTATATGAGTCATTCAATCGATTCATTCAAATGGCTGATTCGTTCAGGAATAAAGTAAATGGCTTTCTTTATGAACGGGTCTTTCAATCTTCGATTCACACGATTCGTTCAAAACGTGGATTTGTTCAGAAACTAAACCCCACTGTGTTGCTCGGAGATGCGCAACAATTCTGCCGTGGCTTCAAAGGTAATATGTTCTCAGCAAAATTGAGCAAAAGACATAATATCAGTCTTCTTATTTACTGAACTGTTGTATAAAATCACATTTTAGCTTGTGATAGATGGGACAGGTCTGGTGTCATATTGCTCTTGCTGCCCGTGTGATATCGTGCGATATGTGATGTATATAAATATGAAACAACAAGTCATACAGGAGCATTTTTGCCCCAAAATTTTGGCTTTTAGGGCATAACTGGATTTATGGAGTTGTTGCCCTGTATCATATTTGTCAACAGTCAACTGTATGAAATACAAGATGATGGACAGGTCTGGGGGCGGGGCCAGTGCGTTAACTGCGTTAAAATATTTCAATCGCATTATTTTTCAGAACTAGTTAATTAACATGTTAAACTGACAGCCCTAATTATTATATATCTTTATTGTAAAATAATTTTTTTAGATCATAATATAAGATTATGGTCATATCGCCCACCCCTATTACTTACTGTACGGTATTTATTTGAGAACTGATGATTAGCTGTTCTTTTTAATAGTCAAGTCATTTTCAGATCATCAGTCATCAACCTCTGAAAGCACTGCAGGCGTCATGACAGTCATTAAAACAGACATTTCAAGTTTTAATGCGAGATGACAACGTGATAATGTCTAAGTGGCTGAGCTGTTTACTAACTTTGTAATTAGTCTTCCCATTAACGCCATTATTTATTAATTCAGACAGTGGATGCGCAACGCAAGCTGATTTATTCAGGAGTGAAACAAAGAAGTCTTCATTGAATGACTCACTCCACTGATTTGTTCAAGAACACTTATTCATTCAAGAATGCAACTACTGTAGCTCAAAGCCACACAGCACTTAATTATATTGTGACTTTGTTTGCAGAACAAAAATAGACAAATAACTGCCAATACTCTGGCTACAATGTTACTTGCCACAAAATTAATTCTAAGAAATCATTCTAGGCAGCCTTACACTGCTGTATAGGGTATTTACGACCTCAGTCGTAGGCTCTTCCTACTTTTATGAATACTACACACGAAACCCGTGTCTACACTCTGAATAAGTGAAACAGGCAGGGTCCTGAGAGAGTAATAAAGACCTAATGATATATTAGGCTATAATTTATACAGCAAGTGTGTTACTGTGAGTGGGATTTAAAGCTCTAATTGAAGTGAACAATGTGTAATTTGCAATCTGAATGCTAAATTAGTCAAATCCCCTCCGAGCCTCATGCATTTGAAATAAGGACCAGACTTGTCGTCAACAGTTTTCTCGTTATTCAGCACCGCAGGACCACATTTTATACATTTTCCTTCTAAATCTCCACAATTCATAGTTGTAATACTAAAATCTGTATAATCTAAATTATCATTACTTAATCACTTTCTATTCATGCATGACATTGTATGGCACATTTTTATTCAGTGGGCAAAAACACAGATTGGAATCTTTTGAGTGCTGCCCTTTTTTTAACCCATAGTCGGGATAATCTGGGCGGATGGGGCTGGTTGTCCGGATAGCCTGCATATGTAGATAAGAGGAAGGGGAGGCAAGACTGGCTTCTGCTCTCCAGCAAGAACTGAAACCAAAGGTACAA
Source organism: Cirrhinus mrigala (assembly GCA_036247105.1). Taxonomy (NCBI): domain Eukaryota; kingdom Metazoa; phylum Chordata; class Actinopteri; order Cypriniformes; family Cyprinidae; genus Cirrhinus; species Cirrhinus mrigala. The sequence continues at coordinate 22,602,144 of CM070012.1, read as the reverse complement.
TGAAGAATATGGCAAAGAACTACCAGGCCTTGCCAAAAGCAGACGCTTTGTTGATTAGGAGTGTTTGACAAACCCTTTCATTGTTTCATTTCAAATCTCCCTGATACAGTATAGGTTTTTTTCTTCATCTGTAACAAGAAGCAAGCGCTTTCAGTGTTATTGCACATTTGGCTTTTCAAGTCATGTCATTCGGGGAGGAGTTCTTGCTCTTGTTGTTATCAGAAAATTAGAAATGGAGGCCTGTGTGGGAGTCACAGATAAAGCACTGGAGAGCCTCAACAAGCATAATACCAAGTGCAGATGAATAGAAATACTCATAGCATCAATGGTGTGCACTGTAAGCACTGACATGTGGACCATTTACTTTTATAATTGATGTATATCCCAAGAAATTAATTTTCAAGCCATGAATTCAGGGTATGCATAGATCATATTGAAAGTGTTCAAAAGAATGAAGATTTAAAAAATAAAATAATCTACATGATGATAATGATAATTTTTATTGAATATTTTAATATGCAATTTAAATACATTTTTTATTAATTCTATCATTTTATTTTGGTGAGTTTAAAATGTAAATAATTTTTTATTTTTTTTAATCAAATAGTATTTAAACTGGTTAAACAAGCATTTCTTTTTTCCTTAAAGGAGAAGATCACTTCCAAAACAAAAATTTACAGATAATGTACTCGCCCCCTTGTCATCCATAATGTTCATGCCTTATGTTTTTTGAAGAAAACATTTAAGGAATGATCTCCATATAGTGGACTTTAATAGTACCCAGGAGTTGGAACGTCAAAAAAATGCAGTTTCAATGGGCTCTAAATGAGGAATAAGGGTCTTATCTAGTGAAACGCTGACATTTTCTTTAAAACAAAACAAAAAGTATATGCTTTTTAACCTCAAATGCTTGTCTTGTCTAGCTCTGCGATGTGCATGTGTACTCTGTGTAATCCGGGTAGGTCAAAAACTCCAACTTTCCCCTCCAACTCCATAATCATCCTATATCGTTGTTTGACATTTTTCTGTAAAGGACGATTGACCTTCTATGCATTTTCACTTTGTAAACACTGGGTCGGTACTTCTGCAGCGAAGTAGGATGATTTAAAAGTTGGAGGAGAAAATGAGATGGGAGTTTTTAGACATACCCTAACTGTATTGACCCGGATTACACAGAGTTCACATGCACATCACAGAGCTAGACAATACAAGTGCTTGAGGTTAAAAAGTGTAGACATTTTTGAAAATGACAGATTGTTTCGCTAGATAAGGCCCTTATTCCTTAGCTGGGATTGTTTAGAATCCTTTGAAGCTGCATCTAAACTGCATTTTGAACATTCAAGCTCACAGGCACCACTGAAGTTCACAATATGGAGATAATTCCTGAAATGTTATCCTCAAAAAACATAATTTCTTTACGACTGAATAAAGAAAGGCATGAACATCTTAGATGACAACGGGGTGAGTATGCATTATCTGTACATTTTTGTTCTGGAAGTGAACTTCTCCTTTAAGAATTTTAGTGTACACATATTAGAAAATAATTACTTACATTAACTCTTTTTGAACAAGAGCAACTGTGTAGATGAAAATACTGTGCATCAATATAGCTTGGTTGATTTTAAACTCTAATAGTGTTAGAACCAAATATACAGCCTTGATTTGGAACATTATATAGGTAACATGATTAGTCTCTGCAAACTACAAGACCAGGAAGACAATTAAGCATTTTTAAACAAAACTCAAGAACTTAATAATTAATAGACTTCTGCACAATCAAATCATCATCTCATAAGGTGAAATTGCCCCTGCGGCAGATTGAAATATTAAAATAAAACAAAGAGAAGCAAACACGAGGCCTTATTGATCATCCACTAGGTAAGCCAGGGTTATATCAATATCAGCAATTCTTAGGAATGGTTTCTGAACACAGTGAAACGCGAGTACAGTGACAGAAATGTAGTCAGAAGCAAATGAATTTAATGATTTACATATGAAGAGCAGCCGAGAGTAGCTGAGGATTCATTAACAATTCTTTCCTCAGAGAGAGAGTGATGAGAACCTTTGCAGATGACTTGTTGTGAAAACACTGTAAGATGGAGTGTTTTGACTTCATATTTTGTATTATAACGTAATGGCTGTTTCTGTACTGGGACATTTAGAAACTTACAGGATAAGTTCTCTTCCAGAATAAAAATTTCTTGATAATTTACTCACCCCATGTGATTCAAGATGTTAATATCTTTCTGTTTTCAGTCAGAAAACAAATTAAGGTTTTTGAGAAAAAAACATTCCAGGATTTTTCTCTATATAGTGGACTTCAATGGGAGTCAACAAGTTGAAGGTCCATATTGCAGTTTCTACACAATCCCAGCCGAGGAATAATGGTCCTATGTCATTTTCTAAAATAAAATATGTATATGTACTAATATATGTACTTTTTTACCACAAATGCTCATCTTGCACCACCCTGACCCTAAGCATTATGTTGGAAAGGTCATGCGTGATGTAGGTGGAAGTACCAATGCAGTGTTTACAAAGTAAGCGTGCAAAGGCCGTCAAATGCCCTTTACAAAAAAATAAATAAATAAATAAAAAAAAAAAACAAAAAGGTAAAACAACAGTGTCGGACAATTTTGAAGTTGGAGGAGAAAATAAGATGGAGTTTGTCGCCCCACCCTGCCTTTTCAAACCAAAGCACACACGAAAAAATAACCGTGTGTGACCTTTCCAACATGATTACATAATGCGTGAAGACTCACATGCACATCGCAGAGCTAGTGCAAGACGAGCATTTCTGGTTAAAAAGTATACAAAAAATGTATTTTTATTTTAGAAAATGACTGATCATTTAGCTAGATAAGACCCTTATTCTTTGGCTGAGATGGTGTAGAGCCTTTTAAAGCTGCAGTGAAACTGCAGTTTGGACCTTCAACCTATTGACTCCCATTGAAGTCCACTATATGGAGAAGAATCCTGCAATATTTTCGGCAAAAACCTTAACTTCTTTGCGACTGAAGACAGAAAGACATGAATATCCTGGATTACATGGGGTGAGTAAATTATCAGGAAATGTTTTATTCTGGAAGTGAACTTACCCTTTAATGTACAACCAGAAAATATGTGTACATTTACAATATCTTGTGCACCGACCAGGCTGTTTAGTGGCTCTGAGGAAAACACTGTCACCACAGCATTAGCCAACCCTGTGTTCATATATACATAATGGACTCATCCAGAGCTTATCTGAGTGCTCTTGGCATCCCCTTGCAGAATTGTTATGTGAGCCAAGTTTCCTAAGGGTAAGAAACTTTCTGAAAATTCAGCAAGAACCACTCATGGTCCTTCTGTGGGAGCCATTTCGTTCGGAGAGCACTCGCATTTAAAGTAGACCAAGAAGCCTGCTAATGAGGACAGCTCACAAAGACACATGGCTCAGTGTGACACCTGTCTAACTGCACACATCTAAGGATCTGTCTCTTACCCCCTTATTTATGCATTCATTCATTTCGTTTGTCACATTATTGCTATCAGCATGCGCTGCGGTGCTGCCACGTCTGAGAGGGAAGTAAGCCCTTATTGAGCCCCCATGGCTTTTTGGGGCTTCACTAAGAACACTTCAATCACCCTAACCCTCAGTGCTACACATAGAATCAGGGGCCTTTGCTCCGAGGAGGCAAAGGAGCCAGTGCCTCTTCAGAAAATAATCCACGGTACAAAACTAAAACAATGAAAAAGTGTATAAATCACTAATTTTTCAAAAGCAACACTTTTCAACATGCAGCGACATCAGCAGTTAAAGTTACAGCGGGAGGCAGAGTCTTTCTTATGTTCTTCTTCTTGAGTTCACTGAGTTCCAACAGACCCCCTAAGGCAGACCATGGATTTGGTTGGGGGGGGGGGGTTTGAGAATGCATGGGGATAAGTCATATGAGAGAGGGTTGTCTGCATCATGCTATGATTAGGCTATTACGTTGTTCATGCTATAAATATCGCGTGTCTCATTTTACATTCACAAATCAATCTGAATGAATAGCTGAATAATGGTGTTAAAGGAGAAGTTCACTTCCAGAACAAACTTTACAGATAATTTACTTACCCTCTTGTCATCCAAGTTTCTTGAGGGAAACTTGAGGAATGTTTTCCATATAGTGGACTTCTATGGTGCCCATGAGTGTGAAGTTCCAAAATTCAGTTTAAATGCAGCTTTAAACGATCCCAGCGAAACGATCGGTTATTTAAAAAAAAAAAAAAAAAATTAAAAAAATGTACAGTTCACATTTTAACCTGAAATGCTCATCTTGTCTAGCTCTGTGATGTGCATGCTTACTCTGTGTAATCCGGGTCAATACAGTTAGGGTAGGTCGAAAAACTCAAAATCGTCCTACATCGCTGCCGAAGTACCGACCCAGTGTTTACAAAGTGGACGTGCAAAGAAGGTCAAACGCCCTTTACAAAAAAAGGTAAAACAGCGATGTAGGACGATTTTAAAGTTGGAGAAGAAAATGAGATGGGAGTTTTTCATCATACCCTAACTACACAAAGTACGCATGCACATCGCAAAGCTAGACAAGATGAGCATTTGAAGTTAAAAAGTATTTAAATTGTACAATTGTACATTCTTGAAATGTTTTCCTCAAGAAACAATTTCTTTATGACTGAAGAAAGAAAGACATGAACACCTTGGTGAGTAAAGTATCTGTACATTTTTGTTCTGAAAGTGAACTTCTCCTTTAATGAGACGACAAATTCTATGACCATTGCAAATTCTTTGACCATCTGTAAATGAGTTGAGACTAATGAACATCAGTTCACAAATAAAGTATAAATGAAATTTGCTGTTCTTACAGTAATCTTGTAATGAACTCATTCCCCACCAGTGTTTTTGAAAAAAGTTACCAGCCGCCACCACCACCATTTTTGATCTTTTTAACTAAAATTTAATGGCTCTCTGAATATTTAGTTGTATCATTCCATATTATTATAGCTTCAGGCATTCTTTTTTTAATCAACACTTGAATGTAGGTAAGTTTCATAAAAAAGCAACATTTTGAGCAAAAAGCTGAGAAAATAGCATTTTTATGAAATACTACATCTGGATCATATTCAGTACGATGATCAAAGCAAAGATGCAGTAGATCACTTCCATCAGCTCTCCCAAAGCTTCACAGTCCTTTATTACTTCCTGTTTCAATATTTCACTCGATGACATTGGGCAGTTTTCATTTAAATGCCGTTTATTGTTGATGATCACATTAATTTTTCATATGCACCTTCTTACATATGAGATCCTCGTTTGTGTTTTTGATCAGGAGATTCTGGACTCATTCAGGAGATGCGTAATAGCGGCCCAAGTGTATAAGAGTGAAAACGTGGAAACCCGGAAAACTAGCTACGCGTTTTGCCGGGAAGTGTCGCCTCGTAAGTAACAGAAAATTCTGTGTTTGGCAGGGAAAGAGTTAATGTAAAAAATGCTTAAAAAAAAACACTAACATGAGATTTTCATTTCAATAAATGAAACATTGCTTACATTATTAATGCTTTCTTGCTTTCTTTCTTTTTTTGCGCTAGTCTGAGTAATGTTTATTTATCCTAGAAAATGTGTCAACATTAAATGTAACTGGAACATAAATTTACATTTGATTAAAACACTGAAGACTTTGCGCCCTCATTTCAGAACACTACTGCGCTTTTTTTTCTTCTTCTTCTTTTTTTTTTTTTTTTTTAATAAATGTGTACGTTTAGGACAACTTTAAGTTGCTTCCCTGTGTTGAAAAATGCATTTGAGATGCATCATTTCCATACTTTGTCCAAATAATTCAATAGAAAATAAAGAATTCAAAGGTTCATGGTGCCCTGGTTATCCTGATGCTCATACAGATTATACCCTAAAATGCCAAAAATGCTACATTCAAAAATCATGTTATTGAATTATGTTCTCATAGACATTAAAAATGGCCTTTATGGTTATACTTTTGGATATACAGTAAAACAATCCATTAGAAGCATGCTAAAAGTCTGGATTAGACAGACAGACAAACTATGGAGATAGTAAACAAGGACACTTTGATTTAATCATACTTGATCAATAATAAATATATGATAAATACATAATTTAAGGTGCTTTAAAAAGGTTCTTCACAGCGATGCCAAAGAAGAACCATTTTTGGTTCCATACAGAACCATTCAGTCAAAGAATCTTTAAAAAACCATCTCTTTCTTACCTTTTTATAATCTGAAGAACCTTCTTTCACCACAAAGAACCTTCTGTGAAATAGAAAGGTTCTTCAGATGTTAAGGTTCTTTATGGAACCAATTAGACAAAAAGGTTCTTCTATGGCATCGTGAAGCATCTTTATTTTTAAGAGCGTATTGCAAATGTTATTGGATTGCTAGATTCCTTTAGAATTATAGCCTTCCCTATCCTCCTATGCTTTAGTGCTCCGATTATCTTTTTTTTTATAGTTTCCATTTTTCTTACATTTATGACAAACCAAATCTTCATAGTTTGGACTGTTTCTACCTGTTGCAGACCGAAAGCCAATTTGCTTTTAAAGCAGTTTTTGGTGGATGTCTAATAAGGCACCTAAGAGTACTCATTAAAAGCTAATTAAATCTTTAAATCCAAACACTGTCACATTCAATGCCCAAAACCAATAAAGAACATCAGCAGCAGCTACATTTCATTTACTGAAAGTTCATTCTGTTGCTTGTATCAGTCCTCTTTTATATTGCGCATTTATGAGAGCGGCAACAACATGCTTTTTGTCAAGCCCTTTTACAGTCAGTATCTTCAAACCAAGTGGATACTTGCATTCATCAAACCCCTGAGGCGGTTTAGCAGAGCGCAGAACCCATGTGAATTGAATGAAAAGAAAAAAGTCAGACTGTGAACTTGTACTAAACAAACAGATCCACAAAGCCTTCACCTGCTCCCTGTCATTATCAATCAGTATTAACAACAGGAATACATAGGACTCCAGAGCCAAGTGCACTTAAAGGTTTCATGTGTCCCTTTTGCTCAAAAGCAGATAAATGACAAGGGCAAGACTTTAAGAAAAGGCTTTAGCTGCTTGCAAATGAGGTCCACTGCAGTGTTTGCATGTTTATCAGATTATAAAGGACCTCGTAATGGGTAACTTGGAAGGTTATATGTGATATAAAGACCTCCCGAACACAATCCACTATTCTTACACCACTTCTTTACCTCAGACCTGTGTTTTTTTACCACACAATCCAATTTTCTGCACAAACTGAACCATGATGGAAGAGTGGCTAATATGTTTCTACTGACATCATCTCTTTTTCTCCTTCCCTCTCTCACACACACAGAGCACTGGGTGTAAAGTTTCTATTTCACCCTCACTCTGAAAGACTCTGATGTGAAGCCTGCCTCCTGGAACATTAAGAGAGTGCATGTGCAGTGTGCTAATTCTCAACTGACAAAGCCTCACTTCAAATGTATGAACTCATCAGGGAGAGGAGTGAAAAGTCCCCCTCTTCCTTTCAATTCCAGTGTAATGAAAAAATTTACAGCTGGAAATTGAGGCTTTATGTATGAGGGAGACAGATTGAGTAGAGAGAGAGATGTCCTCTCTCTTTTTGCATCTCCTCATTTAAACGGTCAGGCAAGTTAGCATGCAGAGCTACTGTAGAAAAAAGCAGCACCTATGAGGCAAATGAATGATGTTACTAAAAATGTTTTTTTTTTTTTTGTTTTGTTTTTTGTAGTAGTAGTAGTAGTATTATGTGAAACTCTGCTTCATGCTTAAAGGGACAGTCCACCCAAAAATCTGTCATAATTTATTTACCTATGCATTTCTTTTTTTTCTGCTGAACATAAAAGATATATATATATAAAAGATATATATATATATATATATATATTATATATATATATTATATATATATTTTTTTTTTTTTTTTTTTTTTTTTTTTTTTTTTTACAGTGCACCAATGCTAGACAGAAAAAAATAAGTCAACTTTTATTAAAAAATTGCAATTCAGTCACCATCATGTCATTTCAAAAACTATTTTGAGAAATTAAATAAAAGTTAATGGGGTCCAAAACAACATTTTGGACCCCACTGGCTTTCACTGTGTGGAAAAATAAATCAATCAATAAATACAAAAATTAAATGCATATATAAAACGTATTTGATTTATTTTTTATATGTGTTATTATATTTATTATTATATATTTTTTATCTAGTCATTTATTTTATTTTAGTGATATTATTATTATAATTCCACAGAAGGAAGAAATGCATACAAGTTTGGAATGACATTAGAGTTTTAGTGATAATTTTAAAAAATCTTTGTCAACTTTCATTAAAAAAAAAACAAAAAAAAAAACATTATTTGTAATGTCACCATCATGTCATTTCAAAAACTTTTGAGAAAATATTTTGAGTTTTTAAAAATATCCATGCAATGAAAGTCCAAAACAAAATTTTGGACCCCATTGGCTTTCATTGTGTAGAAAAATAAATCAATAAATAAATAAAAAATAAAAATGTATAAAATGCATCAGGCGCAATCATAAAATATATTTCAAAGGAAGTCAGCGCGCCACGGTCCTTACCGTCTTTACTGGGTGTTTTGAGCGAATATTTGCATTTATTCACATACGATTGAATTAGAAATGGTGGCCTGTCATGATTTTGGTTAATGCAGGACACTACTGAATGATGCGCATCAGAAGGGATTTAAAAGTGGTTATACGCAAAGCCGACTGATAAAGAAATGGGTATGTGCAGGTACTGCACTACACCACTGCATATTACCCTACTCAATAGCATTAACACAGGCGTGACTCCCTTCAAACTTTATCTGGAATGTCACCTTTTCTGTCACAACTTCCTGAACAGGCGAACAGACATACACAGACACACACACACACACAAACGTTTGCCTGATGAAAAAAGTATTTAAAACAAGTTCATATTTTAGAAAATGTAGTTAATATTTGCGTCATTATTGATTTATCTCATCCACCCGCAAAAAATCAGAATGCATTTTTTTATTACCCGACCCACTCGACCCGCGGATTATCCGCAGCGCCCGAGGATATAACCGCCATCTGCACATCACTACTTGTTCCACAGAAGACGAAAAGAAATAAATGCATACAGTTTGGAATGACATGACAAGAAAATAATTCATAGGCCTTTTTTAAACACTTGGCCACATAATACTGTGCACAGTTCCCTAGATACACGTTGTGGCCCAGCTTACCCCACACTCCCCATTCTACTGTTCATTTGTCCTTGACATGTAGCTGTCCCTCTACAAGGTCTTTCTATGTGATGTTCAATAGACAGCAGGTCAGCGATCAGAAGCGACACACCATGAGCCAAACAGACATGAACAGCAGACAGATAGAATGAGGGGAAAAAAAAAGATCATTCCATTTGTCTCCATCTAGCCCATTTCAGCCAGCACCTCCATGCTGCTGCGCTGTCACCATCTGACTACACCTGTTTGGCAGTACAAAAAAAATCATCTCTCTCGACAGCTGCTCTTTAATCAAGCTTTATAATGGCAGACGATGCAGGAAGCCGTGCATTTCACAAATACCACGCGTGCCTGAAAAGATACAGTACCGAGGTAAAAATACAAGTTGACAGTGATGGCTTCATCAAAGGGTTTTTGAGCCAAATGACATTTCTTACAGAGCTGAGTTCAGAGAGTTTGCTTTCAGCTCCCAATCAAACATGGAACGGCCTGTATTTTTAACCGTGTGGAACAAAGCACTGCATATGAGTCAGACAGAAAGGAAGAACAGCTACAAAGACAAAGATTGCTTAATATGGAGCAAATTGTGCTTAGGGGCAAATAATTGTAGACTGACATTTCAAAAGCTTAGAACATCTCACTTTGATAAACCTTACGGTTTTAAAAATGCTGTTAACCTATCAAAAAGCAACATCATGTTCTCTCTATAGAGTGTATGACAAGACACGCTCAGAAACTTTCCATGTTACAAACTTTGTCAGAACAACAAAATAATTAGACTAACTTTTTTTTTTATATAATAAAAGTAAATATAGTCATGTCACAACACAGACAGCAGATTAATCTGTGTGATGCTCCTTTTAAAATAAAGAAAGTCCCAATTTACTGTCAACATTTGTAGTCTGTACTAATGCAACCAAAATACACATTGAGTTTTTTAACTTGTTCAGCAGACAAGGAAATTAGCATGGTTATATGCAAAATGCTTATCATTTAATTTATCTTTAGCACTGTAAAGTATTCCAGTGCGGAGCAATAATTACATACAATTCTCAATTCTCCATGCATATGTGTGAAATGGCCTTATTCCGACTGGATTTGATAAGAGAGCCTGAAGACAGAGAAGTCATGAATTAATTCGCCGCCACCGCCCTTTCAAGTTGGTGCAAAATGAAAACTGTCTCTCACATCATCCACCACATGTTATTTCATTTTCTATCACTGTGGGGTTATTTCAATATATTTGCTAAAAGGAAGCTAGATTGCTGCTTGTATTTTATTAATTTACTGATATGATTGAAATGATTACAGGCCAATTTCAAACAGGCCTTCCCTCAAGGACGTGATAGAAGACTCTGAAAAGAAAGAGACAAGAAAGAAATAATTATATGTGTCAGAAGCAAAAGGAAATGGATATTGATTTCTTTTCTGCATATCAAATTTATCCCATTATTTATTTCATGCTGAGCCTTTTTCAGTCAGTCTTGCTTGATTCTGCTATCAAACAAAAGTTTCACTTTGGATTAAAAAAAAAAGCCTCAGCTTATTGTAAATGATAAAGGATTCATGAAGGATTGAAAAAATATTACAATGATCCTTTAATCATTTTTTTTTTTTTTTTAACAATTTGCTAGTTTTCATTTCATAGTAAAATAACCACTATATATTATTACTTGTAAATACACTGTAACTTTGTATTACAGTAACTGCAGGGCTCAATGCTAAGGATTTTTTCTACTGTCCAGATTTTCACTGGCCCCGCCACAAAATACATATATATATATATATATATATATATATATAAAAATATAATAACGGTGTTATCATTGGTTTGGCTCATGTTATCTTTAATTTTAATAAATAAGCTTATATGACACCAAAATTTTACATACCAATTAAATTGTACAATTCTCGATTCCAATGTTAATACCACAACAAAACCTACTAGCCTAACAAATATTAAAAAAAAGTTCATTATTTGTTTGTTCAAAAATAATTTTATTACCATTAATATTTATTATAAATGAAAAGATGCTTCAGAGAAAAACAGCAGAGATTTAAAGAACGCAAACTCAGTCTCTGCCAGCAGGTGGCGCTTATGGAATAACAGTGACGTTTCTTTGGTTACCGCTGTAAACAAAGCAGCTCCGTGCTTATGAACGCTAGTTTAAATGCATTATACAGAGGCAAAGTGAAAGAAAATGGCATGTAAACTTTTATTAAAATAGTCAGTTCCCCTCAGAGACACATTCATATAAAACCCCGTTTTAATATTTAGGATAATATTTCGCCGATTGTGAACCGTATTTTTCCTATTTGCCTTCGTCTTCAGCGTCTCTGGCCTCTGTTAACGGATGTTTAAAGAGTTTGTAATATTTCCACACACATGACATTTTGAAAAATGATTGCATGCAGTTTGTGAGCAAGCCCGGACCAGACTGGTTGAAATATCTCCACTGTATAAATCAAATATAAATTAATCATTGTTAAATCTACAAAGTTGATCATCAAGACGAGTATTTTGACATACTTTTGTAGGCTATTTGTCCGTCAGAGACACGTCTCTGTATGATCGCTTGAAATTTTAAATGAACAAGGCTTAAAAACACGTGCAAATGATAAACTTTCGTGACAAAGTGGCAGTGGCCTGATCGGGCCAGTGACAAATTTGTCAACTGTCCCGAGCGTCTTTCACGCTGGCCCTGGGCCATCAGGCACTCCTTATTGTCGAGCCCTGAACTGTAACACATATGTGTGTGTGTGTCTGGTATTCCCTACATTATGAGGAACAAATGTCCCCACAAATATAGTAATACTAGTAAATTTTGACCTTGTAGGGACTTTTTTTTTTTTTTTGGTCCCCATGAGGAAACAAGTTTACAAATCATATAGAATGAAGTGATCATTTAAAATAGCAGAAAGCTTTGTGTGAGGGGTAGGTTTAGTTGTAAGGTTAGGGTAAGAAATACAGTTTGGACAGGAATAGAAAATACAGTTTGTACAGAAGAAAAACCATTGCATCTACAGAATGTCCCCATAAAAATGGTGTACGTGTGTGTGTGTGTATTTCTTTTCAAATTTCAACTAAAATGTCTCAAAGTTCAGTTGAAGTGGCTTGAAACATGCAGCGTTATTCTATGTGGTGACGTAATTTCAGCTGAAACAGGAAGACAGGGTGGGACATATCGAGCAGCCCTGCCCCCTTTTTAAAAAAGCCAATAGCTTTTAATTTATTATGTTTCATTTTTTGTCTGTCTAGGCCAGAGCTGTTGAGCTCAGTAAAGCTGCATTTGACAGCTTATGACAGCCACAGTCTAATAGATTACCCCCTAGATTTAATATGAAACTCTTACTAAAACAAAATAGTGATCATAATCATGCTGAGGCTGTGTAGTTTTAAAAGTGTTAAATATATGCCGACTCACGCATATGATGTGCTCCGTGCTACCGCGTCTCTGGACCGGAGCCAAAGTCCAGCCAAAAGTAGATTGTGCACACTGCTACGGTTCATGTGACAACGCAAAACCAGACCTCATTTGTCCCAATTGAAAGCATATTTACACTGTCTAAATCGCTCACTATCACTTTTATTGTGCGCTACATGCCATTTCAACATACAGAAAACACTTTGAACAAGTGACCGATCTCAGCCGCAGCTTCAGCATCTATTTATAGTGTAGGGGGCGGGACACTTTGGATTTTAGAGAGCATTTGATTGGACAGAAAGTGTTATGAGAAGCTGAAGTGCAGGGTGATGTCATCAAAATCGTTGATTTATATTGGCGGAAGTGAGAGACTGTAAGTTTTGAATGCTTATATCTTGTAAACACGAATTTTGCCGTTGTTTTGGAGCACACTAACTTAACCTTAAGGCTAACATATACATTTTAATTTAGATTTCATGGGGACTTACACCATGGGCTGGAATACACCACACGACTTTTAAAATCTGAATAGATTTTTAAAATGCTAGGCATTATAAATTTACTCACTCTGTAAATAGTGACAAAAAGGAAAACTGGCCATCATACACTACACGACTGAAGATCATGCACTATCAAACTTTAAAGTTGTTCCGATCACAAACTCACACAGAAACGTGTGCCTTGTTGCTAGGAGACACATGACAAATGAAAACAATGTGTGTTTTAAAATCGTCTGAAAATATCAAACATGTTCGATATCATCCGACTGGGTGGAATCAGAGTCTGAAGCTAAAAAATGTAAATCTTTGACCATCATACACTACGCAATTTTTTTGGAATCTGTCAGCTCAAATCTGCAGACGGACTTTGACTTTCAGCAACTAGCATCAACTTTTCCGGACTGTAAAATCGGGGCAAAAATAATGTAGTATATTCCAAACTTTAGGCAAGCAAATATATCTACCACTGTTTAAAAAAAGAAAAGAAAAAAATCAGAGTGTCTTTTTACACTAAGCCCAAATAGCCCACCTTGTTGGCAGAGGCTATTTACACTAACTCCGGTATTGCCAAATCTGTGGTCTTCCCGCGGAATTGGGCTACTTTATCACTGTTACCGCGGGTTGAAGTGACCCCAATAACATCATATTTAGCCCCTGAAATACGAATTTACCAGGGGAACCCCGAAAAAAGAAAAATGTATTTTATCCCCCGGAATGTGATTTTTAACAGGGAGCCCCCTCGAAACATGATTGAGCTAGTTTTGGGTTAGTTCTGAGTAGAAAATGGGCGGGTTTTTTGCGAAAACCTGGCAATCCTGACAATCTTCGCCCACCAACGTGTGATAGGGCTAGTCAACATTACAAAAGACGGCTATCAATCACCAGCTCCAGTGGTGCAGATGGTAAAGTGCGTGTAGTTTGATGCGATCAACCTGGCTTTAAATCCTGCTATTTTAACAGTGTAAATAGAATCTATAGCTGTTTGCCCTTAGTGTAAATAGCATATCGCTAACAAATACTGCTATTTGCACTTACTGCAAATAGCCACTGCCTAAAAATAAACATTTCTACTGTCACCTAGTCACTCAGGATCAGTTATTTTTTGCATCACTGATACACCATTACAGCTTTTATTATTTTAAATTAGTGTTTATTTGTATATTTTCCATTTCCATTTTTAAAGTTTTAGTAAATTTGTCAATCAGTCCATCCATTTATATTTTTATTTATTTATTTACTTACTTATTTATTTATTTGAATTTTTTGTACGTCTATATTAATGTAAACGTAATGTAATGTATTTTATTTCAGTTAACATTAATATTTTATTTTAAGTAACAATAATAACTAGTGATGTAATAGAACATGTATCCGTCCCGAATTGTCACGGTAAGGTTAGAAGTCCATAAAGAGGAGAAAATACTGTACCAGGCAGATCAAGCTCACTGTTCGCAATGCTTGAAATATAGAAAGACAAATATGTGGGGATTTATATGAATGTATATCTGAGGGGAACTGACTGTCTTCAGAAATGTTTTGATGCCATTTTCTTTTTCTCTTACCTCCATATTAAATTATATATTTTTTTCTTTATATACATATTTTTTTAATTTTTTAATTAATTTAGAATAATTTATAATTGCAGCACTGCTTTGTTTACAGCAGTATCCAAGGAAACTCTATATTGCTGCTGTTTCATAAGCGCCACCTGCTGTCAGAGATTAAATCTGCATTTTCTTTCAGTCAGTCTGCTGTTTTTGTTTGGTGCAGGTGTTTTATCTAGCTTAATTTCACAAATCTAAAGTCAGACCATTCTTTTTGCTTTAAATCTAATTCAAATAAAAATTGCTCATGCCACATGTATGTAGCACTACTGTCTGTTCAGAATAAATGAAAAATACATTTCCTGTTGTACTGAACTCGTATCAAATCGTAAACCCAAAACCAAAGTACATACCGAAACGTGACTTTTGTGTACCATTACACCTCTAATAATAACCCTGCTCTGTATTTAAGGTGTTTTAAAGAAGCGTCTGAAAGAGCAGACAGCTGTTTTGTTTTTCGCCATTTTGCTCCCAAGAGTTAGTATTCAGGCCTGTCACCTCAGCCTTTGCATCCTGAAAAGAGATACTTATCATGAACCATAAATCAATCGAGACATATCAAATAGGTTTGATGGCTATCCTTACAACATCTAGGGCTTATCTCAGCTTTACACTGCAGCCTCTTACACACAACTAAATAACACAGAGGGGAATAAGCAATGAACAGAAAATGTTTCTACGGTTATTTTTAGAAGCCCATTCATAGCAACATGCAGAATAAATCCATGTTTTGTACATTTTATCCAAACTTCACATTCCTTTCAAAAGTGATTTCAAGTGGCACACAAGGAAACGTTTAGCTTCATAAGAGCACTGCTTGAAATAAGGTCTCCTTAAATTACTATTGCACCAAACCGCCTTGAGAACCGAGAACCAAAAGGAACAACCCCCATTACAGCCTCAGATGGACAATGACAATATGGTAGTAGTTTAAGAAGGCAATCACAAAGAAATGCCCTCAAAAGACAGATAATGACTTGAAGAGATTGAGGTGAGAGCAGCTATTCAAGCACCACAGAGTGTTTGACCACATCAGTATTGATTTTGTCACCAGGTAGTGGTCATGAGACAGCTGACAGATTGTGAAAGATACACTTCATTAGTTGAAAACATCTATGTAACCATGGGATTCCTAATTATTTTCTTTTGCCTGAAAGCTTAACGTCACTAGTCCGACTCGCATTTGATTCATAAACGCATGGCAATGGTGATACAATGCGAGTGCAACACTGGGCTCTTTACCTACAGGTTAAAAAAAAAAGCTTTTCTAATTGGAAATGTGAGCCAAGTAAAAGCACAAATGTGCAAGACTTGCAAAAGCAGTGCAACACTAATTATAACATTTCAACACACACATACACAGAAGATCTATTAATGACTGGGGGAGACAGAGGTAAAATGAGCTGCAGGGTAAGATGAGCCACCCCTTGTTTCTAGGCAACCATACACAAAAATGCATGTGACAGCATTTTCGGGAAGAGGTAATCATTTCATTCTATCTGCGGAGAAGGAGAGCACATGGCAGAGGTAGTAAGTAATTTATGTCCAAAAAAAATGATTTTTCCATCATGATGATATGAGAAAACTGAAAGAGGACATTTTCAGCTAGATTACAGTTTAGCTGATGCCATGACATAAGAGCTACACAAAAATATGAAATAGATAGATAGATAGATAGATAGATAGATAGATAGATAGATAGATAGATAGATAGAGCTGAGGTCAAAAGTTTACATCCCCCTTTCGGAATCTGCAAAATGTTACTTATTTTATCACACAAAATGCGCTATTTATTTAGTTATTTATGCGTTATTTATTTAGTACTGACCTGAATAAGATATTTCACATAAAAGATGTTTACATATAGTCCACAAGAAAAAATAATAGTTGAATTTATAAAAATGACCCTGTTCAAAAGTTTACATCCCCTTGATTCTTCATACTGTGTTCTTACCTAAATGACCTACAGCTGTTTTGTTGTTGTTGTTGTTGTTTTTTGTTTAGTGATAGTTGTTCATGAGTCCCTTGTTTGTCCGGAACAGTTAAATTGCCTGCTGCTCTTCAGAAAAATCCTTCACGTGCCACAAATTCTTTGGTTTTTCAGCCTTTTTGAGTATTTAAACCCTTTCCAACAATGACTGTATGATTTTGAGATCCATCTTTTCTCACTGAGGACAACTGAGGGACTCATATGCAACTATTACAGAAGATTCAAATGCTCACTGATGCTCCAGAAGGTAAAATCATGCATTAAGAGCTGGGGGTGAAAACTTTTCGAATTTGAAGACCAGGGTAAATTTAACTTATTTTGTCTTCTGGGGAACATGTAAGTACCTTCTGTAGCTTCTGAAGAACAGTACTACATGAAAAAAAAAAAAAAAAAAGATATTTAAGTAAAATAAAAATGTACACAGCTACATTCTGTTCAAAAGTTTTCACCCCCCAGCTCTTAATGCAAAGTTAATAAAGCCTTATAAGTACAAAGTCTTTTGATTTCCCTAGCTTGCTTATTTCCTAGCTCATAATAAGTTTTCACTAAGATAATTTAACTCAAGAGTAATGACTGTGGCTTCAGGAAAACTTGAACGTTTGACAGAAATGCTCTACTGACTGTGACTGACTAATTTTTGTGGTATATTTAATGAATTAATTAGGCATAGGCACTTAAAATGCTAATTACACTCATTTTCACAAAAAAAGTTGCACCTTCATTGCATATTAAGAGAAATTTTGGACATATGTGAAAAGATGATTGAACACCTACACAGATGAGAACTGGAATTAGAGTAATGGTTATCACTCCCTCACACACTGTGTGTATTTTTATGACTAAAGGTTGTAAACCAGCTTTCATAAATTTTCGCATATCTTCTTTGCTCAAACATCTTTATAAAATAGCCAGTACTGCATTCCTCAAAGAGCGTTGTAGGTGATTTGGCACCTCCACACACACCCACTATGAGCATGACTCTATTTAAGAAAAGAGATGCAGTTAACATCACATGAAACTTAAACAAACATCAGTAGCTTGCATGATTAATTCATACCACATGCATGCTGGGAAAACATACTCCTGCCTCCAGCACCACTATTACCTATTAAGGTAACTGTGTAATTATTGTTATGGTACAGTTAATTGTGCAGCTATACATTAGACTGTGTAAAATGAGTAAATATAGTCAAAGCTTCAGGAAAGTGGTATACAAATATACACAGTTAAATTAGCAATATATTAGAGGTCCACCTACACGGAGATACATTTAACAAATCATTTGTTTCTCGAAAAACTAAAAACAAATTGTAGTGAATGACTGAAAATTACGATTCACACGCAATAATGTGATCCGTAATATGTTTAATAGTAGATACATATTCCATGTCATGTTTAAGCTAAGTATCGGTTTATTTTTATGTGGAAGCAGAGCAAAAAGCTTTCACACATTATTGTGCTTTTGAATATAAAAGGATTTCTTATGTTAAACACTTAGTTTGGCATTCATACAAACACACTCAGAGGAACAGATGTGGGTCAAAAGAGCAATGTTTTTATGCTATTGACCTTTTTTGTCTTTCATGTAAAACTGTACTTTTTTAAATATTCTTTTGCATTTGCAAGTACAAGCAATTGTTAATCCATCTTATTAAAACAAGTATTTTGGCAATAGTGTTATGCAAAGGCTTGATATTAAACCTGTGGAAAAAAAAATAAATAAAAGTAAATGTCAAAAGTGCATCTACAGTGTTTGCCCTTTAGGTAATCATATTCTCATTGTAAAATAAATTCTTTTCCTCTTCTGACCTTCACAACAACTTTAAACAGCTGAAATCTCACCGCATCCCTGTCACCATTATGAGAACAGATAAGAAACAAGTAGATCAAAAATGATAGTCCAGCTCAGGACATTTACTCTTTGAAGAAACTAATGCACAAAGGTGTGATGTCTCTGGGTTGGCTCTACCCAGAACACATTGAAAATGATAACTTGTTTACACAGAGATTTTTATCAATAATGATGTGACATAAATGGTTTCTCTTGATATGCTTTCCTGTTTTCTACGAGGTGCACAAGGGCAGATGTTTCTGTGGCTATTAGATGGTATTTGTAGCCAATTACGTGAAGTTTAAAGCAAGTTGAAGTTCTGTAGAGCAATCCCAAGCTTCTGCGTGAGCTTTCTGTTTTGTTCAGAGCCTGGCCCTGCAATTAAGTGCTGGTTACAGGAAGATTCCCTTTAACCAGCACATTAAAGAGAACTTTTATGAACGGAAGTTAAAGGAGAAGTTCACTTCCAGAACAAAAATGTACAGATAATGTACTAACCTAAGGGTCTTACCTACGAAACGATCTGACATTTTCTGAAAAAAAAAGCTGCATTGAAACTGCTTTATATATATATATATATATATATATATACATACATACATACAGTACATATATATATATATATAAATATATAAATATATAAACTCGCAATTACAATTTATAAAGTCAGATTTGCAAGACAAAAATTCACGATTCTGAGAAATAAAGTCACAATTCTGAGAACAGTCTTTTTTCCCCCTCAAAATTGGACTCACAATTTTGACTTTTTTCCTCGCAATTGCAAGGTTACATCTCACAATTCTGACTTCATAACACGCAATTCCGAGTTATTAAGTCAGAATTGTGAGATATAAACTTGCAATTCTGAGAACATCTTCTTTCTTTGCCTTTAAAATTTGACTTCAATTGTTTATATCTTACAATTCGGAGAGAACAGTCAGACCCAAATAGTTCCAAACAAATATGTTGGTGGATTTTGATATAAGAGGACAACAGGTGATGGATTTTTTTTTTCACTGGAGGAACATTATTATGGATTATGGACTCGCTTTGAAGTTAAATCGCCTTATTAATGGATTTGTTGTTCTACAAGAATGTAGCTTCACAAGAACTGATGAACTTAAGTGAATTACTTATAGATCAGTATGTTTTTATCAGCTTTTTGATCTCTCATTCTGACAGCACCCATTCATTTGCAGAGGATCCATTGGTGAGCAAGTGATGTAATGCTAAATTTCTCCAAATCTGTTCTGGTGAAGAAACAAACTCATCTACATCTTCAATGGCCTGAGTGTGAGTAAATTATCAGCAAATTTTCACTTTTGGGTGAACTGCTCCTTTAAAATAGGTTATAGCCAATTACGTAAATAATAAAATTGTTTTGGTTTTTGGTTATACTTTTGTAACAAAGTATATGTCAATGTCTTTCTGACATTTACTCCTAGTACATCTACAAGCTAAATAATAAATGCAAATCTGCAGCTTTGACATTTTCATCATATTGCAGTGCTGTAATTTCACCCAAAAGATTTCCATTTGAAGGGTATTATTGGAAACATGCTTCTTTGTTCTTTTTCTCACTGCACTTAAAAGGAATTTGCAATTTTATATTATTTTTCATGTTCTTTCTTCTTTGAGAAATACAAAATTTTAGGCTGTTAGGCCAAGATGCTCTTTTCCATACAATGAAAGTGGGTGGTGATGTATTCTACCAAGCTCCAAATGGGACCACAAAAAAAAAGCACCATAAAATTACTTTATGCAGCCTGCGCACTATAAGTCTTCTGAAACCATACGATAGCTCTGTGTGGGGAACGACCAAAATTTAATTCATTAATCACTGACAACATTGGGAGTTCTCAAATCTCAGTTGTGTTAAATTAAAAAACTAGCACTTTTGGATACGTCATGCTAGGTTTGTCACATTTGATGAAAAACGCTACTGATTCTCACGTCACATGAAAAATCACCACCTGGGAACTTTGACAAACACAATAAGATGGAAAGCTACAGCATGGGAACACTATTAGTGAAAAAATGACTTTGGTCGTTGACAATTTTAGTCCGTTCCTCACACAAGATCACACTTTTATTGCATTCAATCTGTTTTACATTAAGTAAGCAATACAAGTGCAACCTCAACATACTTTTCATACATCATCTCGACTTTCCCTGCATTGCTTTGATGGCAAGTTTGCAGTTTAAACAGCTGCACAAAACCCAATCTCCCTTTTGCAATCTGGTGGACAGATCAAGCATACAGCAAGAGATATTTGATCCCGGCAGGGTGTTTATTAAGTTGGTTAAGGATCATTGCCGCACTTATAGGTGCTCTGTTAGTTCAACTACCAAATGCGTGTGGTGTTGTCAGAGGTGAAGCTGCCATTTAGCCACTGAAAGCCAATGTAGCAGTGGGACTAAACCATTGACTTTGGGACTTCAATGACATCCCATTACACTTAGCCCATGATAGCCTGCTGGTGAGCCTATAGGCACTCTACAGGGCCACTGCTTGACAATAACTCCAGTGGGTGTGGACAAGACAAGGACAAGGAATCAAATTCACATGTCTGAGTGTCCTCTGGCTGACGTGCTCTAGGGTACCCTTCCAGACTCTCTCACCTGGGTATTTCAGCAAGCTCTTCCATTATTGTCACTTTATGACTGGTCCAAGGTAGATCATTTCAATCTGTTGGGACTGGGAGTATGTCATGGGAGATGTTTAGGAGTACACTACCAACACTAAAAAATGCTGATTTTTTTTTTTTTTTTTTTTTTTTTTTACAGATGTGGGGTTCAGCCTGTCGGGTCATCTAATCTTGTAAAATGTGTAGTAAGTACTGCCGCTCCGTAGTCTACACAGAGTATGTGTGATCTTGAATCTTAAAAGTGAAAGTAAATTGTGAGAGTGCATTCAAAAGCGATTTCAATGCCCCACATTAATAGCAGCTCCCTGATGCCTGTGGTTTATATATAGAATAATTACCTAATTGCAAGATAAAGCATTGCAATATATTTTTTCTTCCCATCTCATATTTATTCCCTTTAGGAGTTATGTAGTACACGTTATTTCCTGTCCAAACACAGTATTCCAAACACTGTGTTCTGTCCTGAGAGAAAATTTCCTGAGGGGAAACCAGAGATTGTATTAATGTTGCGAGGTGAGAAGGTCTGTATTAATTACTATTGAGGAAAGGATAACGGTCAACTTGGATGACGTGTGCTTTAACCTTTTAACTGTCACCGTCCACTCTGTGGGACGCCTAAGTTTGCTTCACCATATTACAAATAAATCCTAATCTAATCATGACAAACTATACATTGTTGGAAAGGTCTAAGACTCCTAAATAGATATTTTACAATATTTTTGTGTTACAAATTATGTAGGAAAAGTAATAGATTAATATATGTCAAGAGTGCAACTTAATGGATTAAAAATCTACATCATAACATGAGTTCTGACCTTTATTACAAAAAGACTTTCTTTGTTGCCTTTTTCCCTATCACACCTTAGAAATCATAATTCATCCTTTGAAAGGCATTTTAAAATCAGACATTGCATTACCACGGAAAATGTACATCAAAATCATATTACAAAATGTTTTCATTCAAGAATTATAAAAATTTAAGTCTGGATAGTGCATGTTTATGTCTGTGTTCAAAAATGGGAGTGACAGTTAAAGGGTTAATAACCAATAACACTAAAGCCTTGACGTCATTAAATTTCAGTCAGAATTGTGGGACACTCAATCATCGTTTATTAATACCATAGGAATGAATGGGAAGTGCTGTAAGCTGAATCCAACCTTTTGCAAAAAGTCTTATATCTTATAAAACACCTTTTTTTTTTCATTGTAAACTTTAAAAATAGTTCAATCCAAAAGTATTGTTTAGTGTAAAAAATGACGAAGATTAGCTGATAGGCTATCAGTTTGACATTCATTCAAAGAAAACAGACTCTGGTCTCCTTTCCATTAGAATTAGCCGTTACGATTTTTTGGACTAAAGGTTGCAGGCTTCTAGTGGCTTTGGGGAAACTTCCTCAGTGAAATTATAGTTTGTATTACACTGTATTCCTTTACAAATAGGAAAATGTTTGTAGTCTCACATTTTTTCTTTTTTTGTTTAAATGTAGGCTACGTCACAGCTAACGTCTGCTTGGAACGTTAGCCCTCTACAAGTGCAGCATATACTGGTTCTCAAAGCGAACAACACACCAGCGCCACCATGGAAGTTTTACCTCCCGCCAAACAAATGAGCAACCAGGGCTGAAACATGAGACGTCATTGTTTTCTATCGTACATATTTTACAAGGTGACCCATTTCTAAGAATTCGTACGAATGACCACCCCAACCCTGCCCCTAAACCTACCCCTCACAGAAAACATGCAAAATGGTACGAGTAAAGGTAAGCAAATAGCGTTGGATAGAGGAGACGGCCGGAGGTAAAGCTGTTTTTGTGGTCACTTTTCAATCATGAATATATGAAATTGTCATCTATGTACTGGAATAGCTTACTGCTAACAGTTTTCTTTCCTGAGATTCCCATTGGCTGCTCCTGCTGCTCCTGTCATAACTTAAAAAGTTAATGTTTTTTTATGATTGTGCAAGACTGTCTTGCCATTGAATAAAAAAAATTACGAACTGTTATATATATATATATATATATATATATATATATATATATATATATATATATATATGTATACAGTACTGTGCAAAAGTCTAGTATTTTCACCAACAAAAAAATGGTTTTAAGTCAGTTATTTCTATCTTTTGCTGTAGTGTGTCAGTAGGAAATATCAGTTAACATTTCTAAACATTCATTTTGCCATTAATTGTAATAATCCAGTGAGATTTTTGTTTGCACAAGTAGTCTGACAACAGCCGGTGCTCCACACAGAGATCTGATCTGACCATGATCCAGTCTGTCTGGAATGACATGAAGAAACAGAACAAACTGAGACAGACTAAATCCAGAAGAACTGTGGCAACGTCTCCAAGTTGCTTTAAGAAACCTACCTGCAAAGTACTGTTAAATGTTTTAGGCACTTGTGTAAAAATGCTGTAAAATGAGGATGCTGTCAAAAATAATGCCATAAATAGATTTTATCAATTAACTTCTATTAACTAAATTAAATCAACATTTGGTAAACCATATTTGCGTTTAAAACAGCTTTTGCCCTAGGTACATTTGTGCATAAGTTTTCAGGTAGCTTTGCATGTAGGTTTCTTAAAGCAACTTGGAGATGTTGCCACAGTTCTTCTGGATTTAGTCTGTCTCAGTTTGTTCTGTTTCTTCATGTCATTCCAGACAGACTGGATGATGGTCAGATCGGATCTCTGCATGGAGCACTGGCATGTGCAAACAAAAATCTCACTGGATTATTACAATTAATGACAAAATTAATGTTTAGCAATGTAAACTGATATTTCCTACTGACACACTACAGCAAAAGATAGAAATAACTGACTTAAAACCATTTTTTTTGTTGGTGAAAATACTAGTGGTCTAAGACTTTTGCACAGTATATAAGCAGATTTTAGAGTGCATTTTTATTATTTAAAATGAGAAACCTTCAGTTGACTGACCCAGCACTGTGTCAAAAAACCACTCGGCAAATGGGTTAATGTATAAAACCCAACATGATGCATTCTGTCCATTATTTACTCAGCGCTGGGTTGCCAAATAACCCAGCATTTTTTTAGAGTGTAGCATATAGATGTCTACGAAGTTAACACACAAGGACTAATAGCCACAAAACTCTCATTTTGATTTCAAGAGGTCTTTAAATTGCTGTGGCACATAAACCAGAGACAAAACAATCCAAGCCAGCATTTTTATAGATGCTGTCATTGTTGGCCGAGGAGCCTGGCAGTCCATAATTCCAATTCAGAGAAAGTAAAAAGTGTGAATTTCTGATTGGTGCTGTTGCTCTTTGTGCTAGTACCAGTTCTTTTGTTTTCTACCTCGATTAGGATACATCAGTATCACACTTCACTCATCCGCAGGATTTACGAATTATCAGCTTCAGGAATGCCAATGACTGACCATCACAGTGATTGTTCCCATGAGATTTTTTCTGTAAATTTGGGATGACCATTTCATTGTCATGGCAATACAGCCATGTCATAACAGAGGTCTATATGGGAATACAAACCAAATCTGGGTTGTAAACAAGACCCAAACCAGCTGGCCTGAACCTCTTCTATTTCTCAAGCAGCAACACATTGCAATAAATTAGCAAGGACAACTTTTCATGTAATGTTATTAAAACAATATTCGTTACAATAATAATTTCCACTTTTAAGCACATATCCGACATGGAAAACTACTACAGCATGTCAGGTCAGGACTAATGAACAGCAAGACGCACGGCTTAATTGTTCGCCAGATGTTCAGTTTTTAAATGTCATATAATTAAGTTAAATTAAAAAATCTATAGTTAATGTATAATTGTTCATAAATAATAGATTTGTTGCTTGTTCTTATAGTTATTTCATTATTTTTAATATCTGACTGAATAACTGCAACAAGGCAGATGCTCTTTCAAGCCTTGTCAAGTTTTTGACATCCAACTACAGATTTGCTACTGCAGACAAACAGATGTTGGTTCATGGCAATTAGGTATTAGAATCATACAGTACAGCTTCTCTGTATTGTTACATGGTCTGTTTCATTACAAATACTATAAATATTATTATAAATGTATTGTTTTGATGTGATATGTTTCATGGGTTTTAGTTGTGAAATTCTAGCTAAAAAATACACTTTTTATATCATGAGAGCACTGAAAAGTTGACTTGATAGTTATATGATGACAGTACATTCATATATTTTAAACAATACATCCAACCTAAATGAAATCTTAGCAAATGGGTAGACATACTCTTCAAGAAAATAAAAGACTTCAGAAAACCACCTAATACTGTTGTCAGAATGACATTAACAGGCACTAACTGCAGCACAATCAATAGTTCGAGCTCAAGCCTCTGCTGTGAAAAGTAAAATGCTCCACTAGGAGCGGTTTAATTTATTTATTTTCTTTGAGGTCCTTCTGATAGGCACTCAGAAATGCTGCCGCACTCAAACCGTCCCTGGATATTTCTTCCTTCGTTCAGGACACCGAGTACAGACGACAAGCCGTCCTGGGCGCACTATGCTCCTCTGATGCTTCAAAAGTGTCCTCTTTAAAGCATTTTAGCAAAACATCTTGTGGTATCAGAGGAAGGTGAACTATATTGTGAAAAGGTCAGCCTCTAAGACGTTATTTGATGCAATAGATCAGGTACACCTTGCTTCTAGAAGCTCAAAGACGACATGGAGCCGACAGGAATTAAGGTGTAGTACAGGATAAAGCCTTCGGCCCCTTGTGTATCTTCATTCCAGATCTGCCTGGTGGATCAGCTTAGTAGATTTAGTGGTGGATGAGTTTAGATCTGTTTAGTTTGGCAAGGAAATCCATGAGTTCACAGTTGTGGGCATCTTTGAAAATAGTAAAAAGGACGTTCTATTCATTATTTTGGCAACAGGGATGAGAAATGCTTTATGTTACTGCCAATTTCAACTCATAGTTTAGAGCCATCTGCAGTAGTTTTAAGCAAGTGGGTGATGGACACTTAAAAAACATTACTTGTTTTGTTTTAAATAGAAAACTTTTTAATCTGCAATATGAAAATGTGCCTAAAAGAAAATAAGAAGTTAAACATGAACTCTAATTGTTTAATGATTATTTGCAGAAAATCAAATTATGATGCACACAAGTTTATCTAGAGTTGTTTTTTTTTTTTGTTTTTTTTGTATTAAAATATAGCAAAATAATCCCCACAGACATGTTCATAATAAATATAGTGTTATTTGAATTGCATTTGTATGGAAGCTCGTGTCTATGGAAGCTTGTTTCCATGACCGAATAAAAAAAGAAAAAAAAAGGTTATATTGCTACTGCTAGGTTCTTACTTTTTATCTCACAATTCTGACTTTTTTTCTCACAATTGTGTGATATAAACTCGTAATTGTAAGTTATAAAGTCAGAATTGTGAGATATAAAAACTCACAACTTTTTTTCCCAGAATTACATGATAAAAACTCACAATTGTGAGTTATAAAGTCAGAATTGCGAGATATAAACTCGCAATTCTGAGAAATTAAGTCAGAATTGCTTGATATAAACAAATAAAATTTCTCAAAATTGTGATATTATACTTACAATTGTGAGAAAAAGTGAAAATTGCATGATAAAAACTCACAATTCTGACTTTTTTCCTCAAATGCGAGTTCATATCTCACACAATTCAGATTTTTTTTCTCAGAATTGTGTGATAAAAAACTCACAACTGTGAGTTATAAGGTCAGAATTGCATGATATAAAATCACAATTTTTTTTCCCTCAGAATTGCATGATAAAAATTGTCTCAATGAGATATGAACTCAAATGTGAGTTCATATCTCATAATTCAGTTTTTTTTTTTTTAGAACTGTGAATAAAAACTCACAACTGTGAGTTATAAGGTCAGAATTGCATGATATAAAAATCACAATACTTTTTTTGCATGATAAAAATTCACAATTGCGAGAAAAAGTGAGAATTGCAAGATAAAAAAAAAACACAATTCTGACTTTTTTCCTCAAATGCGAGTTCATATCTCACAATTCAGATTTTTTTTTCTCGGAATTGTGTGATAAAAACTTGTAACTGTGAGTTATATGGTCAAAATTGCATGATATAAAATCACATTTCTTTTTTCTTCTCAGAATTGCATGATAAAATTCACAATTGCGAGAAAAAGTAAGAATTGCAAGATAAAAACTCACAATCCTGAGCTTTTTCCTCAAATGCGAGTTCATCTCTCACAATTCAGATTTTTTTTCTTAGAACTGTGTGATAAAAAAATAAAAACTCACAATTGTGAGTTATAATGTCAGAATTGCATGCTATAAAAATCATAATACTTTTTTTTCTCAGAATCGCATGATAAAAATTCACAGTTGCGAGAAAAAGTGAGAATTGCAAGATAAAAACTCACAATTCTGACTTTTTCCTCAAATGCAAGATTATATCCCACACTTCTGACTTTTTTTTCCTCACAATTTAGACTTTTTTCTAAACTCAATTGCGTGTAAGTTAGAATTTTGAGATGTAAACTTGCAATTATGAGAATAAAGTCAAAATTGCAATATAAACTATATAAAAAAATAATAAAAATAGTAATTAAAGTAATTAAAAATAATTTCTTGTAATTCTGACTTTATAACTTGCTATTGTGAGTTTATATCACAGTTCGGAGGGGGAAAAAATTGAATTGTCAGAATTGTGAGATAAAAAGTCAGAATTGCAAGTTAAAAACAATTCTAACTTTTTTCCTCAGAATTACATGATAAAAACTCACAATTGTGAGTTATAAAGTCAGAATTGTGAGATATAAAAACTCTTTTTTTCTCAGAATTACGTGAAATAAACTCACAATTGTGAGAAATAAAGTCAGAATTGCAAGTTAAAAACACAATTCTTCTTTTTTTTCTCAGAATTGCATGATAGAAACTCACAATTCTGAGAAATTAAATCAGAATTGCGTGATATAAACAAATAAAATTTCTCAGAATTGTGATATTATGTTATATATCGCAATGACCTTTTTTTTTATTCAGTGGCGGAAACTGGCTTTCATATATTCCACGATGTTATTGGCCAAATGGTTATCAAAAAAAAAAAAAAAGATTATAATAAGATATAAAAAATAAATAAAATCTATTTAAATATAAAAGCAATAAAAAACCTTTGATAGCAACATTTCACTTGCTTTTATTTTACAGTGTGATATTTAACAATACACAAACTTTTCGCTTTTAGTGATCAGTTCATCAGGGAATACTAAAAGGGAAATAAATCTATACAGTTCATCTGACTATTAACTATCAATTCATAGACCACTGGTCATAAAATATAAACATTCTTGACTACAAAAAAATACAATCAGACATCTCGTGTACACTTTCACACTTTCTCGGCTGAAATCAGCGGTCTTGCACGTTCACACAGCCAGGTGCTTTTACAGTTATCTTTGGAACATCTGGCCAGAGAGTTGCTATAGTAACTCCCTGCCAAGACTCATATGCTTGCAAACGTTTTATATATGTGAAGGCTGCCCCAAGCAGAGCCCTGTGTCAGGATGTACAACAGCACTGCTGCATTTTGCCAACATTTGCAAGAAAAAAGCTAAAGCAACACGCATCAACTGCGGTCGCCCAATATTGTCTAAATACATCTATATTAGATTCCCAGAGCTTTTTGTTTCTATTAACCATATATATGAACACAGCCAAAGAGACATAAACTAACTCACTTTGCCCTTGATGTTTCTCTTTCTTTTGTTTCAAAACGGTTACTCATTTGCTCAATGCTACATTTTCCCAGTGCACAAACAGCTTTTGTCTTTATAATTGTTTCAGTGGATTGAGGTCTTTCAAGAGACTATAAGAGTCATTTATCAATATATATACAATATTAAATGCTTTAGAGGTCTATGTTGTCATCTAACAATTGAAAAGTGATCTTATTCAAGGACGATAACACAGACTCTCAACACAAATGAATTAAATGGAGAGAATAACACTCCCCAGTTACATTCTTAGGGTCACAGCAGATCAGGCTATCAGGTTTTCAGTGTGAGAAGAAAAAGAAAAAGGGGAAGAAAGATAAACAGTGCTTCTAAAACACTGATCCTTTTGACTTTGCTATGTAAATAACGATTTCACAGAGGATCAAAATCATAAGGACTCCCAAAACACATATAGCAAATACTGTAAGCTACTGTACACTGTGTCCCCCCCATGGCAACCTTCAAATTAGAAAAAAAATATTTTTATATATCTGATGTCTAAATATTTTGAGACTAATCCATATGATTGCCATAGATACAGTAGGTTCTGTCTTAATTACATTTGGATAGAATTGTGGCAATACATAGAACTATTTTTTAGCTATATATATATATATATATATATATATATATATAGTGTCAATTAATTAATCTAATTAATCACATAATAATTGCAAAATAAATTGGACTGTGAAAATACCTACAAAAGATTATTTAAAGTTATTTTTGTGTTAAATTATTAAGTAGCAAGTAGACATTACAAATTGTAGCTTTAGAAAGAAATGTTTTATTTGATTCAGCATAAAATTACATTTAAGCTGCAACAGCCTAACATAAACTATGGAACACAAAAGAAGATAATCTGGGAAACATCTCAGTATTTTTTGTTCATATACTGAAAGTCATGGTAACCATAACAGTTTTGTTTCCAACAGAATTAATTTTTGGGGGGGGTGAACTATTCCTCTGTTTAATTGATTGATTGATTCATTCATTCATTCATTCATTTAATGAAATGATACTCTAAATAAGAAACTAAATCTGCCAGCAAGTGGCAGTAAATGTCTTAATGAGTCATTCACACCCAGTGTTGGGGAAAGTTACTTTTAAAAGTAATGCATTACAATATTGAGTTACTCCCTAAAAAAAGTAACTAATTACGTTACTTAGTTACTTTTTATGGAAAGTAATGTGTTACGTTACTTTTTAAATCTGGGCAGGGCTTGCTTGCTTGTTTGTTAATATAAAAAGACCTATTTTTGGCAAATGTAAAAGCCTTTTCACACCAAAAGCCTCAGGCCTCAGTAAATTTACATCTGTACAGTAGACGACAGAAGAAAAAAAGGTCAACTCTTAAGCAATAAAAAAAAAAAAAAAAAAAGGAAAACAAATGTTAGATTATCTTGAGTAATTTTATTAGTATTAGTATATTTGAATTGGATCATCAAAGGTCGGCAGCAAAGACATCGGTTAATAAAATGGGATTAAATGCATAAAGGATATTTGTATAATTTAACATATTTAATTATCGCAGGTTTGCGTCGTATTCTGAGTTGAATTTCACTGTTTTTATTCATTTTGAGAAATACTGAATCTGTTTTTTGTGAGTGAAATGAATTAATGCACATTCACATTTAATCTAGAACTAACATCTTACTCCCAATTTTTCTCAACATGGGGAAAGGAGCGCTTTTAATCAACAAATGGGGGAAAAGTAACTGCAGTTACTTATTTGAAAAAAGTAACTCAGATATTTTCTTGTCAATTAAAAAGTAATGGGTTACTTCACTAGTTACTTGGAAAAAGTAATAAAATTATGTAACTTATAATGCATTACCCCCAACACTACACACGATTTGTTCAAAACAAGGATTCATTCAGAAACTAAACACCGCTGTGTTGCTCGGAGATGTGCAACAATTCTGCTATGGCTTCAAAGGTAATGTGTTCTCTGCAAAAAAGAGCAAAAACACAAAATTTCATGTTTAAAATATAACACAATATCAATTTCTTATTTACTGAACTGTTGTATAAAATCAAATTTAAGCTCGTGATAGATCGGGATGCACATTTTTTTGCACCAATATCTTGAATTTTAGTGCATAATGACATTTATGAAGTTGTTGCCCTGCATCATATTTGTCAACAGTCAACTATATGAAATATAAGATGACGTACATGTCTGGGGGCGGGGCCAGCACGTTAACTGAGTTATAACTTAAAACTTATAAAGTTAACGCGTTAAACTGACAGCCCTAATATGTATAGAATATATATATATATATATATATAGAGCTTGACATTTTAAATTGTATTTTTAATCTAGTTTGTTATTTGTCACTGCTTCATGTTATGATTTATTTTTCACACTAAACTTTATTTCGTACTTGTCAGCATCTCCATCTGTGGCTCTGGCTCAGTCAGAAGATGCATCATTTTCTTATTTTCTTTTTTCTCCCCCATATAACTCTTTTGGCACATATTCAGGATAGCTGATACTGTCCTCCTCCTCCTCATCATCACTCATCTCACTTGTTTTTTCCATCAGAGATGACAGAGGGATTGTATATGTCCCATAAAATGAAACCGCAGTCAGTGACAGTTATATGATAACAAGCGATGATAACATATGACGAACAGTGTTTTATGGCAGCGGTACTCCAGTGGTTAAAGATCTGGGCTAATGCGAAGGCTATAAGTTCAAACCCGAGTAGGGGTGACCGAGGAACTACAGAGGTAATGAGACGGTTATACTGTGTTTTTTGTCACCGGTCCCTTGATCAAGGCATCCAACCTCAAATGGCTCGAGGGGGTTCCTGCAATTAAGCAAAATTTCACCTTGAATTAAAATAGTCTGTTAAATGGCAAATTACACTTATTATATTCAAGAATATAATGGGTTGTGTGGGCAGTGGGCACAAGTCACATTTTGCTAAAACATAGAAAAATTTTAACACTTATTCTCTGTGATCAGAAATATGTAATACTTGATTTTCATGTCAAACTCAGCCCTAAAAATACAGCATATAATTTGATGTGATTCAAATACACATTCTCTTAAGGGAATTTTTGTTACAGTAGTCTATATGAAGCGTACTTTAGGTGCCAACAATCTAGCTATAGTTAGCTATAGAGAGCTGCTTCATATGCAGGCTGAGAAATGAGACATTAACCAGTTGTCATTGCTTGCTTCCTATTTTCTTGCTCCTGCAGAATTTACTAACACGTAGCAAATGATTCAGATTTACATTTTGCATTGTCTTAATTATTTTCTAATATTAAATATGATATAACATGGTTCTCATTCAAGCACTACAGGGCAATTCTATCAAGTATTATACATAAGTTTTTATAATATAATATAATATAAAAACATGCCTTAGAAAAAAGGCACTGACATATTTTAAGATCAGTAAGTGCAACTTTCTTTCAGTTGAAACAGCTCAGACTTACATTTTAATATATTACATATTACTGTTAATTGTTTGAGCTTGTTGAATTTCTGTAAAAATAAAATAAAAAGGAATCATGCAAGAACACAAAAACATACAATAAACGTGCATTAAAATAACCAACAGTGAAAATCTTAGGGAAAAATAAGTGTGTCTTAAGTATTTATTTTTTATTTTATTTTATTACTTAGGACACACATATTTTTCCCTAGGTTTTTGTTTTTCCCATACTGTTGATTGTTTTGTTGTATGTTTATTGGTTTATTGTATATTTTGTATTACAGTAGGATTTTTTTTATTGCTTATACAGCGATTTAAGCAACTGTGTTTATTTTCTAATGTACTTTATTAATAAACATTGGTTAATAATATATAATATAGTATAATATAATATAATATACACACCGTTTTGTGTGCTTGGATTCTTTTTATTCACTGGTCAACTTTGGATGTTATGCTTTATAAAGCTGCAGTTCGTAACTGTTTGTGGTTAAAATCATCTGAAATCAATTTTGAATAAGTACATAACCAGCCAGTGTTCAAAACTATCTCCTTCACAACCGTAAGCTTATAATAATATTCTCTAACT
Organism: Cirrhinus mrigala; assembly: GCA_036247105.1. Classification (NCBI taxonomy): domain Eukaryota; kingdom Metazoa; phylum Chordata; class Actinopteri; order Cypriniformes; family Cyprinidae; genus Cirrhinus; species Cirrhinus mrigala. Next base: position 22,569,136 of record CM070012.1, on the reverse strand, counting down.
TAAGTGATACTGGTAGGAATTCGCTGGAAATTCGATCATGTCGCTGCGTCGTTACGTCACGTCTGTAAACATAAAGGCGCCGTCCCGGCTAGTAGGCTATATCGCATATGAGGATGCTGCAGGTGCTGGATCATATATAGCCTTTTCTCATAGCAGCTGGAAAAAATAAACTTATCTTTGTGATGGCGGATTGTAATCCATAAAGGATTATGACTTTATGAAACACACGTGACTGAAATTAGATTATATTCCAGTTTTAAATGTGCATCTGATTACAGATAGCCTAGTGGGATTAAACAAGCTTTGTATTTCAAAGAGAACCAGCTCTAAGGAAAAAATAATTTGCTTTTTGGGTTAAAAGAATTTCTTTATATGAAATTCAAATGGTATGGCAATTAGAGATTACCGTTAGACTATACAGACATTGAAATCTTGCTAATACACACATAGTCAGTGCTGATGTTGTTAACATTAACTATTTGAGAACATACCATAACAATTATAATAATTTGCACGGTTTGATATGATATGAGCTAACCGATCGTTAGATTTAAATCACCAATGGTAGTGCAATTTATGATGGTTTTTTTTTTCCTCAGGTGGTCAGAACAACAGTGGCAAACTTGTTACTTACTTGTTCAGATGACAATTTCCAGTGAAAATTCTTATTTGGGTCATATATTCCAAGACATAGTCTAGAATCTGTGATTCTGAAGTACAGTATTCACACCGGTGCAGTGACTGACCTCATTACCACGTAATGAAGATAATTCCGCAAATAACTGCAATTGCAGGTTTCAACACAGAGATGGCGACAAAGAGGCAAAACTTACTTACGGACTGCAGCTTTCATATAATATAATATAATATAATATAATATAATATATACCCTGTTTGGTGAGACAAAACTTGCCCCACAGTGCTTGAATGGAAGCCATTTTTCTTATTTTTCGTGTAAAAGGAAAATCTGGCGCTCATCTGGTCCTTCCTGGGGAGAAGTTTCCTCTCTGAGAAACATTTTTCAGTCAAGCTGCTGGCACACCAGGTGGTTCTCTCATTCCCCAAGCGATGCATATGATAAACAGTATGGAAAAGCCTTTCCTGCAATACAACCTTAGAACATATTTCATATATATATATTCTTCTAGTAAAGTCTAATTAATAAAAAAAATGTGAGAAACTGACTGATTGTTGTGAATATAAGAGTATAAAAATGAACAGTGCAGATAATTTCCTTGCAGTTTATGTTCTGTCAGCATGGCAGCAAAAAAGTGGGAGGGAGACAGAGAGCGAGAGAGAGAGAGAGAATAAGGAGTGGCAGATATTATTAATTACAGTGATCATTTTTCATTATTAACAACTTTGGATACAGTGTTAATTATTTTCCGTGCTCAGAAGCGAAACAGATGTAAGCACTTCCGTGACAGGTGTCAAGTTGCTAAGAGCGGCGAGCTCCAAGTAAGGCTGCAACATGCACAGCTTGTCTGTTTGATGTCTAACACTGGCACCAAGACTTTATTTGCTTCATATGATCGACGTGACCAGGGCACATTACCCATCTCACTGAGCAGCTGGCAATGCATTTGCAGGAGGAATAAAGATGAAATATCCATGAGCTGATGAAAAAGTAATAATTCTCCTCCAGAGCACGTGGAGCCAGACAGTACAAGATTTTCAGACCAACCGACAGAAATCAATAAGGCAGATTTGATGTAGAACAATTTACAGATGACACTTCACTCATCACACCATATTGGAAAACATATTGTAAGTTCCCCCTCTGTGCTGAGACCTGCTCCTCTGACAAGAGCAATGCGAATTAATGTTTTACGGATTGAACGGCGGGCCTGAACTTTGAGGTGTAATCGAGGCGCATCAATAGCCAGCTTTTAATGTGAGCCGCGTGGAACCTTTTTTCATAAGGGATTCTGAAAACACCTTTATTTCCTCAAACATTGTTGGTAATGATTTGCCATTTTCTTTCATCCGGCACATTCTCTCACTCCATTCAATTTTGGCCCCTCCATTTGACGTGTTTATTAAACATGGGCCCATCTAAAAATTTCATCTTTCATTCTGAGATAACCTGAAGGATAAAATTAAAAACTACAGAGGAATCCTATTTTACAAGCTTTTAAATGGGAAACACATGTTAAATGGTTCTTTTGGCTGTGCTGTTGTCTGTGAACAAAGCCTCCATGTGATTGGAGGTGTTTTAAAAAAAAAAAAAAAAAGCTTTAGTTTTAAAGCCACATTTTGCCTCCCTTCAATTTACCTCCATACCTCACTGATCCATCACAAAATTAAACTCTAACAGAAAAAGTACACACTAGATTAATGACTGAACAAAAAGAAAGCTCTGTTTAGAATAGAAACAACAGCATGCAATATTTTAACATCAAAAAAGTTTCAAAGGGATAGTTCATCCAAAATGAGAATTCTCTCATCACGCCCTTGTTGTTTCAAACCTGCGTTTTTTTTATCTTCAAATGGAACACAAAAGTTACATTTAGCTTCTTTATTTCAAATGAGGATTGATCTAACTCAACTTTTTTATTGTTCTAGGCTGTTATTGTTTAGCATATGTAGTAAATAGTTTCAGGACCAGTTTCATAGTAATTGGTAGGGCTCAACGATGGGGTGGTGATCATTCTGATGAAAATCGTAAATATAAATTAAAAAAGCAATTACAAAAACTGAGTGTCTATTTACACTAAGTGCAAATAGCCTGCCTTGTTGGCAGAGGCCATGTACACTAACCTCCCACCAATGTGTGGTGGGGCTAGTCAACACTACAAAAGATGGCTGTCAATCACCACCTCCAGTGGCGCAGAGGATAAACAGTTCTACTCTTTTTGACGTGATCAACCCGGGTTCGAATCTGCCTTCTGGCAAGCTTTTTTTTTTTTTTTTTTTTGTCCCTTTTCAAATCTCATATCATATCGGAAAGGCATTTATTTTCAATAAAGGAAATAATCGAAAAGTTTAAAATAAGTATCGGTTAAGGTTAGGGTAGGTGTAGGGAAAGCTTATTGTCCCAATAAGGCAGTATCCATTTAATAAATTGAATTAAAACTATAATCTACACTCTATGTAATTACTGCATACTGTTTTAATGTAATAAAATACTGAGGCACAGATAATTGTGTCTATTTGCAATAAGTATTATAAATTGCAGAAAATCCTGCTATTTTCACATAGTGTAAATAGAATCTACAGCTATTTGCACTGAGTGTAAATAGAACCCATTGCTATTTGCACTAGGGTTGGGTATCGTTTGGGGTTTTTTCGATACCGGTGCCAAATCGATACTTTTAAAACGGTACCGGTGCCAAAACGGTGCCTGAACCGATACTTTTAAAAAAGCCACAAAGTGGTGGATGACACAAGAATATATTTTTATTGGACAAAAAAGTTCTTTAAATTGAACAATGTATTAAAAGTAAAAAAAAAAAAAAAGAAGTAGTACTATACATTATTAAGTCAATGCAAAACGCAACAACAATAAAACCTAAGCCACCTAACCCAACTACAATAATTTAACAGCTTAAAATTTCAGCAATTCTTTTGCAGAAATATGACTAGATGTGATGAGATCTGGGAAAACCCGTCGGATGTCGCGGTGGGACGTTTTCAGGAAATTCGTTTTTCATTAAATTATTATTCTATAACATCTTGTCTATCATCTCTGAAAATATCTCTTCGAAATTCACTTGTTTAGTGTAGAAAAATAGACATTTATTGCAGCAAGCAGAAATGACTGTCTCTCTCCTATGTTAAGAACGCGCTGCGGAGGTGCTTTCCCTTAACACGTAACCACGTAAAATAAACCACGTAACATATTTAGTAAAGGCGTATCAGTTCACATTCTCCACCAGTCCTGTGTAAAGTACGGCAAGCAAAGTTATTTATTTATTTATTTATTTATTTATTTATTTTAATATCGTGAGATGGTGGAGCGCAACAACGCCGTCTAAAGTACTGCAGCTGCTCACTTAACCGATCTTACTCGTCTCAATCTGCTCAGTTTTGGTGATGTCAGTGCCCTAAATGATGTCACAGGCTATTTCACATCCAGAGATGAAGGATCGGATGATGAAGTTACTAAAGAGGAGTCGTCCGATGACAGTCTGTTTTATGCACAGTGCGCGAACAGTTGCGCTGCGCTCGTATGGGGTTATTTTTGTGTCTTTATTATTCAAACAAAAATACTGTGTTTGAGAGTAAAACTAAGTATTTTGTAATTAAAAAATAAAAGTTTGCAAAAAAAGTCTTCTTAAATCTCAAAAATAAAGAAATTGATAACAAAAGTATTTGCAGTGCATGTACTTTTCTTTACAATCTTTATTTTTCTTTGCGCACTTCAAACACTTTTCATCGCGAAACCACAAGTTTTGCTCTCCTTTCTGCTTTCTTTTTTTGCGAGTCTAAAATTTTTGTTTGCGAGTTAAAAAGTTTTGCTTGCGAGTAAGCTGTATCTCAGTGGGCGGTCTCTACCTACCAGGATGAAAGGCCTTTTTCTATTGGTCACTCTCGATTGAAGTGACCACGCCCACTACGTTGTGCCGCCAGGCGCCAGTCTGACTGAGGAGCGAGCGAGGTTCAGCCATGGCGAACAACAGCAACAACAGGTCGTTTACTGGGTGAGATAACCAAGTTAACGTCTTAAACTCAGTGACAAGTGAACTTATGTAGTCTATCTTCTCATGCTCACATATTTAAATACGTAACGTTAGATAAGCCCGCCTGTAGTTCGGCGATACCGTTAAATAGAGGGGCACGAGATGACTCGGATGACGATTGTAATCAAGGTAAAGACCATTATGACATGCAAGAGTCGTACAGTTGCAGTATTAACATTAAGTGACATGGCATCTGACGCACGGAAGCCACTGGTGCATGCCACTGCTCAGTGCCAGTGACACATACGGTTTTCTTTGACATATGCCGATGGACTGTGTCACTGCTGAAAGTGTCACTGCTCCTGCACCTTCCGTGCGTCAGATGCCATGTCACTTAATGTTAATACTGCAACTGTACGACTCTTGCATGTCATAATGGTCTTTACCTTGATTACAATCGTCATCCGAGTCATCTCGTGCCCCTCTATTTAACGGTATCGCCGAACTACAGGCGGGCTTATCTAACGTTACGTATTTAAATATGTGAGCATGAGAAGATAGACTACATAAGTTCACTTGTCACTGAGTTTAAGACGTTAACTTGGTTATCTCACCCAGTAAACGACCTGTTGTTGCTGTTGTTCGCCATGGCTGAACCTCGCTCGCTCCTCAGTCAGACTGGCGCCTGGCGGCACAACGTAGTGGGCGTGGTCACTTCAATCGAGAGTGACCAATAGAAAAAGGCCTTTCATCCTGGTAGGTAGAGACCGCCCACTGAGATACAGCTTACTCGCAAGCAAAACTTTTTAACTCGCAAACAAAAATTTTAGACTCGCAAAAAAAGAAAGCAGAAAGGAGAGCAAAACTTGTGGTTTCGCGATGAAAAGTGTTTGAAGTGCGCAAAGAAAAATAAAGATTGTAAAGAAAAGTACATGCACTGCAAATACTTTTGTTATCAATTTCTTTATTTTTGAGATTTAAGAAGACTTTTTTTGCAAACTTTTATTTTTTAATTACAAAATACTTAGTTTTACTCTCAAACACAGTATTTTTGTTTGAATAATAAAGACACAAAAATAACCCCATACGCTCGCTTTTACTACAAGGTAGGCTGCATTATTTACTAAACATAAAATGGGTGATCAACGGAAAACAAACGTTAGTCTGTTTGTCTAATGATGCAGTAGCGCTCCTAACTTGACAGACAGCTCTCGTTAAACCTGTAAAGTGAAAGTGAAAGCCGTCTCACTTTAAAGCCGTTTTTCTCAAAATCCCATTCCTGAAAATCATCGCTATCAGCCAACCTAAGATAGCCATAACGTAGGTTATGTAAAAAATAAAAGTTTTGGAAAGGGGCCTGAACTCAGCTTTCATATGGTGTCAAAACCTAAAAAAGGTCAAATTTCACCATGTTTTGGGTTTTCCTAGATCGCATCACATATTTGCGGTCTCTGATGGTTCCACATACCATCAAATGTTTCATTAGGTTTGACGCGTTTTCCCCTTCACACGCAACTGCTGTAAAACATTTGCTGCACGTCGCAGTGTCTGAATCATTTCTCGTGAAATATAGCCACACTTTAGAATGTTTAGTTTTTGGCATTTTAAGTTAGACGCGTTTAATGTAGCTAGCTAAGCTAACGGCAAACCACCTGCTGAAGTCAGAGCAACCATAGTTGCAGCATTCACGTGCTTCTCGGATGGTCTCATTTCCAGACGATTTGTGCTTTTAATTCGAAATGTGAAAATGGATAGTAACTACAAAGATGTCTTGGATTTCTATCATCAAAGCTTTCCGATGTTCACGTGAGTTTTCTCATTCAGTAAATAAATTTTCTGCTCATTCTGACACCCCATGAATGCAGTATTTAAATTTAACTTGCGATCATGCATGTTGATGAATCAATGCTTCTACATCCGTGTCATAGCACCAGAAGACAAATATTTCAATCGACAGTTAAGGCATTTAAGTGGCACCGAAATGAGGCACCGAAATTAGCGTTCTGATTCGGTCAGGTACATACCAGTCACATGGGTACCGGTGCCGTATTGGCACCGGGTTTCGGTACCCAACCCTAATTTGCACTTAGTGTAAAAAGCATCCCTCGCTTAATAAAAATATGCTATTTTCACTTAGTTTCATCTATTGCTATTTACACGTAGTGTAGTGTCTGACAACCGAATACGGTGGTGTTTGTTTTTAGATGAGCGAGGAGGATTTTTCTTGAAACCCTCCCGAACAACATGTGGCGATGTAGGGCTATTTGATTTACTAATATCTGCAATTCTCAAGCTGTGATCCTTGGAGAGTCTTTGGCCAATCAAACTCTCCTCCTCAGCGTGCATTAAGATGATACAGACACACATCCAGGCAGATCTGTAACATCTTTAGTTGATTGTAACTTCTTAATTATTGCCCTTATGGTGAAAATTAGGTTTTTCAATGCTTTAGCCAATTTTTACAACCACTATTTTGTAAAGCTCAACAATCCTGTTCTGCACATCCGAGCTATATTCGTTTGGTTTTACTCCTTGTGATGGATGATTAAGGAAATTTGGCCTTTGTGTTTCTTATATTTATCATCCTGTGAAGCATGAAGTCATGGCTGGACAATTTCATGTCCTAGTCACCCTGGTGTGCTAAAAAATTTTTTTAAATATGAATGGGAATATACCTCAGAGATATTTTACTCTTAGAAATTTGTAGGGGTGCCAATAATTGTGGCCAACATGCACTGGAGAAAAACACATTCATTTCATAATGCGAGTTTCACCCCACTTTTAATTATTTTACTTCAATGAAAGGTTAGAAGTTTGACATTTTTGAATGAAATATCAAAGATTGTACATCTCGCCATTCTGACTTTTTTCAGAATTGTGTGATATAAACTCACAATTGTGAGTTATAATGTCAAAAAAGTGGGATATATACTTGCAATTGTGAGAAAAAAGTCACAAACGTGAGTTATCCAGCAATTCTGACTTTATTTCTCAGAATTGCAAGTTTATATCATGCAATACTGAATTTATAACGTGCAACTGTGACTTTATATCTCGCAATTCTGATGTAATTTCTCAAAATGTGGGTTTATATCTCACAATTCTTCAATGATCTTTTTTCATTTTCCATTCAGTGGTGGAAACAGGCTTCCATACCAATGAGCTAGAAGTATGTTCAAATTAGATTTCCGGGGGTCTTAAGTCAACCGCTATTGAGATTGAGAACTTAAATGCTAATGGTTAGCTTTTTCCAGTATTGTAGACTGGTCTGTAGAATCATTAAAAAGCCCCCTGGCCTTTTTCCGAATCTTTGTGAGAATGCAGTGACATAAGAGTGACAACTAAAGAAATAAGAAGACAGAAGAGGCAATTTCAGAAGTCTTTGTAAAGCTTCATTTAAGCTCCCCCACAGCCACGAATTTCCATTTACAAACTGTCTTGAAGCAGGAAAAGAATGCTACATTAGCTACACTCCTATAGATTATTCATGCCATTATTAATATAAAAGAACATTTATATCAATGTGGACTACGTCTGTGATTAAACTAATGGCTCTTAATATAACATAGGAAATAGTTACTCGGTTGTGGCATTACTGCGCTATTGAATGAGATGTGAATAAAGAAATATCTCATATCAGTGCTGAACCTCCATCAGAACCGCCAGGGACTTCATGCACCTGTGTTAAACAACTCCTTTAAACATCTGCGATAACACCTCATAGCTGGTTGTCCTGGTGAATGAGCAATTTCCAGCCATAGTACTCAGCCGTGTTTTGCAACAGACCTTTCATCTGCCTTGCAAATAAACAAAAGCAGGGCAAAGACTGGTAAGCAGGGCTGACAGGAACTCCTCTGTGGCCAGTCACAGAACGGGCAGGCTGCCTGTAGCACCTGCTAGGATTATGTGACGTCAAGCTTGTGTGTCACCTACAATAACACTCCCCTTCTAAAAATGAAAGCTAGAGGCTAAAAATGGGAAACAATCCACTTTCAGAACAACTTCAAATAAAACTATTTTCTCAGGCTTTGCATTTTTCACAAACCTCCCTTTTTTCCAAGATTTGAAAAAGCAGCCAAGGTGCTTCTTCATGACCAGAATTTCAACCAGTTCCAGAGTAAATACTGATTGGTTTCAGTTGCACAATGCCTACTATGTAACCTTATACAGGGGACAGCAGATGCTATTTTAGTTACGTCAAAAGAAAAAAAAAAAAGAAGGAAATTTAGTTGCGAATATGGCTTGTTTTTCCACCCACAACTTTCTGACATCAGACAGATAAATCCATTAATGTGTAACTGCTCACTTCAATTCGACCTTGGCTGAGGTTTCAAAGCATTAGGGAGAACGTTAGTCCCACTCAAGTAGTACTTAATCTCTCCAGCCATTTTCCCGAAAACTCTGTATAAGTAGCACTTTAAAACATTTGTAAGTTAACAAGACCATTGTAAATCAATTTACATTTAACTGGCCTTATCTTTTATAGTTAACTTAACTAAACTAAAAAATAAATAAAATAAAATAAAATAAAATAAAAATCTGTAGGGCCTGTCACTTTGGGCAGGCAATGTAAAGCTTTAAGCATCTAAAATAAAATAAAAAAAAAAATAAATAAATAAATAAATAAGCAGGCATCCCCAAGTACATCACCATAATGGCAAGAAAATTGGTGCTATGAATTGAGTCACTGGGAGAGAAAGCACATGATAGGTTGGCCCTGACTTTATCGACTTCAAACGGGTATAGCTCAGTCCCTTTTTAGTCGATTCCAACAAATCATACATCATTTAAAGGTTTTTTAATGGAGATTGTCAAAATAAAAAATTAAGAATTTGCTCACTGTGACTCATTTTCCCAGCATAGGTCACATATTAAGTTTCTGGAGATTATCTTAAAGTGCCCCTATTATGGAAGGTTCATATTTTGGTTTTAGGAGTCCCCAACAACAGGTTGACATGTATGCAAGGCCAAAAAATCTTTCATTTGTCTTATAATATGCATTTATTTTGACCTTATTTGCTCAACCACTCCCAAATGATTCAATCAACGATCTATTTCCTTCTTTGCGTGAAGCTAATCTGCTGTGATTGGTCCAATGACCCAGTCTGTTGTGATTGGTATACTGTGTGCAGCGCATGTCAGAAAAGGAACGCCCATCAACATTATGTTAAACCCCCAAACAGCCATAGTATATGCATTTGCAAAACGCAGAAACATACTGATAAAGCACAGCAGTTTGTAGACCAACATATTACTCTATTCTTTATCATAACTCCAAGTATAACAATGACAAATATTCACTATTCATCTACACATTTCTAGACAATTGCGAGCGAACAGATATTGCTGTTATCCAGAGACCTACAAGCTGTGTGGCGCGACCACAACACACACAACTACATACATATTTTGCATACAGGTTTACTCGACTTTCAGACAAAAAATTTCCTGATAATTTACTCACCCCATGTCATCCAAGATATTCATGCCTTTCTTTCTTCAGTCGTAAAGAAGTTAAGTTTTTTGAGGAAAACATTCCAGGAATGTTTAATGAATTAAAGGTTAAAAATGCAATTTCAACGCAGCTTCAAAGGGCCCTAAATGATCCCAACCAAGGAATAAGGTTCTTATCTAGTGAAACAATTCATTTTCTTTCTTTTTGGTACTTTTTAAAAAAAATAAATAAATAAATAAAAAATGTATTTATACACTTCTTAACCACAAAAGCTCTTCTTGTCTAGCTCTGCGATGCATATGGGTACTCTGTGTACTCCAGTTCAAGGCAGTTAGGGTATGTCGAAAAATCTCCCATCTCATTTTCTCCTCCAACTTCAAAATCGTCCTACATCATTGTGTTTGACACTCCTTGCATTTTCAAGTTATAAACACTGGGTCGGTACTTCTGCAGCGACCCACGCTTGCTTCACGGACTATTCTTGTGTCTCGCTCCATATATACCTGTTTGCTGTTGTCGACTCTGCCTGTACGACCATGTCTTTGTCTCGCCCTTTAAATAAAGCTTTGCGAATGGATCCGCTCACCTCTCATCTCTCTCCCAACGTTACACATAGAGCATGGAAAATTTATTTTGACAGTGCTGAGAACACCAGTGTCTAAACATTTGACACTCTCCTGCATTATCTTTATTAGTTTACAGTCTTTGTTTAACCATCCTGTCTAATAAATTATTAGATAAAATTGTCAAATATAGAAAGGAAACATATAGGGTTGGCAACACATTGGTCAGCCACCAGTTGACAATAATTGAGAAAAGAGTCCAACAAAACCATTCTTGTTCAACCGCTCAGAAACATTGTTAAAAATAAACTACATTTCTAATAGTTTGATCGTTTTGAAGGGTAAGCATGGATTATGGAAGTCCAGTTGGGACAGAAACAACAACAGGCAGTCAGCAGTATCACTAGGTGTGTTTCCACAGATTTGCGCAAAACTTTGGCAATATTTTATAAAAGTATTGTGAAATGATAGCATTTCCATTAACCGATGTTACGCAACTAAAACTTAATTTTTTTATTCTCACGATAAGTCATGGCAACATATTTTTAGAGATTTTGGCTATATTTAATCGAAGGAGACATATGCATGTATCTTTACAGAAGCAGCCAGGAGAACCACTTCAGCAACATGCACAATGCGGCTGGTATGAACACAAGCATTGACTAGAGTAGCAGTGATCAGCTCCGGTGGCCGTGTCGGAGCCGTAATGCGCCGCAGACGTGTGCAGTGTAAATTATCTAAGCATTAATAGCAGGGAAAGCTCCTTATACTTGTATGAAGGCCACGTATGAAGTGTTTTTTGGAGGTTATAGTACACTGAAGAATGATCATTCGAGTTTTTACATACGCCACGTGACCTGTAAATGCGAAAATAACGTTTCCTTTGCAGTTTTGCAAAATATTATGCCTTAAAAAACACCTCATGCAAGTTTAGAAATGTTTTTGCAATATATGGCAGTTTTTGTGAAACTGACGTGTTTCCATTAAGCGTATTTTCAATTTGCAATTTCAATTTGGGAAAAGAAAACTGTGATGTTACAAATGGGGCAATTTCAAATCCTGCCATTTCAAAAGGGTTTAAACTAAAAACATATACTTTAAACTGGGGAGTTAGCTCTGAGGTATGGTTGCAGTATGTTTTCATTGTCAAGCAATCTCTTATATGTATAAATACCAGGGGCATTTCAATTTTCCATTTCATGACCTCTTTAAAGTAAGGTAACCCATTACAACAAAAGAGGTTGAATTCTAAAGTGACAAAACCACCTGAGCCTTTAAGTAAGAGATGTTTCATTCCCACAGCTGGGCTGGCAGAGTGTTGCGTTTAGTGCCTTGTGGCCTGTGGTACTGCTAAGAAGTGATGTACTGCAGAAGGACTGAATGAAGAGACATAATCTTCCCCTTTGAAACATCCCCAACTTTTTTTTTTTTTTTTGGGTTGAGATTCTGCCTGTTTTGAGACTATGCACATGTGATGAGAAATTTCAATGACAAACTCACCATGCATCAAACAGCTTGCAAAGCTTTTCTGCTGTCATTCGTGGAGTGTGCAAAGTCTGCACATGGTTTGAAACACACAGGCTTGGTTCCAACACCTAGAGAGCTGCCTACTGCCTACATATAGCTGTTTTTCTTCTAATGTAGCATCCTACCTGTAACGGAATCTCATACATGACTGATTTGGCAGCAAACTCACTAGACTCACTTAATTTCAAGAGTTTGGCATTAAGGTGTTAAAAAAATAAAATGAAAACTGTCTTCTATTTTAATATATTTTAGAGTTTAAAATATATTTATTCCTGTGCCTGCAATACAACAGAAATAAAATATAATAAAAAAAGTAAAATAGTTTACAAATAAATATTTTTTATTAAAAAAAAGTTTATATTAATAATAAAATAATTTTTTAATTAATTAAAAAAATAGGAAAAAAACTAACACATTTCAACCTATTTAAATATTCCAATTTCTATCCTACAGGGCAGAAAGACTAGGGAAAACGTATGAAAACTTGAAGACACTGAAGGCATATAAACAACTGTAAAAGTATAATAAGCTTAAGCAGAGCCTAAGTCTACAAGAGCCACAAGGTAGCTCTAGTCTACCTTGTAGCTGTATAATTATAGACTGTACCCTATCTGTCATTTCTGACCATAGGACTGCTGTTGGCAAAATACATTGGGTTAGCAGACCACTTTCCATATTGCTACATTAAATGCAACCTCCATAACAGTGTGTGGCAATTATTACAAGGTGTAGAGGTTTCATCATCATCAGCCATTTCAATTCATACATTCAACAGGTGCAAACAAACATGCGGGTGCTGAAACGCATGGAAGACGCTATTACTTATTGTAGGACTGCTTTTAACATCACACTGTGACTATTCTAATGTTATGCCTCACATTGTGCCTTTGTTAATTGTGTTTTATCTTCAACCGAAGCTTAAAAGCACCTTTTTGTATTTGATCTTCCATGCAAAAATCTACAAAGCAAATTAATGGGCATCCAGATTGCCTGATGAAACATGCAGTACGTTTAACACTGGCTCTCTATTATTCAACTTGACTCCATGGTGCAAAAAAGATCTGAGATGCTGAAAAGGTAGATAACTTTAAGAATTTAACCGACAGAGAGATATTTCAAAATATTATTCCGGGTTAAAACCTCTATCATTGACATCCGCATCCACTGAAAGCAATTTTCTAACTGAGAAAATGAATGAAAACATATTTATACCAGTATGTACAGTTGAAGTCAAAAGTGTACATACACCTTGCAGAATCTGCTAAACTTTACCAAAATAAGAGGGATCATACAAAATGCATGTTATTTATTATTTAGTATTGACCTGAATAAGATATTTCACATAAAGGCGCTTACATATAGTCCTCAAGAGAAAATAGTAGTTGAATTTATAAAAATGACGCTTTTCAAAAGTTTACATTCCCTTGATTCTTAATACTGTGTTGTTACTTGAATGATCCACATCTGTGTTTTTTTATCTCCAACAATGACGGTATGACTTTGAGATCCATCTTTTCAAACCGAGGACAACTGAGGGACTTATATGCAACTATTACCGAAGGTTCAAATGCTCAGTGATGCTCCAGAAGAAAAAACGATGCATTAAGAGCCGGGGGTGAAAACTTTTTAAATTTGAAGATCAGGATAAATTTAACTTATTTTGTCTTCTGGGAAACATGTAAGTATCTACTGTAGCTTCTCAAGGGCAGTACTAAATGAAAAATATGATATTTAGGCAAAATAAGAAGAATGTACACATCCTCATTCCGTTCAAAAGTTTTCACCCCCTGGCTCTTAATGCATCATTTTCCCTTTGCAGCATCTCTGAGCGTTTGAACCTTCTGTAATAGAGAATATGAGTCCCTCAGTTGTCCTCAGTGTGAAAAAAGATGGATCTCAAAATCATACAGTCATTGTTGGAAAGGGTTCAAACACACAAAAATGCAGAAAAGCCAAAGAATCTGTGGGACCTGAAGGACTTTTTCTGAAGAACAACGGGCGGTTTAACTGTTCAGGACAAACAAGTGACTCATGAACAACTATCACTTAGAAAAAAAAAAAAAAAACACACACACACAGCTGTGGATCATTTAGGCAATGACACAGTATTAAGAATCAAGTGCATGTAAACTTTTGAACAGGGTCATTTTTATAAATTCTGTTTATCAAATGATTTTCAAAAAAACATTAAGCAACTTGTTTTCAACATCGATAATAATACAAAAAAAGCAGCTATACTTAGGTTGAACTTCTGGTTGAATGTGTTTTACTTGCATTATTCCTATGGGTCGGGTTTGCTCCATTTAGGTTTATTCAGGTAATTACATGACATTTCTCCTTAATGCAAAAGTTAAAAGGAAAACCAGGTCATGACAGAGTTAGAATGGTTTAAATTGCAAGGCTCGGCAGTTCTGCCAGTTTCCTGACAACATGTAACACAGTTACACATTCCAAACTTTTTTTTAGTTCCACTGTAGAAAATAACGTAAAAATGTGTTTAACAAACCAAAAAAATTATTTCTGTGGAATCTGCGAGATGCTGTTGATTAAAGCACAAGTTGTATTTAACCCAGAAAAGAGCTGGCAAATTAATTAAAATGTCAGACTAATCTAGAGTAATTAGAGTATCCAATTAAATCTAACTTCATAAATTCTCTCAGGAATTCATAAGAAAAGTGAAAAATGCTTAAACTATTTAAGAATAATATTTATTATTTTCTTGCGTGCAGTTTTGAAATTAGTTTATTGCTTATATACGATTATAATTCCTGAAGGCATGCATGCACTTCTCATTAACGGACAGTGCGTTTGATGGTTCATGCAAAAAAAATAAATAAAAAAAAAAATAGTAAAAGACTGTTCAACAAGCAGCAGAAGCCATTTATATGATTAGCAATAGGTCACTCTGACATATGAGCATTTTGCAATAATTTTTCTAGCTGAAATGTTTACTGAGGCTTACACGACCTGGCCAGGATTCAATATGGTGTGCTAAAATTGTAATCATCTCTGATTGAATAACTTTGAAATGGGCTTGCTCAGCATATGGTGCCTCTAAACCTTTTCTAAAAGTCTATCACAAGCACTTCAAAGTATCTCTTCAGGTATACGGGTTTTCTATCGGGCCACGTGTCTCCTTCAACCCGATAGAATTCAAATAATTTATAAAATCAGCTAATTTCCACCGTGATAATGTGTACATAGGCTTTGCAGGGATGTCATTACTTAGGCGGCTTTGGCTTTCAGAGCTCCAGTTGTGCTATCAAATGGAACAGTTCATGTGTCATCTACAGCTAGTAGCAGGTGTTGGAAGGCGGTTTGCAGAAAGTGATGTGGAGCTGAATGCTGCAACTTTCTCTCTCTCCTTTTTACTTGCATTTCAAACTCCTTTTGCTTTCCACAGAAGCCTCTCACACATAATCCCTTTTAACACCATCAGAGAGAGGTCAAAATTTAGCAGTAGTTTGAGGAGAGATTAGTTTTTCAGATGTACTTACTTTGTTATCATTCCCTATAATGTGAGAACTTGGCCAATGCAACATTTCGACTTGCCGCAACCTGAAATGTATATGAAAATACAATTAGACTAGGCAAACTCTATGCTGAGGGACAATATACTATGAGGAACAATGGAAGGTCTTTGGAGAATAGAAAACATCACCACACTTGCTGCTTTTCACTCTCGCTGACACCACAACATTGATTTTGTTATGAAATTCCATTATATTTACTGTTATTTCTAAATTCCCAAAGCAAATTTATAACTATACCCCCACTTACTGTTTTTTAAGATGTTGCACCATTCAGTAAATGTTCACAGTTTCTAATGAAGTGAGAAACAGCAAATCTAGCAGTCCAAACATATAATCAACAGTGTTATCTCAACCTCCTTTAAGTTCTACAGGAAACAAGACAAAATGAGGATTTTACATAATCTGTTAAAGTACAAAATCACATCAATATTTATTGTTTAATAAATAGTTATAGGCTTACTGATACTGGTATGCCAATAACTATTTTCATGATACAGCAGATAACTAGGACCTACAGTAGAGATCAATAGTAGAGAACAACTTACAATTTCCTAAATTTTAAGGTTACTGCTAAGTTCTATTTGAAGTTATCCTAACAGGAGTAAAAGGACAGTTTTTTAAGCATATTTCATAAATTAATTGTATTCTGAAGCCCAATATAAAAACTTAAAAATTAACTTACAGATACCTCCAAGTCACTGGTGTTAATCTGGTACCTGGTGCTAATTTCCTTAATTATATGACAAACCTTATTGAACTAGCAGCATTCCTCTAATTTCCACTGAGATTGCAAGATGACAGGCTGCTCTAAGGTGACTGAAACCCTGCGACAAAAGGTTGTCCAGATGAAGGCCTAAGGGATGACCCTTTCAGCCATTGCAAGAGAAGCTGGTCATTCCAAATCTGTGATTTCTCAAATACTGCAGCTTTAGAATGACACTAATTCATGCAAGTCCCCAAAAACGGCTGGTCATCCACATAAGATAAATGCACAAGCAGACAGGATAATGCGGAGACTCTTAATAGGGAATGGTTCAGCACTGCAGCTGGAATTGCTTGACAGTTCAGTGCTGAATAGGATAAGGATGTTTGGCATGTTTAAGAAAAGTCAGACTGAAAGTGCACTCTTCAGTGACCAAACCTCTCATCAACAGAAAGAATCAAAAGGCTAAGCTCACCTTTGGTGAGGAGCATGTTGTTGAGAGGAGAACTGGTTCAAAGTTCACTTTAGTATTGAGAGCAAGTTTATTTTATTTGGATGAGAGCCCAGCAGAACCTCTGCAGAACCTCCTTCAGCCAATCAGCCTGCAATTTTCATGCAAGACAATGTCCCAGTCACACTGGATAAATGGATAAAGCAGTTCCTTGAAGGTTTTTTTAAAGATGACAGTAAAGGTATAAAATGTAATAATTGAGGAAATTAGAATGGAAAACCACATATTCAGTATGAACTGATACTGAAATAACTGAATAAATAAACAAAATAAGTAAAATTAAAAAAAAAAAAAAAAAAAAAACTAGCCAACTAAAGAATATGGTATAATGCATCCCTGGGGAATTTTGTTTTGGTTTTTTTGTTTTTTTGTTTTTTAAATGGAGAACATAAACTATCCTCATTCACACAATACTGACATTCATCGCCATCTGCAAATGCACTCTTGTTTGATTTGGCTCTGAATTACACTCTAAAAATTAAACTTAAAATTAATTCTTAGTTGCTTTTTCCACTATAAAAAAAAACATTTTGGTCCAATAGAAAAGCTGCATGGATTTTGAAGTTTCTTCATGGAACCACAGATGGCAATGAGGAGCCTTAATTTTTAATCAAGTTCACAATACAGAGAATGCCAAATGCTTATAGAAAGACAATGCACAGCTTTCAGTGTCAGCAAGATGTCTGTGTTTCACGCATCTCTTAATTTAGAAGTTACATTACAACCAAATTTCAGCAATGGATTATGAACCACGCACTGTCACACACCTACCCCGTTACTGTCAAGTCGCCAAACTAAGACTCTGCCAACACATCATAATGTAATAGTTTGACAACAGGGTGTGGTGCTGTGCTTTTTCCAGCTAATTGGCATTTGGGTTATATAAAGGGATTTGAATTGCAGCTGGCGGTGGTGTTGATTCAGTGCTAGGTCTGATTAAATATCGCAGCCTCCTGTCAGACGCAGTTGGGCTGGCATCAGTTATCTATGTGATATGTGTCTCCTGGGCGGCACTCCTTACTTCCATCTGCCATTTCCATTCACGCCAGTAGGCTTATTTCACTCATGCTCCTGTTGTTGTTGCAGCTCTGTTATGTTTAATTTGTTTATTGCTGTAAACATACATTGTCTAGATATGGTCACATATTTGGTGGGTGGCCTGAAGGAAACGAGGCAGACAAGCGTGTGGTTGCAGAGAGAGAGGAATTGAAATGAAAAAGACAGTTATTTTGAAGAATGACAGCAAAGAGAAAAACAAAATCCCTGAATTCTGAGAAAATCCTTCAAATGAAACAGATGGAACAAAATTATTTATATATTAATTTTACACAGCCGTGTTTACAAAGACCATAGGGATATAATCCACACAACAGAACACACAATGAAGCACACAATGAAGATAACCTCTGAAAGACCTATACTTCTTATTTCATTAAATACAATTTCATTTCAAAACAGCCATTACAAGATGTCTAATTTTTAACATTGCTTAATGGTCAAATAAGCTATTAACTATTAAAGAGAGCACCAAAGCCAAGGCAGAGTTCAGGACACACAGCAACTGACCTGGTGCTGTAAGGAGGCATGGAACACTGTCTTAAAGCTCTAAAATCTTGCTCATGTTCGCATATTCAAACCTGCTGTGTTGACACAACATGCCAGAACTGTGCTGAACTAAACTAAAGAGTTTCTGTGCAGTTTCTTACTGAGCATACCACATGTTAGTGTGTAGATCAAAAATGCATCAGATATGAACTGCAAAAACACGATTTTTAGTGAATGAAGACTAAATGATTTCAAACTGTTTTTTGCATTAAAGTTTAGAAGACTTGAGAAAAAAATATATACAAATATGGACTATTTCTAATAAATTTGTGGCTGACCTTTATGTTTGTATCAAAAAAGAACAATTAACATCCTCTCATCCTTTTTCTTTTGTGTTACTTGGAAAATGAAGGGGAAAAAAAGTAAGGAAGGATCTGACATGAATAAATAACAGAATTTTCCTAGCCCTTTCCATACAGTTTTATTAATTTATTTTATTATTTGCATTTGGGTCATTCCGTGTCAAATCAACCAATTTCACAAACTTCCCCAGCTCAAATTTTTGATTTTGCTAATATTTTTTTCTGAGGAATGATAGATATGTATAGTGATGAAATCTAAAATATTAATTGTCGTTGACGAATATTTACTAAGTCATCAACTATTTTGTAGAGGGAGGTCAAAATGGCAATTTTCACCTTAGATTCAGTCAAGTTTCAGTGGGGTAAAAATGACTTCAGAAAGATGGCAGCATCATCATCTTATTTTTACACAGAGATTGGTAGTTCTATTAGTCAAATCTGTTGACTTTAGCAATCTTTGTTGCATATTGTCTCAATGGTGACCATTGAAAATGGGGAAACAGCACTTTTCAAGTTTTTCTCCTAAGTCTGTGACTCAAGAACAATTAAAGATATCTTAATGCATTTTTAGATATTGGGTCTTAAACTTTCCGTTTGGTATTTTTATTTTTAATGCCCTTTGAAATTCGGTTCCAGAGATATTGAAATTTCAATATGGCTCCAGGAGTAAACTGTTAAAATGTACACATTTTCAATGGTCAAAAACCAAATGTGGTCAGTTTGCAAAAATATGATACTTCTTTTCTGTTAAAGAGGAATGTCTTAAGAACAAACAATGTTAAAACTAGAGATGTATCTCATTTCTTTCTGTCAAGACAACCGCATTGAACATACCGGTCTGAGTGCCATAAATATTCTTTTTCTAAAGTTTGCATGCCTATAACTCAAGAAATATTAAAGATATCACAATATGATTTAGGATTATATTTCTTCATAAACTTTTCCTTTGGAATCTTAATTTTTAAGGCACTATATTAATCAGTCCAGAGATATGGGGATCTCAATGAGGCTCCATGACCAGATTGTTGAATATTACCCATTTTCAGTGGTCGAAAACCAAATGTTGGTCACTTTGCGTACAGCTGATACTTATTTTAAGTAAAAAACAATGTCCGAAGAAGAAATAATATTGACATTAGAATTGTTTCTTGTTTCCCTCTAAGACCCAATATTTAAAAGGGCATTGAAATATCTTTAATACTTCTTAAATTACAGGCAGGCAAACTTTGGAGAAAAACTTGAAAAGTGCTGTTTCCTCATTTTTGAATGATCACCATTGGCACATAATCCAGCAAAGATTGCTAAAGTCAACAGATTTTACTCGGAGGACTACCACTCTCTGTGTAGAAAAAAACATTCTGATGCTGAAATTATAGCAAAATTAAAAATTAGAGCCAGGGACCTCTGGTTGAGTTGACATGGAATGACCCAATTTATTTTAAATGACCAACTGTCCCACAATTAAAATGTTCTGGATTTTTGCTATTTCTGAAAACGTATAACATGACATCTTTAATTATTTGATAAAATATAAGTACTTTATGCTAAAGTTTTTTTTTTTTTTTCTCAGAAGCTGGGGAATAAAACTAAAAGAAAGTCAAGTTAATATTTTTATAGCAGTATTTCCATTTAAAATGTATATAATGTTTCATTATTCAACAATATTATATATCTGGCAAAAATACTGCTAAGAAAAAAGTCTGAATAAAATATGAATCATTTTTAGACTAAACAATGGTTAGTTAATACTGTTCCACACTTTTCTTGAAGAAAACAAAAAAGAAAAGAAAAGATTTTTAGATTATCAAGAGACAATAAAGCATAAAATCCCAGTCAAGTCACCTTTGCTAGTGGGGAAAACTGATGATTGCTAAACTGAGAGCCAAGAATCAGACATTTTGACATTATCTTGGCAAGCAGGGAATTTGGATTGAGATTTATTTATGCAGGTGGAAAAAAACAGAAAAAATCAAAAAAATCAAAAAAATCAAAGAAGGGTTAAACCCTTGATCTTTCCAAGTACGCTCCTTTTGTGTCCCTCCTTTTCTTTGAGGGCAGGTGCCACACGTTTCCTGATATTGTTTCACTGTGCATCACAAAACCTTAAGAATCCAGTCCATTTTCTCTGGGTGGTGATATAACACTTGTGAAATGCACAATGAAATGATTTAAGATCAAAGCTTAACAACATGTCGGTTGTATGTTCAAAGAGCTTTCTTTGATAGGGTCTAAGTATTTTTCCAGCCTTCAAGTCCATTTAGTTGGCATGGATAGTAATGTCAATGGGTGATTGCCTAAAGACCGATGCAGGTACAGCTAGTTTTCCCCAAGGAGGTTAGGTAAATTTGTTTTTCCTCACAGTACCTCAGTAAAAATTACAGAGCAAATTACCTACTGTTTTTCAGCTAACTCACGGGTCCCCTGAGAAATCGAATTCCATTCGCACAGGAATATATGTGTCTATGGTATATTATATTTTCACAACATTTCTCTATTTTGACCTTCGCCGAATACCGTAAATTGAGCTAATTTTCTCATTGCACTGCATAGTGAACCTTCATTATGGATTTAGACCTTTTTGCCAACTTTCTGAGTAAAATAACAGTTGGTGGCTCAAGCACTGTTGGCATCTCATCTGAAAATTAAATAAAAAAGCAGTTTTATCAAGGACAATTCAGAACAGGAAAAAAAAGTGTGATACATATATCTGTCTGATCACTAATTTCCGTTAAGTTATATATATATCATAAAATTAACTCCTTATTCCATGTATTATTTCTGGCTTTGATCATCTGTGTTCATCTGAGCCAATTCTGGTACATTAAAACCCAGCCATATTTTTGTAAATATGTACGGTTTGATATGTGAAAATGCGTCTCGTATATTTATGTCTGTCTCCTGCCTAGCATATGCTGCCATGCCCATTCGCTCAAGCATAAATTTGACTGACAAGGTCTTGCATGTAAACCATGCTGAGCAGGTTTCAGTAAACAGATGGTGCATTTTAATATCCTAGAGGGCTGAGAGCGCAACTAAATGCTCAAAGATTAGACTAACCAGTCCTTTGAGTCTGGTGATCTCCCAGACCAGCTTGTCAGATAAGAACAGCACTCGTCAGGTTTAGGCTTCACAAAACCGAGAACAGACAAATCCTCACAGAAGGAAGATGTACAGGTATCAATGGCAAAAAGATTTCTGTGAACTGTTTTTCACTTGTCTCTGTCTCTGATAGACCAAACAAGGCCTGTCATGCAGGATAAAGAGGGATTTTTTTTTTTCTCTCCAAACCTCAGAATTTCGTAGATAAAATATCTCCGAGGCAGCGGTGGCAACATTTTCAGTGTCAGGGCTGTGGTACACCAAAAAAAAAAAAAAAAACACTTTCAGCCTGAAAATATTTGGAGCCATTTATCATTCCACTGAATCGACCATCATATTGCTGCTGAGAACGTGGCAATAACTCGCACCCCTCAATAACTCTATCCTTAAAAGACACATTTGAAAATATGAAACTCTTTTCTTCCAGTCCTCTGAGAGTTTTTTTCTTTTCCGTGTCACCTGAATTGCTACCAGAGCGAAGTCCCAAAATTCCAAATATAGTTTTTGAGATCTTTGAAAAGATGGATGTGCATCATTTAACACATTCATTACATCCACACAATGGAATAGTACGCTGTCGGCAAGGAACTGGCATAATCTGTGACTGCAAATATAGAACACATGTCTGAAAGCACTATTTGAGGGACGCTCAATTAGGAAATGAAAACCATCACATCCTTATGACCAAAATCCATCATTCGATAACATCAGCACTTTTTTCTTATTTTATAGCAATATCCACCCACGGTGGAAGCTGTCGATGGCTTCTGATAACATCCTGCCAGGTCCAGCAAGCACTGATTTAATGTGTCCATCTGGCAAATAGAAGTATGTGCCTGTTAGAGTGTGTGTGTGCGCGTGTGTGTGTTCACAACCTCAACTATCCTGACACAGCATGAACCACAGCTGCAGCAATCAAGGGAATTTGAAGATGCAATTGCTGGAAATAATGAACCAATTAAAATGAAATGCCACTCATAAAAACAAAGTAATCTTTCAAGCAGTCCATCATTTATTGGGGGAAAGCAGAAGCCTCCCTTTATTAACGGGGTCATATCTTGAAAAATCTAATTTTCCTTGATCTTTTGAAAATACAACAGTTTAATGTACCATGTAAACTCAAACTTCCAGAAGCCAAAACAATCTTCAAAGTTTAAAATGACCGTGTTTGTTTTGTCTGACTTTGTAACATCTTACAAATTAATGTCCATATTTAGACATCAATGATACCCATTTGGTATCCAGCAAATTACTATAAACCAGAGTCAAACTGAAGCAAAAAGGGAGGATGTAGGATAGATGCCATTATTCCAAAACACTAATATAAGGTGATCATTTTAGCTGCCATTAACCAATGATGATAAAATAAAGGGAAAGTCTGCCAAACATTATGTTTTTCTGGCTCAAAGCAAAACAAGAGGTTGATGTTTTTTTTTTTTTTTTTTTTTTTTTTTTTTAACAAGGCCCTTCATCATGACAATCTGACCTTAACAGTTTGTGCTGTACATTTCAGCATAGATTATTGAAGAATGGTACAGTGCCAACTAAATTGAATCTACCAAACCCACAAGTCATATTCATTTCATACTCACAGGAGGCATTTACATGAACTTAAAACTGTCACATAAAAATGTTCATTTTTATTACAAATTTTATTTTATTTTATTTTATTTATCACTACTTTGGTGTAACACACATATACATAAACGTATCTAAGGGGAAAAATAAATAGAAATAAGAATTAAATTATTTTTAAAAAATGTCACATTTTATTCATATTCAAATTGTATATGGTCATAATTTAATATTAATAGTACTATAAATAGTTATAAATTATAGGTATACATAAATGTATACAGTAAATACATAATTACTATCATAATTAAAAATAAACAAAGTTTGAATAAATAATAATAATTATACATCAAATTATAAATAATCAATTTAGATAGACAGATAGATAGATAGATAGATATGTTTCTTGAATGTCTTCGTTTTCAGGAAAGCATGTGCACTCCAGTGAATATCAATATTTCATTAGATGGCAGATATCATATACAGCACCTTCAAAACATTTCAAATTCACCTCTTAGATGGTATGTGAAGAGCTTGTAATATATTTTGCAACACCTCAACTGACTCAAGAATACAGATAGAGGACAACTATACATACAGAATAAGTATCCATCCATACATATTCTTCATACAACTGAAATATTTACAGCATGTGACCCAGACGACCTTTGTCAACCGTAGGCATTTCCAAAGTCAAAACAAATCGGCTCATGCTTAAGCATATCAGTACAACTGACACTCAGTCGTTCTAGCGTTGAGTATCGCTTTAAATTTAAAGGCTGTACTTCCTCTCAGAGTCATTTCTCAATGCACACTGAACCCTATAAGACACATCAGGAGAGCTTTTTGGGAGGCTTCTATTATTAAGCAGAAACATGCAATTTGATTTTGGGTGATAAATGAAAGGGCATTGGAATAACGTTTGCAGAGGAGAGTGCCTCTCTATAGCAGAGATTCTTGAGAGGGGTAGAAGAACTGCACGGTTCAATGGCTTGAAATGATTAATGAGTTCCCCCCTACAGTGGGCTCTCCTCGACAACACTATTTCCCCTGTGAAGACAAATTCCTGGATGTTCTTGCTGTGTCTGGTGGCTAAAATATTCAATGCGTTAACCCATCATTTAGATTCATTGTGAACCACATCACATAGTCACTGTTGGGCCCACAGCTGTACAAGCGAGAGACTAATGTTTCTTTTTTTGACTCTGCATGAAGGTTTTACTGTGTCTAACCCACCTAACGTCACCCCTTACTACAAAAGTTCCCCCACAGGGAATGCTAAACCATTCAGAGAGCCCATTAGATGGATTCAATGCTTCATTGAAACTAGGGAACGTGTTTGGTTTCATACCTGCGAAATGGTTACTAGGATGGAGTCCCCCTTGTAACCTCAGAAAGCTGTCATCGGATGACAGAATATGGGTCACTGCTGCCTCTGGGAGGGTCAGAGCCGATTTTCCTGCTATCTTTTTGTGGTTTGGGTATGACTTTATAAAAGTCACTGGGGACGTGACTGAAAGGTGTCAATAAATGACAACTGAGAACAGAAACTTTTGTATCTGAAAGTCTGTATTTTGAGTTTGTGCTGGCGCGAGACAAAAGTTTTGCAAGACTACGCTGGCTTAATTAGAAAATGAAGTAAAGAAAATTCATCATAACAGATTTGCACTAAAAACACACATAAGCATAAAGCTGCGATAATCATATTTCTTCTTTTTGATGTCCCTCATGGTGGTACTCAGGTCAAAGTTTCTTACGGCAAATGGCCAGACTTTAATTACACCCATTATCTCCTAAAACAAATGTCGGCCATTCAACGGCCAATGGAACAGTAAACGTAATAGTAGCTCTGTGTTTGTTTCCTTTAATTAAAACAGGGCATTTGGACAGTAAAAGAGATGTTTTAATGAAGGCATGTGAACTCTCTTTGGCATGTAATAAATCCCCATTAGGGCTTCTCGCCCTAAGGCTGACAATCATGCTTTTGCAGCCACCACAATCAACCTCGCCTGACTCTTAAACCTGCTCATTATTAAAATACATTAGTTATGATAATCCCTGCCATGGCTTTAAATTCAGTGAACACTCAGCATTAAATTTTTAAGCTGTAATTAAAAAAAATACAGTAGTTGCAGTCCCTAAGGAAAGATCTGTCTTCAATCCCATTGTAAACTGAGCACACCTAGTAGCTTGATTTGCTATAATGAGGAATTATAGGATGAATGCAGCAACTGTGAACGCTTATAGGGTCACCGGGACTGGTATTGTGCAGTTTATAAAGCACACATTCAGGATTCAATCAGTACGAACTGCAAACTGAATGTGGGATTTAGACAAGTTACGGAAATTTGTTTAAATACCTCATTAAAACACTGTATAGGCTTTTGAAACTAGCATCATGGGTGGGCCTCTTGACGGAAAGATCATATTTACAAGATTATTTTTACAATCTCGTAATTACGAAATTAGAAACTCCGGATTTTCTTTAAAGGGAACCCCAGGTATTAAGACTTGTATGGCTTAATATAATATAAATGATGTCTCTTACTAAAATATGTAGTAGAAAAACCATGAATGATTTACGTTATTTAAAAATCCGCATTGTTTTATACATATTTTGGACTATGGGAGGCACCGTTATTTCGATGATGTAAAATGGTTGCACTCAGTGAACAGCTGGCACTATCTGTAGCTATTTTTACCGCAACACAGCTCGGAAAATAAAATACTGATACAATGTCACATTGTGCGACTTTTGGTTGTAATTTTTAGTTAAAGTGCAATATGAGAAGTCTTCACTGCTTTCCTAGTGATAAGAAGAGGAGAAAAGAATGGAAAGATGTCTGTGAACGAATAAAACTTCTTAAAGACCAGCGTCTTTGTTCTTTCCACTTAAGCCCTGATGCCACCTGTAAGCTCTTTCAGGAGCTGTGGTCATCATCATATTTTATTTTCCGAGTTGTGTAGTGGTAAAATTAGCACCAGTAGCTCACCAAGTGCAACCATTTCACATCACATCATATAATTTCATTATAAAGTTTAACCAATAATATGCATAATATGATAGATGGCTGTAGTTGCCTCACTTTAAACAACAGCAGCACAAGTGAACTGATCCTCACCTCTTTTAAAAAAAAAAAAAAAAAAAAAAAAAAAAAAAAGCATGAATGAACATTGGCAGGTTAATTAATACAACTATATAATTATATCATTAGAATGCAGAGACGTTCCTTTTTCATTCAGGCCATAAAACTCAAAATGAAGGAGCAGGTCACATTTGATTAGAGATATAAAATCTGTAAAGAGCAAAATGAGTCCTTAATATATTTGGTACTTTTTCCTCAGAGAAAAAACAATAAATGAATGCATATACATGCTAACTGTTAATTGTCAACATTTCAGAGTCAATTACCATACAGAAGGCTTCAAAGTTAATAACCCAGAAAATTTCTATTCTGATTGCCTTGGTTCTTGGTTCTAAAGAATGATACATACTGGTCTTAAAACAATTTCTAACTTGTTCAGAAGCAAACTACAGCTAGAATAGTGAACAGCTATGTTGATTGAACTCTCAATGTCAGTAAGATGCAACATTTATTTTTCACATCTCCTCCCCGTCATCCCATCTCTGGAAGGCTGTTAGGCTGTAGGGCTAAGAGTGCTGACCCTGAACAGCCCATCAGCAATTCTCCTGACCTTCACCCAACGGACCTGATCCTTATAGCGGCTCTTAGTTGTCATCATACTTCACTATGTGGCATTAAAAAATGTGTGTCAGGCCTTTGCCTGAGAAGATTACAAACTGGCTCAAAATGGTTCTGGCCGTTTTTTTAATCTTGGTGGTGCTGCCAATTCCCTAGTTGCAGTTGCAAAAAGCGCACAGAGTAGAGAACAAAAAGCTTTCCTCTGCCAAACAGAGCAATTTCATCCGTCAGACGTTCCTTTCTCCCAGAATGTGTACATGAAGGAAATTAATGTACATCATTATGGTCAATAATAAAAATAGTCAGAGCTTTCTTAAAAGCAAACAATGCCAAGGGCAAGACACTGAAATAAAACAAAAAGGGAAAAAAGCAATCCATACTTTTTCAGGTCAGGTATTGTGAATATAACACCTCTGTTGTTCCAAGTTTTAAAACGTGAAAATAATTCGATGCCAGCATCAATATTGTAGCTTATTTTGTCATAAGGTGTTACTCACACACTGGTGGTAATAGTCTAATTCTCTCTAAAAGCTTTCACCGACACAGCAAGGATGTACACAATGTTCTACCATTCACAAAGCATAACCATCATTGCATCTCAGAGAAATGTGAGTGTTTGGTCCCATGACTTACTCAATGGTGTTGAATTGTTTATTATCTCCTTGGAAAAACAGCACTTAAAGCATCTCATTTGATTAAGCAGGATATAATTCTATCTTACTTTATTTACTTAGCAGACTAGTAAAAAGCATAATGGCTTATTAATCAGGACTAAAAGTTTGGAGACGCAAGTACTGTTGTCCGTGTCAAAAGAGATGAAAGGAAACGCTAACTGATTTTGAGAGTAACGATAAATGTAGTGGACGTCTCTTTAGTACGCTTGGTTATCCACAAAACAGGATTATTTACGAGGGCACACGATGCATGAACTAACCAAAAACGTGCTAAAAATCAACAAATGAACTTAAGGCTTTTCCTGAAGATAAAAATAGTAGCACAGTAAATTCACAATTCACCCTTTAAAGCTACATTATTATATTACAAATCTGTGTCTATACTACTTTAATGAAATACAAAATAGTCATTAGGAATTACCAAAACCAAAACCATTTCGAAAAGTAGAAAAGTTGGGAAAAACCTGCGTCAATCACAGCACCTGCCAGTTGACGGCTAACGTTACACTTCCCTCGTTGTCAGACGATAGAATGTATTTGCATGCTTGTTTCAACTGATGGTGGGTAAATAATCCATTTATTCAGCGCTGTCATTCTCTGTTTTAAAAATATTGCGTTACTGTTTAACTTTATGTAAAACGCTCCACACATTTGGCGCTTGACTGAAATGATTTAACCTAGAACCGAAACTGATTTGACTGATTCATTAAAAGAACCGACTCAAGTGATTCATTGGCAAATATAACACGCTGGTTCGCATTCTGAACAGACGCAAACAAACTGCCTCATCGCTGTAAAACGGCCAGAGACAATGCAACGTTATATTGAGTGACAACACAACTCTGTGAAGAAAAATCAATATTCTTTATGGATCTTGTTTTGTGCTCTGGCACATTGACATGCTGTAACAGAACAGGGCCACCCCAAATTCTTGCTACCAAAGTGTAAGCACACAATTGTCAAATGTTGTTGTATGCAGTGGCATTAAGATGGGTCTTCATTGGAATTAGGGAGCCTAGCCGAACCAACAAACCCAAATAAATTAGTTAACTGGCTGGTTCACACTTTAAGATGGATCAGACATGCTGTAGGCCTAACAAATGTCTTCCAGTGCATAGAAACGATGGTTTGTGTTGTATGCATGATTAGCAACAACAGAGAACAAAGACAAATTATATGCGAATAATTATGAATTAAACACATTTTGATGTTGTAAACACAAATGCCAACTGATTGCATTCAAGCTGATAAAGTCAGACATAAGCTACTATTTTTACTCAAATTAGTTGAGGCTTCACTAGGTGTCAGTACCAGACTTGGTGTCCTTATCATCACATACTGTACAGGTATAAGTGCAGGCCATATGGCAACCTATGTGTGCTTTTTCTTCACAGTTGCTCATTAAAAGGAAGTAAGTAAATAAAACAACATAGCTGTTGATGTTCACTTACCTGGTTAATTATTGTACCATCTCCATAATCTCCCATACACTTACGGATTTTTATTTAGTGAGAATTTGATGGCTATTATGTTAAGTAGACATAAATTAACAGTCTACTGCAATACCCTACCAATCTATTCAAAGGGTGCATATTTGCCTATGTAGAAGCTGAAGCCCACTAAGGTTATTTATTGCTCGCTGGGTGAGAAAAGTGAAATTTCCTCCCGAAGGCTGCATGAACAGCTAACAGGAGGAGGAACACTGAAGCTGTGCCCCCAACACTCCACCACACAAGACCTTTATGATCATCATTAAAGCATTTTCCATTTTGTCACTTATCTCCTGTGCCCTTTGGCAAATCCTCGCAGATATATTTGCCAGTGTCTCTATCCCTAACTGGGTCACTGCGCTAAGACGCTATGCTGCCATAGTGTAGCGAACAGACACATCTTTACCAACCTTCACGGTGGATAATGCAAGGACAGTGTCAAATATGATTATTATTGTGTGCCATATAACTCTCCCTTTACTTAATACAATGGTGCACTGATAGTTAGCTTCATATGTCTGTATAATGGCTGAGCTTTCCGAGGCCTTGTCTAATGCATTGTATTGTCTCTCCTCCATGCATAGAACTGTCAAATCTCTGTTGTAAAATATAATGAGATTTTTTTGTGTGCTGGAAACAGACGGTCTCCTCCAACCTAAGTCTATGAAAAAAAGCTATTCAGCCTCTTTTACAATTTTCTTCTCAGTTTCAGCAGTTTTTGAGGGTTCGCAGGCAAGCAAGAGTTTGAGTAAGTATCCAAGTAATTCAATGATAGGCACGAAGATAGACCAGTAGATAGAACTCAGATATATGGGTGGATTCCTACTTTTTCAGAGACAAGCAAAAGGATGAAAGTGTAAAGAAAAGTCTTATTTCTAATATAAGATAGCGACCACACAATTAACTGATAAGATGACACGACTCACTGAGATATCAAAGTAGGACATGAATTTCACTACCACATACATTTAGCAGAACATGCAAAATGTGGTGAAAATATGTGGCGTCTGTAGTTACTCTGTAAAAAAGTGTAACAATGTGAGGTGAAAAATAATACATCTGACAGGTGTCACAAATGTGTTGGAAGGATGTACTCGCACAAGAATAAAGGTGAAATCCAAAGTCTTTAATATAATCCACAAAGAAGTAACAGGAAGGCAGCAAAACGAGACGTTCTCATAGACGAGACAAGGCGACAAACACTGAACTCAGACCAACTTATAAAGACAGGTGATTACAAAGAACTAAACAGGACACAATGAGGGCAGGAAGAACCAAATATGGGCACAAGAGGGAGAAACCAACATAAACAGTCCAAAGGAGTGTGACATTACTCTGCCCTCCCGGAAGGTGCGACCTCGCACCGTAGAAGAAAACAAAAACAAAGGAACGGTTGGAGGCGACATAGAAAGGAAACAAAAGTACGTGCTGGTGGTGGTAGACAGAAGGAAGAAGGAAGCCAGAGCAGGAGGAGCCCAGCGAGACCCAGGCCGCAACCATGATGGCGACCCACGGCGGAGCCGACGGAGGGAGGAGCCATGGTGGAGGAAGGGCTGACGACTCCAAGGGGCCAACCAACGGCGGCGGAGCAGGTGGTGGTGGAGCCTGGGGCGGAGACGGAGAGCCGAAGAGTCCAGGCGACACAGAGGACCCGGAGTCCAAGGCTCAGGCGACCAAGCCGGAGGCGGAGATCCAGAGGTCCGCGGCGGAGCTGGAGCGACAGAGGACTGAGGCAGGACTGGAGGGAGGGAGAAGCCCAACGGGGCGATGAAGCACAGCCAGAGGAGTGGAGTCCTGAGGCGATGGCGGGTCGAAGACCGACCAAGGCGGAGCTGAAGGGACGAGGGAGCCCGGCGGTGCTGGTGGGCCGACAGGCGACAAGGGAGCCAGGAGCCGGGGCGGAGCTGCAGGGTCGGAGGGCCGAGGCGGAGTCCAGGACTTGGACACTGGAGGCAGAGACGAGGGATCCTCCAGCCACGACGCCAATGGAAACTAGCAGACCCACGGCAAGCCCACCACACAGATGGTGGGCTGAGGGTGAGCAGAGGGGCTGCCATGAGACATCAGTGGCGGGGCTGAGGCATGGAAGACATGAGCAGGCAGGAGAGGGGGGTGGGTGGGAAAACTCTCCAGGTTGAGGGCTTAGGGCAGATTGAGATTTCAGGTGATGGTGCTAGAAGAGGGTGCATGTCTGCATACATCTCAGTATGTATGTACACATTTACGAGCATGTAACCCAAACCCCTGCCCCTAAACCTACCATTTGTCAATGAAACACAAGATATAACAGGCAGATACAGTTACAGTCACAATTTATTCAAAAATTATTAATATTCCAAGTTTTCTGAGGCAAAATGATTGATTTGTGAGAGGAACAGACACATCTCCGTCTCCGTTCGCCGTAAAGCTCAGTCTGTGCGTAAATAATTGTTAAAAATGCCGCCAGAAGAAGCATAATGTCAGCCTTGGTTGTGAAATGCCGTTGGCTCTTATGTGTCTCGTGAGCGATTGCATCATGCTAATGTTCGGCAGTATCTTTTTGAATGAGATATGAGCGCATTAATGGAGTGGGATCATTTTCAGCGATTAAAACCATGTTTTAATTTCTTCTTCGCATAAAGATTTTGTATGGCTTCAGAAGACTTGGAATGCAACACGACTTGTTTGTTATGCTTTTATACTGCTTGTTCATGGTCAGTTTCTGCAATAAATACCCGTGACTGTATTTATATTTGCCTGTTACGTGTTTCATATTGTTCAGAAGTGGGTAAGTTTAGGGTAGCGGTGGGGTTATGTGCTCCAATGAATGTATAAATCTATATAAAATTATTTATATTTTGTACAAATGCATGCAAACCATTAAATTAAGGCAAACAAGTGAAATCAATGGAGGACCCTGCACATCCAAAAGTGACGCTAAAGTGGTACCTTGAGTGTCAAAAAGCAATGCCAAAGGGTCCTGACCAAGCGTAAATATGTGACGAGTTGGGAGTGAGAACGTGTTGTTTGGTCATACAGATAAAAGTAATACATCTTTTGAATCAGTAAAGACCCTACATTTATTTGTGTGCACTCACAATAACAACAAAACATTGCGCTTTTGTAAAATAATTAAAGCAAACAGAATCCGCTTTCTGCCGTCTCGGCCTCTGTGAACTTTACTTTGAAACTCTGTGTATACAGACATTAAAAATATATCTATAGAGAGTAAAATGTCTATTCTCAGATTATGTAATCTGTATGAAACATGCATACAAACGTATCCACTACTGTAGAGATCACAAGTCAGTGTTGTGACTTCATCTCTTACGAAAACAAAGAAAGCACTAATTTATCAACAAGTTATTAAACCTTTAATGCAGTCTACTTGCTGTTTTTCACTGACACATTCATAGTTATTATATCTGCCGGTGCGCTGTGGCAATATTTTTTATTTTTTATTTTTTTTGCATGCACTTGAGCGCTTATTAGGCTATGTAGGCAATTAAAGGCTCATTATTATGATTTTGATGGATTATTAATAAACGTGTGTCTAATAGTCGACTAATGCTTGAAATGAACGACTACTAGTCGACCCGAAAAATTTAGTGGAGGGCAGCCCTAGTAATTTTACAATAAAATAGTGTTCAATTTACAGTTTTTAGAGGTGAAGCAAACAAGTAATACTGTACAGTGAAATTGCCATTGCCAGAATTTCCTGTGACAGTTCACATTTGATGGTTTTTCATTGAATGTGTCTTTCTTATCAGTGTGTTTTGTGTTACATATTTTGTTGTTAAATTAATGTTTATTGCATTATTTTAGTGTTATGTGTTACCACAGTGGTGTTTTGTGTTTGTGTGCAAGACATTACTAGCTTGTGGAAAATCTATACTTGTGATGAGCTTTGATTCTATGGCTTTGTTTCTTAAGTTTTTTGGTGACTTTCAGTGTAATATGAAGGTACAAAACAATGTTGCAATTTAGCAGGCTACTTCAGTAGATTGGTATATTAATATTATATAATTTAATTAAATATATGTCTTAACTGAAAATTTAAGTTAATTTTTCTACCATATTTTTTTAAAGTAAACTACTGGTAAGCTGCCCTTTTTACTGTAAATATTACAGTGTTTTCACCTGTTTAAAAGCATAACTGATTTGCAAATATATTATTTTTGAGCTGGTTCTTTTCAGTGAACTTGCCAAAAAGAAACGTCTTAATCAATTCACGATTCCGTGTGATTTGTTTGGGCCATTGTCTCACTGAATTACTTAATTAGTTGAAGTCACTTTCCTGTAAGTAAAACAGTAATGCACAAACAAAGCATTTTTGTATTTAAAGTAGGGTCTTAAGAAAGTTGGATATTATGACATGTATGGTTCAATATAACATAAATGATGTCTCTTACTGAAATATCTAGTAGAAAACCCAGGAAAGATTTACATTATTTAAAAAATCCACATAGTTTTATACATATTTTGGACCATGGGCGCCATTGTCACGTGAAATGGTTGTTCTCGGTTAGCTGCTACCTGTTGCTATTTTTACCACAACACAATTCAGAGCACAACTCTGAAAATAAAATACTGATACAATGACCACAGCAAATAAAAGAGCTTACATTTGGCAATGGATGCAAGTGAAGGCTTAAACCAAATATCATACAGTCGATTTTCCCCACAAGGTGCCTAAACGCCCAGATATCAAGTGAAATCCACGCTGAGAAACTCCTTCAGTGGCTGCAGCATTATAACAAGCATCGGCATGTTTACATCCTGCCAGGATTGTATCTAGCGTTTCTTGTCTAGCTCTTTCAGCAGCTGTGGTCTACTAAAAGCCTCAAAGGCATCAAATGGAGAGAACAAAGACACGGGTTTTTAGGAAGTTTTATTCGTCCACATGCATCTTCCCATTCTTTGCTCCTCTTCTGTGGCATTGTATCAGTATTTTATTTTACCAGCTGTGTTGCGCTAAAAATAGCAACAGTTAGCGGCAGAGTGCAGCCATTTCACGTCATTGAAATATAGCACCCCCCATAGTCCAAAATATGTATAAAACGATGTGGATTTTTTCTGCTACATATTTCAGTAAGATACATAATTTATGTTATATTAAGCTATACAAGTCTTAATACCCAAGGTTCCCTTTAAGTTTCCATGGCGTAAACTTGCCATTCATGCCCGAGATGCTGAAAACAGCAAGTTGCAGCGTCAAAGACGCCTGTCTAAAACGTTTACATAATTCAGATAACTTACTAGACCGTCTCATTCTAGAGTAAAGCTGAGGAGGACTCTAATCTACAAGCGTCACATGGTCTGGTAAAAGAAGGACAGCGTCAATAGAATGCTGCTAATCGAGAAACCCACAGAAGCACCACAGTGAAATACAACACATAAGCCAGGTTTGAAAAAAAAGGTGGACTGAATGTTATGGTGTTGTTTTGCAGTTTTTCCTGGTAACCCTGTACACAATAAGTGTGCACTTCATTGCTTGGTCAGGTTTCGTTATGTCCCCTCAGATGAAATCCCACATAGAAGTCTGTTATTGTGCATGCACCCAGAGTTTTGTCAATCTGATAGGAATGCACTGTTACGTGTGATGTACAGATTAATCCAAGGAAATATTATATATAATTACACTATTACAGTCAAGCAGTTTGTTGTAGTTTAAGTAGACAAACACAATAAAGTCATTCAACTGTAAGCAGTATTTACATATTCCAAAGCCATCACAGTTCATTTGCACCTTTCTCCCACACTGGCTCCCGATGGACAACGCCTGACAGGCTGATTGCTTTCCCATTCATATTCATGTAATCTTTTTTTTTTTTCCAAGCTTGACACATTACAACAAGTCAGGAGATGAGCAGTGTCAAAACAATGAGAGCAAATTCAGTATTAGTATTGGATAATTCTGTCTTCGCTGATGAACTTGGGATCAAACCTGTGCGCAGACTGCAGTAGGTGTTTTCTGCAGTTTGATTGTACTTGTGAAAGATGGTGGTCTGACAATTCTATGATTCATAATTATATTCACACAATGCAAATGATGTTTGATGCAAATTGGTTTTCGCATTAGAGTCTGACTGTGAGAAGGCCAATCAGAGATGCATTTGCACATCAACATAAGGATATCATCAGTGGATTACAAGCAATGTGAATTTAGAACCGCTTCGGTTCTTTCATGTGAGCGTCTTTAAAACTAATTTTTAGACGCGACATGATGTCTTTCAAAGTAAAATCACATTTTAAAAGGCCAGCTGCTGCCCAGTTGGGCCATGTAGGGGGAAAAAAAAAATCAGCCTCTATGCTGGTAGATAGAGATGCAGTGCAGGCAGACCTTTTAATAAACCACAGAGCATAGATTCCACTAAACTGTACCCTTGCTGAATTATTTCCAGTAATAATGGTCAAAGAGTAACTCTGGGTAAGGAATAATGACGGTTTTAAGAGAACGGCGTAAGGAATAAAGAAAATACTAAAACGGATTTTTAATGGAGTTTACCGCAGTTACGTCTTCCTGCACAATAAGCGAATGGATAAACCCCACAACTAAATTGTTTTCTTCCCTTACAGGTAATTATGTCAAAATTGCCTTGGTATTAGTTTTCTCCTACTGTGTGTGCATGTGGGCTTGTGTTGACATTGGCTTTCCATGATAATGGAGCAAAATGTCACAGATCTGTGGCTCGCTGTGGTCGATGGAAATAATTACTCTCTCTGGACAAAATGAATGATGTCTGCTTGCCCTGTTGTATATAAAATATCCTGATAAAGTGAATATATTTTGTGAGGTTAAGTGGCAAGAGACAGACAACACTGATGCAAGCAGTTTAGTGAGTAATCATTATATTTACAGGGCTTCTCAGAAGCACCAGGGTTATTTCTGAAATCCAATTTGTCTGTGCGAGTTATGATACGCTTAAACGTAAGACACAGAAGTGGCCAATAAGAGCAAAAATTTGGCTGCCCAGTCAGAAAACACTTCACCCTTGTCAATTGAAGATGAATTTTGCGGAGCAAACTTGTTTATGAAACTGCATCTCATCATCTGGCTGAATCTGTAATTGACTGAAATAACTTTCTGTACCAAGAAAATGATTTAACGCTGATTATACAACAGGACAAGAGCACATTTTTTCTATATAAATTGCTGGATGTTTCCACTGCCTACTCATTTATAGTTTCTAGGGTTTTTTAGCCATAGACTTTTGAATGCAATAACTTTGACAAATGGTACATGTTTAATGGATAAAAGATTACCAAAAAAAATAGTTTTAAAGTAAAAGATGTAAACCATAAGAAAAAGGCCCCATCCCATCATCTTTTCTATTTGTTGACAGGTACAAGAAATGCCACTATTAAATGGTTTGGGTGAATAATAGTTTGTACTTCTTTTGTATTTATTGTATCACTAAAATATGGTGTAGCACTATACAGGATCAAGGGACTGATGTATTTATCACACACTGTAATGAGGGGCAGCCAGGCCAGAAAACAATAAAGAGATACAGTACAGTGGTGATAAAATGTCTTGTTTTTAATTTAATTTAAATGGTTAAAACTAAATCATCAAAACCTCTATTAAAAAGATATATATATATAAGGAGTAAAAATTAAAGTTCTGTCATCATTGTGTCTTCCAAAGTTCCCTTATGATTTTCCATCTTATGTAGAACATTAAAGGATATGTTTTGAATAATTTACTGGTCGTTCTATTTTATGAAGTTAAAATGAATTGGGAGTCTTTCAAGCTTTGAACTCAAACATACCATAAAAGTTTTATTAAAAAATATAATTTATGTGACAACACACCCCACAATTTAAGTAATTGTCCACTGGTAATCTTCCCCTCGATGAGCTATCGAATCACTGAAACAAACAAACCATTCACGAACAAACCATTCAAACCAGTTTTGTAATCCAAAAAAATCTCCAACTGAAAGGATTGTTTAATTCATAATTTGGATAGATTTCTTTATGAACTCTCACCAATCAGCCAACACTCCAATTGTTTTTTGTTTCTTAAAGAACCATTTTGAAGAACATTTTAAAATTCTAAGGATCCTTTATCCACTATAAAGAACCTTTTCTGCGTTTGAAAGGTTTCATGGACGTTCAAGGTTCTTCATAGAACCACTGATGCCAGTAAAGAACCTTTATTTTTAAGAGTGAAGGAGAGATATCAAGGTGGATATCAAGATTTTAAGTACTGATTTCAGAAACTTTTGTGTCACTTTGGAGATTGTCAGCTCCAGTCCACATGAAATTTTTTTCATATTAAAAGAGCGGCCAGTATATTCTTCAAAGACTGACCTTTTATACAACATGGAAGAAGGTCATAAAGATTTATGAAGGCATAGAGATGTTAATGACAGAATTTTCATTTTTGGATGAACTATTGCTTTAATTTGCAACACATTGATAACTTCACACATTTAAAAAGATGCAGATAGGAAAATTGCAGACGAGATAAGTTACACATTATTTCATGCATCATTATGCAAAAACATCAGCAGAGCTTTCTGCTCGAAAGAACTAGGACCGGC
Source organism: Cirrhinus mrigala (assembly GCA_036247105.1). Taxonomy (NCBI): domain Eukaryota; kingdom Metazoa; phylum Chordata; class Actinopteri; order Cypriniformes; family Cyprinidae; genus Cirrhinus; species Cirrhinus mrigala. Next base: position 22,531,242 of record CM070012.1, on the reverse strand, counting down.
AGATCTTCAGCAACGTGCTGCTTCGTTTTGTGTCCCCAGTACGGCTGGATACATTATAGAATCTCATAAATGAAATAAAATAAGGACTTATGAATAAAGAACAGCAAAAATGACATGAGGAACATGTCATTTCATGACTGGCATATTTGTTTACGGTGAAACAATGAATGTAGCCACAAGTCTGGTGTATTTTTCTAAAATTTGTAATATTCTTTGTCAGAAAAATATACCCAAAAATTAAAATTATTTAATTAATTACTCACCGTTGTTCATCTTTGGAACACAAATTAAGATATTTTGGATGAAACCTGAAAGCTTTCTGACCCAGACAATTTCTTCTCTTCCGTGTCAGTCGATGCGCATTCATGAGATTACCATGACGTAAGTACCACAAAGACTAAAGACTGAAATTGCTGAATAAAGTCGTTATTTTTGTTCTTTGTGGACAAAAGGTATTCTTGTAGGTTCATAAAATGAACAACTGATGTCATATAGACTATTTTAACAATGTCCTTACTACCTTTTTGTGCCTTGAGCGTGGTATATGCATTGCTACAGGGCCAGAAAGCTCTTGGATTTCATTAAAAATATCTTAATTTGTGTTCTGAAAGTGAACAAAGGCCTTACGGGTTTGGAACGACATGAGGATGAGTAATTAAAGGTGAAGCCCACTTTCAGAGCAACAGTTTACAGATAATGTACTTACCCCCTTGTCATCCAAGATGTTCATGTCTTTCTTTCTTCAGTTGTAAAGAAGTTATTTTTTTTTTGAGAAAAACATTTCAGGATTTTTCTCCATATAATGGACTGATATGGTGCCCCAAGTTTGAACTTCCAAAATGCAGTTTAAATGCAGCCGCATTTAAACGGTCCCAAATGCGGTTGTAAATCCCAGCTGAGGAAGAAGGGTCTTATCTAGCGAAACGATCGGTTATTTTCATAAAAATATTACAATTGACATACTTTTTAATGTCAAACGGTCATCTTGTCTTGCTCTTCCCGACCTCTGTTTTTTCTGGTTCATGACAATTAGGGTATGTTGAAAAACTCCCATCTCATGTTCTCCCTCAACTTCAAAATCGTCCTATATCATTGTTTTACCTTTTTTGTTAATGGTGTTTGATCTTCTTAGCATGTTCACTTTGCAAAGACTGGGTCGTAACTTTTGCAGCGTTGATTTTGAAATGATTTTTGATGTTGAGGGAGAAAATACGATCAGAGTTTTTCGACATACCCTAACTGTCTTGAGCCAAAATACACAGAGTTCAGGCAGAGTAAAACAAGACGAGAGATTAAAAAGTATTTCAGTTGTATTTTTTAATAAAAATAACCGATCGTTTCACTAGATAAGACCCTTCTTCCATGGCTGGGATTGTTTACAACCGCATTTGGGATCGTTTGAAGCCGCATTTAAACTGCATTTTGGAAGTTCAAACTCGGGGCACCATATCAGTCCATTATATGGAGAAAAATGCAGAAATGTTTTCCTCAAAAAACACAATTTCTTTACGACTGCAGAAAAAAAGACATGAACATCTTGGATAACAAGGGGGTGAGTACATTATCTGTGAATTGTTGTTTTGGAAGTGGACTTCTCCTTTAATCATTGAATTTTCATATTTAGGTGGCCTATCCCTTTAAGATTCATAAATCCAATTTGTCAGGACTCATTTTTCAAAAGTCTAATCTTACGTACAACATCTCAAGATGTGCTTTTGGCTTTCCGCCGCTGTAAATAAGTGCTCTTCAGCAGATATTGTGCGAATGCATGTGGTGCAACACATTCTCTTAAGATGATTCACCCGTACAGTGGGAGAAAATAAACAACTCAATAAGGGAGGCATTAATTATGAGCATACAGCAGAACATTAATGAAAAATTCAAACACCAAAAGCATGCGTGTTCTAACGGATATGCTAAGATGCTCCTGAAATTACAGTGACACTCTATTCATCACTACAGAGTGCAGAAATTAATCGCACCCATCTGATAATTATTTCATCAGGATACCTTGTTTTATCATCCATCTTTAAAGTATTCTTTTGTTGTGGCTGGCTTGTGAAATGCTCATAGCTAAATTGGCTCATCAGGCCTGATTGGGGTAAGGTTGGATGAAAAATAGACAACTTACCTTCAGGGTAATTACACATCAGCAGAACACACTTTCCCCACATACTGCTGCCTTGTTACCATGGAGGCACATGGAGATGAAGAAGTGAGGAAAACTGAGTGTTGGGGAATCAGGGATTGGCCACTGGCAAGCTCCAAGGCAATGCCAGTCACCCTGAACTATATGCTCATCCAGATGAAGCTGGCTGGCCACAGGTTCACGGCCTTTGGAGAAGTTCCTGCACACACATGGCTACTCGGAGTCTGAAAATCACACACATCTTTTCAGAGAAGGTGAATCAAATGACAACTTTTATGTCACGGGGGTAGATAGGGAGAATTAGACTGCAATATATAGTAGCAGAAATATTTCTTTCCATCAGTAAAATCATCATAGATTATGATAGTCACAGTTGGTGCTTTCCATATATTAAACGCAGAATGATAAAAGACTTTGCAGAAACTTTTTCATTTTAAAAAAGTCTTTCTCAAACTATGATACTTCAAAACCCAAAAGCAATATTATTTATTTATTAACTGATTGATTTTAAAGAAACAGTTCACCACAAAATGAAAATTTAATGAAAATGTACTCACCTTTGTTTATTCATCAGAACAGATTTGAAGAAATTTGGCAACATTTGCTCACCAGTGCATCCTCTGCAGTGAATGGGTGCCGTCAGAATGAGAGTTCAAACCACTGATAAAATATCACAATCATCCACAAATAATCTATATAAATCCAGTCCGTTAAAACATCTTATTAAGCGAAAAGCTGTATGTCTTAATAAACAAATCCATAATCAACAATTTTTTTTTACTTAAAATTGTTGCCTCCAGCTAAAATAGAGTCCTCTATCCATAATACTGCTTTCTCATCTTTAGTGAAAAGATCATGATTATGCACAGATCAAGCACCGTTTACAAGCAAATATTTCAGTGGATTTAGGGTCACGGTCACGGTTCAAAACGATTTCGGTACAACAGAAAAAAAAATCTACTATGCTAGGTTTCTTTTTATTTATTTTAAACAGACAGTAGTACAAATTACAAGTTTTTCCACCTACATGTAAAAATACTTAATATTATATCAAATTAATGTCATATTATAGGCTATAAAATCTGCAGTACATATATACATACAAGGAATAAATACTTGAAATATATTTAATTTAGTTAACTGATAGACAAGGGAAACAAACTGTGAGACCTGTAACGTAGCCTATATTTGCTGAGTTGGCTTGAGAAAGTGACAACCTATTTGTTTTAAAGTAAAGAAAGTTGAAGTAATCGCGTCGGCGCACACAAACACAAAACATATCTGTTCCATGCTTCTAGCATTGCTAACTTGACAGCGCAATTGGTACTTTATCAAAATAAAACACAGTGAACCAAACATCAGCGCACCCGCCTCACTGTGTCATCATTAGAATGCGACAGAAGTACAAAGGTTATAATTTACATAATAAATAATAGTTTAGCTTTTGGATGCACTGCAAATATGGAAATATTATGAAATATTTGGATTGAATTTGGTGCCGAATGAGAGAGGTAGGACACAAGAGCACAAAGCTTCATTTCGCAGACAGTTGTGTGCGCAAGCCTTCCTTTGTCAGTTAGAGACGCGTTCAGAATCAGCACAAGACCACTGTCTAGTGGGTTTTGTTATCAAGTGCGCAACTCGTGGCATTCGCTGTTCTTCTTCCGGCGGTTATCAAACAGAGTTGCATTGCTGCGGGCGCCCCCTTCTGGATTGAGGGTGAATTGCCTGTATTCGTTGTAAGTCCTCATGCACCAAACCAGTACCGTGACAGTTCGGTACAAATACATGTATCGTTACACCCCTACCAAGGACACTTTACATAAGGAAAATAAGGAAACATAAACACAGAAATATACAAGTGTACACAGATAGATTATGACATATGAACAGCCAAACAGATGTGAGATGTGAGAGGACAACAGAGGATGGACTTTTTCTGTATAGAGGAAGCATTATTATGGATTACACACTTGTATTCTGGCCAGAAGCAATGGTTTGAAGTTAAACCTCTTAATGATGGATCAGTTCCTTTTAACTCACAGCTTTTCACTTCATAATATGTTAACTGATGGACTGGAGTTTCTCATTCTGATAGTACCTATTCTGTATATACTGTAAATTGCTAGTTACTATAAGAACAGCTATTGTGAATCGCTAATTACTGAAAAACATATTGGTATAAACTATTTGTGTATGCTGTTTCTGAGCCCACTGACTGTAAAAAAAACACATTCCCTTCTGGTCTTCCATAGAAAACTGCTGATGGTTCTGTCAGTAAAAGTTCTGAGTAGCAAATTCAGAAGTTTGCCACAAGTTTGACATTTTCTTTCAGTTGATAAATAGATATAGATAATAAAATGGTAGAGGGTTTTGTGAGAGGACGGAGGTCATAACACTACAATAACAACAGTAGTTTATTACCTTTCCACTGTGGAAAAAAACAAAGCCATCATTGGAAATCTGTCCCAATATAATACCACCAGGCTGCAACATAATAACAGTGATATTCAATATTGTTCCTCCTGTCTCCAAAGCATCCAAAGAAAGACCTGCTGGAACAGAGGACAAAGTCTGGTGACCTGTCTTTGTTTGGAATTATTACTAAATGTCTGAATATCTGTACATGTATGACAAAACATCTGATGTACTTTTACACACAATGAGAACTGAGGAAATTAGTATTGTATATGAAAAAACATCATAGTACAAAAATAAAACAACGCCAATATTACAAAATATAGTACTAACATTAAAAAGTGTATAAATCACTCGTTTTTCTAAAGAAACATTGTCCAACAGCGACACCAGCTGGTAAAGTTACAGCGGGAGACTCTGCGTCTCTCTCGCCTCCCCTGAGCCTATTGAGTTTTAACAGACCCCTGATTGGACATGACTGGTTATGTTCGGCTGTGATGGGTTTATGCGATAAACCCCGCCTCTTGTGCTCGTGCGCGTTCGGCGTTCCCGAATCAGTCATAATTAATAGAAAGACTAATTGGAAAAGTAGGTAAACAACTTACACAGAAATAACCACTTTGTTACGTCAAAATAAGATATGAAATGGCATGAAAACATGATTTTTGGGAGTTTTTAGTGAGTCATAATCAGCTTGGTGAAATTTAAAGTAAATCTCTGTGTCTGTGACCAGTATTTATCGAGCTGATATCTGATATAACTGATATCCGAAAAATTAAAAAAAATAGTTAACTGTTAAAAAGAACAGCAAAACATAAGTTCACATATAAAATATATAGTTTAAATTGTCACTGCCTTGAGTTATTATTTTAATAAATGTAAAATGCTTAAAAACACTAACTTGATGAGATTCATGGCTTTAATAAATATTAAGTTAAAATGTAAAATAGATTTTTTTTTATTTATTATTATTATTATTATTATTATTATTATTATTATTATTATTATTTATTTATTTATTTATTTATTTATTTATTTATTTTTTGATAGTGTAAGTAATGTTTATTTACCCAAGAAAATGTGACTGGAATATGAATTTACATTTGATTTGATTTGATTTTTTTTTTTTTTTTAATCAGAACACCACTGCACATCATTGATATATGAGTTCACTCTTATATGTATAAAATATTGATGAAAATAAATAAATAAATAAAAAAGAAAAAGAAAAGTGAGTTAAAATTTCAGTTGAAGCAACTGGATTTTATTAATATATTTCTGAGGGGAAAAAAAAGCTGTGATTTTGTGGTCTATTTTTACATTCAAACTCCATTAGATTAAGTATCATATGATGGCTTTAAACATCACAGTGTGAGTAACACTGACTTAATGAAACAGAAAGTGTAAACAAGGCATTGTTTGTTTAAAACTGAGACTCTTTTCTATATGAGCTGTTGTTGTATGCATGCTTGTGTTTTAATATATCCCATGTGTACCAATAGTAATTTGATAATGCATACGGTTGATCTGTTCTTCACCAAAGACCTAATTTGGTTATTCAACTAATGTTCTAATGTCCCCAAACTGCTCATTTCCCTGGAATGTCCCTTTGGCATTCAGTGACAATAGGCCTCCACCGACTGGAATGCTAAAAACTAGATAAGGAAATGCCAAGCATGGCAAATGATGTCTAAACGACTGTCTGACATAACTAATAATGAAGAGAACAGATGAACATCCTCTTCAGGAGTACTTCATCACAGGAACTCACATCAAGAATGCAACCTGCTCTGCAAAGATAACTGCAGCCAAGAGCTGCATCCTGTTCACCGGCTTCTCCCAGAAACCTACAGCCAAAAGGAGGAGGAAAGGTGTATGTGAGAGAGAAAGAGAGAGAGAGGGGGAGATCAGGTATGGGCAGCAGGACAGGAGATTTAAAAGGCAGTGCATAATGTATCCATCATTTTTACACCGAATGTCTAAGTAAATAACTACAACGGGCCCAATGGTGCTCCACTAGTGCGCGTTTTGTTGATTCTAACACAAAATATAGGCAATAACAAAACAGCAAAGCATCAGAACAAGCTGTGTGTATACTTGAACATAATGTTTGCATTTAAATGCAAAAGAGCTATTAGAAGGCCCGGAGGGAATCTGCTGCCTCATTCTGCATTTTCTGTGTTGAATTTTGTTGATTTACTGAATTTAAACATGGTAAAATGTGTTAAATGGAGCTGAAACTTTCCAAAATATTTCATAAATGAACACATATGCAGCAAGGGACTTGTAGAATCTTATGAATGGCAGAAGTTTAGAATATGTGGAAATCTGCTATTCTTTCTGTGGCTGCAGATCTGGGCCCATCTATTGTTATAAAAATATTTTAGACTTCTGCTAAATATTTCTGAAATATTTATTATCACACTACAAACTGTACTCACATACTGGACCCTTCATTGCAGACCAAAGCATGAATCTCCCATTCATATTGTCCAACAGTAAAATGTACAACTGTGCCTGGAGAACAAAAGCAGTACTTGAGATGTCATGTGCTTGTACTCTTGCCAGCAGCAGGACAGCGCAGGCCGCACCGTCAAAGTCAAAGCCAAAAAAAAAAACAAAAACGAGAGTTATTTTGACTTTTCACGGTTAAGAGTTTGTGAAGGAACTCAATGAGCCTCACTGTAAAGGAAACTGTTTCGAAGGATAGGGGGAGTGCTAGTCCACTACGGAACTCCAGCAAGAAGTGAGACAGGATACAGATGATTGTTTAATGGCTTCTGTATTTAGGATATTCATGGACATTATCCAGTGTTATACAGTTGGCAGAGGTGGCAAATGTGGTTTAGGCTGAAAATAAACAAGTAAAATATATCAGAATCCGTAACATAAACATTTACCTCAGTAGCATCCATAGGCATCGATCAGAAACATGATGTGCCTATAATGGCGCTTAACATACGCACGTGAATTACACGCGCATCACCTCTCAACATTCTTTCTGAACTGAGCTAGAATATAGACTGATAGCCAACAATCAGACATGCAGCAGTAACATTGTGACAACATGACGTGAAAGAGAGGTAAATTAACTTACGTTCATACACGCACATTTCCCACTCGTTGAATATAGCGGCAGAGAACAAACCGAAAGTAAAACCGCAACCGCTACAGCGGAACTGCCGTCAGCGCGCCATGCACGCACAACTGAGTCACACGCACATTAATAAACTAAACCCACAACCAATAAGGAATTTAGTACAGCCGCCCCCAGATTAGCATAGCTAATATGTAGAAATATAAATTCCTTAGTCCTTAACGTCTGGAGCCTCACTGTCCGGGAGCGCTGGGAGTTGAACTAGCTTTGCCACAGGACGGAGATACAGGCGGTCCTTGATCCTGACCTTTGCTGACCTAATATGGCCGTCTTCGCTGGGTACCAGACTCTCAATCGTACCGATGGGCCAGTGAGCCCGAGGCAGTTGTGGGTCCACCACCATTACTACAGCATCCTCCGTCAGATCCTGAGTTTCGCGCTGCCACTTAAGACGAGACTGAAGGTTCGGCAGGTAGTGTCGGGTAAAGTATGCCCAGAAATGATCAACTACAGTCTGAGCATGGCGCCACCGCCGCTTAGACAGAGGTTCTGGAGTGTAGACGACTTGGGGTAGCGAAGCATCCCGCCGCCCCATGAGGAGGAAGTTAGGGGTGACTGGGTCTACATCTGCTACGTCAGAGGAGACGTAGCCTAGTGGTTTGCTATTCAAGATACCCTCTATCTCAACTAGCACCGTGTGCAGGACGTCTTCTGGCAAAGGTTGATTTCCTGCGACAACCTGTAGGGCCGACTTCACAGATTTGATCTCACGCTCCCATGTGCCGCCAAAATGCGGTGCTGCAGGGGGATTCATCTTGAAGGTGATCTGCTGGTCTGCCAGCTGGTTCTGCAGTTCAGGTTCCATTTCCTTAAATGCTTGTTTCAGCTCTGTCTCGGCACCTCTAAAATTAGTCCCTTGGTCAGAGACAATCTCTGATGGAGTACCCCGTCGGGCTATGAAACGTCTCAGGGCAAGTAGGAAAGCATCTGCGTCCAGACTGGCAAGGAGATCGAGGTGTATGCAACGGGTAGTCAAACATTTGAAGATCACCCCCCATCGTTTCTCTGACCGACGTCCGACTTTGACGGTGAATGGCCCAAAGCAGTCGACACCCGTCGAGAAGAATGGTGGTTGGTAAAGTCTTAGCCGAGCTAAGGGTAGGTCGGCCATAATGGGCACTGTTGGCTTACCCCTCCACCTCTGGCATTGCACACACCCCTTCTGGTGTTTCTTCACCGCCTGTCTGCCTCTCAGAACCCAGTAGTACCGGCGGAGTTCAGCAAAAACTCTGTCCGGCCCTGGATGAAGTAGACGCTCATCATAGTCTCGGATGAGTAACTTGGTAACAGCATGATGGGGGTCTAAAACTACTGGGTGAATCGCGGTTGGACTTGAGTCCTTTAGTCTTCGGAGCCGTCCTCCAACTCGAATCAAACCTAATGCCTGATCAAACTCTGGTGCTAGTGTGCACAGGCGACTAGAAAGGGGTACTGGTCTACCTGCTTTCAAAGCTTTGAATTCTAATGGGAAGGATTCAGCTTGGGACTGACTTAAGATTAACGCTTCAGTGCTCCGATAATCAAGACTAGGCGTTTCTGCATCCGAAGCAGCCGCCCCATGAAGGGACTGGTAAGTTGCCTTAACCAAGGACTTCCAGGAGGTGAATTGAGCTGCATCCGGCATTTGCAGATTCCGGTCATCTATAGTTAGTCCACAAAATACAGTCTTCCTGGTTTCTGAGGAATCATCTTGATTCTCCAAAGGAGGTGTAATTGGCCACTGATCTAGTGGTCCACGTAGGAACCGAGGTCCCTGATTCCACCTACTGGGACTCGCCAGCTCTATGAGTGTCTTTCCCCGGGTGATGTCGTCTGCCGGGTTACTTGCTGAGTCCACATACCTCCATGAATGCAGGTCAGTCAACTCCTGGATCTCAGCCACTCGAGTGCCGACAAAAACTTTATATCGGCAAGACTCTGACTGAATCCAGGTCAAGACGGTAGTCGAGTCGGTCCAGAGTGTGGTTGTCTCGATAGAAATGGTCAGCTCTTGCACTAGAAGCTTCGCAAGCTGGGCACCAGCCAAGGCGGCACAGAGTTCCAACCGCGGCATTGTCATTTGTCGCTTGGGGGCCACCCTTGACCTGGCCATCACAAAGGAGGTGTGAATTTCACCCTGATGCTCGATAAGCAGGTACGCTACTGCTCCATAGGCCACCTCGGCCGCATCACAGAAAATGTGCAAGCTGAATCTTGAGCCCTCCTCGCTGAAATGTGATGGGATGTAACAACGTGGAAACATTACCTTGGCAAGGTTTGGCAGCTCCTGTTCCCAAGCTCTCCATCTCTCAAGAAGGTTGGTGGGAAGGTTTGGGTCATCCCAACCTCTTGGTTTAGCCCAAAGCCTCTGGACTAGAACTTTAGCCCTGGTGGTAAAGGGAGTGACAAACCCTAAAGGGTCATATTGGGATGCCAGGACTTTGTAGATGTGCCTCATTGTCGGGAGACACTCTGTTGTTGGGCGGTGCTTGTACCCCAGATGATCATCCAGACAGTGCCATATCAGACCTAGAGCTGGCTCCTGAGGGTCAGAATGATTCTTCTGCAGCCATAGCTCTATGCTCCCTGATTTCGCATTTGCTGGCAAGTGCTCAACAACTGAGGGGGAATTACTGGCCCATTGCCGGATTTCAAACCCTCCAGAGGCTAATACAGATCTCATCTTGTTGACCAACTGCCTAGCTTCATCCTCAGTGGGAAGACTCTGTAGGCAGTTGTCAACATAAAAGCACTGTTCTATCGACTGCCTTACTTCATCATCACCTGGCTGATGGTCTCTGACATGCTTCTGAAGTGCGAAGGTTGCACAGCATGGGCTGCAAGTCGTTCCAAATGGTAAGACTTGCCATTGGTATACATCAGGCTGATCTTCTTTCCGCATGTTTCGCCAGATGAACCTCAGGAGAGGTTCGTCCTCCGACAGGAGTCTTACCTGATGGAACATAGCTCGTATGTCGCCGCTGATTGCGACCGCGTGCTGTCGGAATCGAATAAGGACTCCTAGTAATGAAGCACTAAGGCAAGGGCCAGGAAGGAGCTGCTGGTTGAGGGAAAGACCTTGATGAGCAAAGGAACAGTTGAAAACTAGTCTGTCCTTATCGTTGTGGTGGACAAGATGATGTGGGATAAACCACGATTCTTTGTCCGAATGTAGAAGCTCTAACGGGACCTTGACAACATATCCTGCATCCAAGAGCTTCTGAATCTCAGCCTCATAGACCTTAGCTTTCTCTGGATCCTTACCCAAGCGTTTTTCTGTGCTCCTGAGGTTGTGTAGAACATAATCCCTGGTACCTTTCAGCGGTGGTGCATTTGGAACACGTAGGAGAGGGGTTGCATAACGCCATGTTCCGTCCACATTCACACGCTGTGTTCGACTCTCCAGCAGTTCCATGGCAAGTTGGTCTTGTCGTGAACGCACTACCAGCTTCTCGTTGCGGTAAGGAAGGATGTCCAACTGCCACAGCCGTTCGACCTGTTGGAGAATGGGATCTCGCACTGCAGATAGGGAAGTGAGCAAGCACTGTTGAGGCGATAACTGGTGCGGAAGAAGCCCATCTGGTCCTTGCATCACCCAACCGAGCTGTGTGTGTACAGCTGCTAGTCCGCCATCAGGGCCCAATCTAATGGGTTCCTTCGCAGCAATTAAACCCGGGTAATCGGATCCAATTAAAAGTAGGGGCTGAACCTTACTAAATGAAGGAAGTGGAATACCCCGCAAGTGACAGTAGCTCCGCTGAAGTCTCTTGATCGGGTAGGTTTGTTCAGTCAGAGTCAGGAGCGGTGCAGAGAATACACCGTCTAGGTTGTACCTTTTGTTTGGTTTAGACTGGGATGAAAGCTGAAACTGGACTGATTGTCCTTCCAGCTGGGTAACATCATGACGAATGGTTCGGAGGGCCATAACCTCCTTCTTTCCTTGTAGGCCTAGTTGCTGGACAGCCGCTGGCAGAATAATGCTGCGTTGTGCCCCATCATCAAGGATTGCATATGTTCGTATAGTTTCCTCACCTTTCCACAGCAGCACAGGGGTGACCTTTAGGTACACACGTCTTGTAGGGCTAGGTGGTGTCACATAGATGCGGTCGCTTGATGTTGTGACTAACATAATGCTTGGGCCCTGCTCCGCTATGCGATGGAGCACTCTGAGGTGCACATCCCCACACTCCCCGCATGGTTTCCTCAGGGTGCACTCATTACAATTGTGGCTAGTACGTCCGCATTTCCAACATCTCTTACCATCTCTTATCCACTTGATAAGTCGCTCAGGTGGGAATTCCATGATCTCATTGCACTGAGAGAGGTAGTGTTCTTCACTGTGACAGAATAAACACAGGCGCTTTGTTCTCTTGGCAGTTTGCTGGTTTGTGGAAGCCTCAGTTTGGATAGGCTGTACTTCTTTGAATTTCCCAGGCTGATTGCTACCATGATAAACAGAGATAGGCCGGGTCTGTGGCTTAAGAGTAGCAGGACGTTCTCTACGTGGAGCCGGAGCCTTCTCAGTGTGGTAGCGTTGAGCCATCTTCGATGAAAGCCGTTGGGCTTCAGCCTTGACCTTCAACCACTCTGTAAGGTCGTGCAAATTATACGGATTCAGACTGTCTGTACTCAGTCTTCCCCTCAACTGGAGGTGCTCTATGAAACCATCTCTGTAATGTTTAGGGAGTTTACTTAGCAGCCTGTCAACATGTCCCGTACAGGTAAGCTCTCGTCCATGTGGTCCCTCCAGAGACGTAAGCATACCCACTAAAAGGTCAACATTTAAAGCAAAGCTCTGGAAGGCTTTAGAATCTCCAGCCTTGATATCTGGGGAGTTCATTAGAGCTGCAACCTCGCTTTGTGCAAGCTGGTGGGGTTGGCCATATTGGCGCTGTAAGGCTGTCATGGCTGCTGAGTAAGGTGCAGGGTGGTGACGGCATGCTTGAGCGATTAGCTTTGCCTCATCCAGGACCAGCTGCTCCATTAGCACCCGATATTTGTACTGTTCGGTGAGATCAGTGCGGGGATTCAACAGACTGTCTAGGGCTATTTTCAAATCAGTGAACTCCCTCTCACTGTCATTCACAAGTTTTGGTAGTGATGGGACCGGGACTGGTTGCAGCAGAGGTGCAGGAGGTACTAGCTGGTATGCTGGACGTGCGGGGGCTGCCATATGCGGCATGGTGGGTGCCACTGTAAGAGGATACCTGTTCTGCACTGAAGGCTGCATGAGGGACTGCGGTGCGTAATGATCAGTGATCACAGTTGAAGGCTGATATGGGTCTAACGCAGGCATTGGTTGGCCCTGCAACCGACTATGTTCAGTGATCTGTAATTGGTAAGCTGGTGGCACCAGAGTTTGGTGTACGGTTGTGGATATTGGCAGCTTCACTGACGTGATGGTGTGAGGCAAGGAGGATACAAGATTATAGGAAGAAGGACGAGACACTGCACTGAATGCCGGTGTTGTTAGCCTCTCATAAGTTGCTGCTGTCTGGGGAACGAGCGATTGTAGCGTGGAGGCGCTATACACCATATGAGCTGTAGTCTGAGATGTCTGCCACCGTACTGATGGATGGGTGACATCCCTGGGCGCTCCAAGGCAGGAAGTGGGTGGCCTTATATCCAGTAATGGGATGGCTGGGACAGCCGTAGCCTTTGGCCTAACGATAGCTGGTGAGTAAGCTTGCTCCAATTCCTCAGGAAATGGGGATGCAGTGCCGCTGCTTAACTCACACTCTGACTGGCTGTTTCCTTGCTGCTGTGGTACTGGAGATGTGTAATAGGAAGGAGATCTCCCAACATCTAACTGCTCTACCAAATTGCTGAGCCCAGTGTCTATATTGCTCCCACTGATTATGACAGGACTTGATCCATACTGCAGAGATGATGACTCATGTCTAATCGGCTGTACCCCAGTCGAGGCAAGCTCGGCCTGCCCACTGAGGGTTGACGGTACCGCTACATGGTCCATCTTCGGCTGCTGATATGATTTGTAAGGCCCAGTAACTGGCAGGAGGGAGGGAGGCAAGGCTACATCGTAAGCCTGTAAATAGGAAGGAATCTGACGAGCTCTGGCTTGCATCTGAGCAGGACACGTGGTATCGGGAGAGTAACGTGGTATCTGTTGATCCATATCACCGCAGTGGCTCTAGCATCCGGCTCGAAGGACCAAATGTAAAGGAAACTGTTTCGAAGGATAGGGGGAGTGCTAGTCCACTACGGAACTCCAGCAAGAAGTGAGACAGGATACAGATGATTGTTTAATGGCTTCTGTATTTAGGATATTCATGGACATTATCCAGTGTTATACAGTTGGCAGAGGTGGCAAATGTGGTTTAGGCTGAAAATAAACAAGTAAAATATATCAGAATCCGTAACATAAACATTTACCTCAGTAGCATCCATAGGCATCGATCAGAAACATGATGTGCCTATAATGGCGCTTAACATACGCACGTGAATTACACGCGCATCACCTCTCAACATTCTTTCTGAACTGAGCTAGAATATAGACTGATAGCCAACAATCAGACATGCAGCAGTAACATTGTGACAACATGACGTGAAAGAGAGGTAAATTAACTTACGTTCATACACGCACATTTCCCACTCGTTGAATATAGCGGCAGAGAACAAACCGAAAGTAAAACCGCAACCGCTACAGCGGAACTGCCGTCAGCGCGCCATGCACGCACAACTGAGTCACACGCACATTAATAAACTAAACCCACAACCAATAAGGAATTTAGTACACTCACCATCCAAACAACTGCAACCTCAGGCGCTGTATCTCATCAGTCATTTAACACTAGCATACAGCTGGACAACAAACCTAAGGAAAGTATAGTCTAGGTGCTGTAGAGAATTTCAAAGAGCAGAAACGTGAAAAAATTCTGAGAAGTAATGTGATTACTAAATTAATTGTTGTTGTTGTGCTGGTAGCCATAGAGTCACCGAGGACAGGACCTCGGTAAATCATGTTCAAAAATAAAATTTGTTTTCTGTATGACTAATTTGCTGTTTAAAACTCTACATATGAGTGTCTGCATGTATAATTAAGTTTGCAAGAATGTTTAGCATCCGTGTGTGAAAATGATTGCTGCAACATGCTGACAGAGTGAACGAGGTTTGAGAAAGTTGCCAGGTCCAGCTATTATAAGCGTCTTTCAGACTTGTCTTTTCCACTTATTTTGACACTTCAGAAAGTTAATAAAGTGTGAAGTTGCAGTTTAGGGTTAGTGATCTTTATCTTATCTTATTTACAAAAGATCTGAATTCATTTAGATTTTTTCCACGGTTTTTATTTATTTTCATAGCAATATCTGGCAACACTGCGATCACCAGCACTTAAAAACATCATGTTATCTGTCAGAAACGTTATCAAAAACAGTAGGCTAGCATTTAACACTAGTACACAGTTTTCACTAGGGCTTCCCCTTAATAGTCCACTAACTGTTAGTCGACGAGTAGAGGCTTGGTCAAACAAAATTTTATTAGTCGCAGAAAAAAATGTCCGCAGTATGTGGCAAAGTCATGCAGTCCGTGACAGAAAGATCGTTAAGGGCTGGTCTATGTGATAATTTAGTACATCGGACATCCAAACGCTCACCTATCATTCATCGACCTCAAATATGGCCATGTAGCAACTTTAGATGGCTGCTCAATCCAATGTTAACCTAGAAAAATGTGCGCTATATTGAAGTGTCTGTGCGGCGTGTGGAAGCTGAATAGTAGCGCACTCACTGCGTGACAGATGGAGATGCTAGTGCGTTCACTTGCTCTTTAAATACTCAATTTTTGGTCATACAGATAAAAGTAATACATCTTTCGACCTGTAAAGACACTATGTTTATTTGTGTGCACTCACAATAACAAAATGTTGTGCTTTTGTAAAATAATGAAAGCAAGTAAGATGCATTTTCTGCCGTCTCTCTGAACTTGAGCGCGAAACTTCGAAATTCCATTGCCGTACAGATATAAAAAAATATATCCGTAGAGAATTAAATGTCTACTTTTAAATGAATCAATTCAATGTTAATGCAGCCTCCTTACTGTTTTTTCCTTCACTTCTAAAGATTTTTCACTTCTGTCATTGTGCTGTACCAAGCTGGTGAACGTGATTTCACCAAGTACAACATGTTCCTGGATCAACATCCTTGTTGATCCAGAAACAACATTTCAATCAACCAATCAGAACTGACGGATAACTTTTCATGAAATATCAGTTTTAGGCTTATGATCAGAGTCAGATTCTTTCCCTCTGATATTAGGAGTAAATTACGGTTAGGGTTAGGTTTAGCGGTAGGGATTGGGTTAAGTCTATATTTTTGGACAGTAATGTTGATCCAGGATCAACAAAAGATCAATAGGAACATGCCTTACTTGACAAAATCACGGTGACCGTGGCAAGCTTTATGCGTGTGCCTGAGCACTTATTAGGCTATGTAGGCAATTAAAGGCTCATTATTATGACTTATATAGTTTATTAATAAATGTGCGACTAATAGTCCACTAATGCTTAAAATGAACAACTACTAGCCTACCAGAAAAGCCTTCAGTCGAGGGCAGCCCTAGTTTTCATAAAGTCATTTATACAAAACATTCATAAGAGCGCTAGACAAAGTTATAGCAATGTAAGTTATATAATAGTAATATGTATTGTTGCATGAATAATAAACAGCTGATAAAATGATCCACCCTTAACATATTTAAAAATATTAATACATTTTGATGTTGTAGAGTGTCCATATTGGTGGTAAAGAAAGTAAACAATGCCACTGAACTGACAGAACTCGCAAATTTTTCTGATTATTGCTGCTGAAAAATGGTCAGTTGTTGTCATGGTTTGGGCTGTACTAATAGGTCGGACTGGGAAAAACATTTGCAGTACTATAGACTGGCAAAAGTCATAACAAATCAAGGAGGGGAGTGCAAAAAACTGTCTGACGAACGAAAGGTGTTCGTGGTTGGAAACTGAATCAGGATTTCCAAGGCAAGAATCTTGACAAAATTCATCTTTGTTCTTATCATTTCTGGTCAGGTAGGTAAAATATTAGCTTAATATCTTAATTAATACTTCTTGTATGTATATTTACCATCCATTAACTTTAGTTTGTCAAAATATTGCACCCTTTCCTGCTTACTAAGTCCTTCTCCATATGATTTAGTGGCTTCCACATGTTTTGTCCATGGTTTAGACAGCATAAATAAGCAGAACAACATACTCAGTAGTACATTTACCGTAAAATCCATGCTGTTGTTTACATTCGTGTATCTCCAATATGGCCAAGCATCCGGGTAACTAAACAAACCGTGACATAAGTGCAAACCCTCTATATGATATGATTTAACAATGCTCATCCCTTCAAAACAAAGAAAACAACTTTCACAAATATCTACCTATCTGTCTCTAAGTGTCTAGTGTATATAATTAGTTGTATTTGTAGGGGTTATTATAGCTCAATTCTTAACCCCACCCCTGACCTCACTAATTTTCAAAACCTGGTTACTTTGCATGACTCTTGACATTTTTCATGCCGATGTGACTGAAATTTGATAAGGACTCGCATCTCTGCCACTATAAAGTTGTCCAACTTGTTTAATGTGGAACCAAATAGTGCTACTCATTTGAACTCTGCTGCATGGACCATTTATTAGCTCGGCCCACAGCGGCTGTTTAGACTAACTATCAGTGCCTTAATGGTGAGTGGCTTGAGTCTTTCCTGTTCAAAGAATCTGTCAAACCAGTAAGTCTGAATCAGTTCACAATTCATTCTGAATAATTTAGACAGTCCATGCACGCATTGAATCATTAGGCACGGTAAAACTATTATGAGATACAAACACATTAAAGTACCAAAAATGCTTTATAAAGATGAATATTTACCTCTAGTCTATTGAAAACCTTCTGAAAATCCGCCTTGTTTGCCAGCGCTGAAAAATAAATTATCTGGATCAACATTGATAATGAATGACTGTGGGGGGAAAAACACTACGTGAAATCATGTAACTGTTGGGTAGAAATGTAGGGCTATATTCATACTGAATGTTCTCATAATCTATAGAGCCCTTTTGAAATAATCTTGCTTTCTAGTTATCAAATTTGTATGTTTACAATGTGCTATAGCCACCTAGACCCTGAAACCCCAATGTATCCTCAAAAAGATTTTGAAATTCAGTAGAATATACTCACAGTATTACTGAGTGCAGCATTTTCTAAACTCATTGGAACATTAAATTCTCAACATTTAATCTACCCAAGCTAATCTGAGAAAGCAGTGGCTGGTAAGCAATATGAGGCCATTTCACTATACAAATCAGCTTGAAACACAAATCACAGAGCTGAAGGAGACTAGTAAAGGGCACCAGTGCTGTAAACAATGCCGCAGTGTGAAGAGAAATATGATGAACTTAATCATAAAGATCCAATAATAAGATCAGAATTAACTCACCCCTTTATTTCCTCCTATTAAATTAATTTTAATCACTATTTGTGTTACAGTTTTATTAAGGAGTATTTTGCTTTATAAATGACAAACAAGACTTCATGAATATGCATGTAAAAATAGGGATGGCATTTTAATGTTTAATGTCATTTAATTTCTTGAATGCAGGTAATGCATTCATTCAAGTGAGCAACAGGCATGAAACAAAACATGATTAACGCGTGAAAATAAATAAATGTTAATGGGGAAACCAGTAAAATAAAATAAAATAAAAAATGTATAATAAAATACAGTCTATGCTTCTTTCTTTTTAACTCACTATTAATTTCTGAGTGAAATGTGTTTAAAATAAAATAAATACAATAATGATATAAAATAAAATAGAACCAAAAATAAAATAAATTTTAATTAAATACAGTCTTTGTTAATTCAGTATGCTTCTTTTTTTAACTTACTATTAATTTCTGAGTGAAATGTGTTTAAAATAAAATACAATACAATACAATAATAAAACAAAATTAAATAGAATAAAAATAAAATAAAATAAAATAAAATAAATCTTTTTAAATCCCAATTCCTTCTAAAACAATTGCGTCATACACTGTATAAAATGATTTTTCAAAGTTGCAAATAAAACATAGATTATTTCAGTATATATTTTAGAATAAAATACAAACTTTGTACTTCAAAATGTTAATTCAATGTGCCACTTTCTTTTTAACTTACTAGCAATTTCTGACCAAAATGTGTTTCAAAGTAAATTATACAATTTTTTTTCAGTGTATTTTCAGGGAGTCTCAACTGCAATTGAGATGAATGGAAATGCTAATGGATGGCTTTCTCAAGTATTGTAAGCTTGTATTAGGTCACTGATATGACTAGCATCTTCTAAATTACTATTTATTTCTTTAAGGGCAAAGCTTTTTTAGTGCTACAGACTTGAAGGCCATACAAGGTGGACTGTGGGAAGCCAATATACGCAATGCTTGCAAAGCAACGATGTTAAGAAAATGCATTTTACATGAACCTGTCTTAAAGAATTTGACATTTCATCTGACCCTGCATGGAAGATAACAGCTTACTTGCAAAAGCATAAAAGTTCAATCATCTGTGTTGGTTTAAGGGAAGCTTGGGTGTAGGAGGGACACAGAATCACACAGACTTTGCCATTCCCTCAGTAGCTCTTTTTTTCTGGCCAAGCACAGCAGTCTACAGTGATGGCTGGGGGGGCCTAAGAACGCTCACTGTTTCCAAATCCCTTAAATATTTCACTCCTCTGACAGAGCTGAACACTGACTCCTCTGTTTGCCTTCTTTGTGCTGTGCATTTGCACCTGTTCCAGCTCTAAGTCCTGATCTGTTCCTCTGTTCCTTCTCACTGCAGCGCCTTCCCCCTTTTTTTTTTAGAAAAATCCTCGCCAGGCCAGCATTATGCTAATTTCCCCCACAATAGTTTAGGTGAGGAAAACATATTGCGTGCTATCCTAACAATGACTTCTCTCTCTCTATCTCACTTCCATGCTAATGTACCCTGCGGCTAACAGCAACTTCTCCTGTTGTGTGGTGTGTTCCTTGCAGGGACATTTGTTCCTAATCAGGGGAAGGTATCATCAGCATTGTGCGCCATGAAGAATTAAATTGAGAATGCCTTTCTGTTCCTGAATTTGAATTAAGGTTGCACACAGGGTGCATTATAATTCACATTTATTCATTAAAAAAGTGGAACTAGTGAGGAATGAAATTCAAAGACAATCCTATAACTGCTGTAAAAGTATTTATACATATTTATACAACAGTTCTGTCTGGTTCTCGAATCTGATTGGCTGAAAGTGTGTTGACATTACAGTCCAACAGAACTCTAACAGCCATTTCACCGTTTGTATCACCCCGCCACGGATTCAAATCAAACTGCTTCCTTCCGCCACAGATTCAAATAAAGTTTGACAGTTGAACAGCTAAACTCAAGCCTCCGTTGCTAATTCCAAAACGTCCAAAATTTGCGTCAACATTTTCCTGTCATCAGGAATCACCCATAACAGATGAAAAGATAGTATGAGCCTCATCGGATATTGATTTATTGTGATATGAGACTGAAGAATGAATGCTGTATCAGATGCAGGTAATCACAATCGCTCAGTCAATCTCTCTCTCTCAATACTAAACATAACGCACAGCTTTTAATACAGTAATAAGCTTTCAATGAAGCAACTCAACAATCCTTTGTTACTAGTTCTAAAGTGACGTTTTGGAAGTAAACAGAGGCTTGGGCTCAGATGTTCAACTGTCAAACTTTTATTTGAATCTGTGGTAGAAGGAAGTAGTTCTGCACAAAAGAGAGCTTTTAAAGACAATCTGTTGTTATTTTGTTTATGTATTTACACACTCATGCTGTCAAACTGTTGTATAAACGCAGTATCACACTCGTGGCTGAATCACAGCCGTGCCAAAATACAGGCATATTTGACATCTACTCATGTGATATTGCTTATTTAAAGCTTTATTGGAATATTAATCGAATTCACCCACAAACGTAAATTCTGTCATTAATCACTCATGTCATTTAAAACCCGTAAGACTTTCATTCATCTTCGGAACACAAATTAAGATATTTTTGATGAAAAGAGAGCTTTCTGACCCTGTATAGATGCCAACGCAAGGTAGTAAGGATATGGTTAAAATAGTCCATGTGACATCAGTAGTTCAACTTTAATGTTATGAAGCTACAAGAATAATTTTTGTGCGCAAAGAAAACAAAAATAATAATAATAAAAAATAAACTATTTCTTAACTTTCGAAATGCTTTCATGAGAGTATCGTGACGCATGCAGTTGGTGCTGCTGACACAGGAGCCAGCATTTTGACACAAATCATCTTCTCAGTCGAAATCTTCAGACATATTTTACAAAGACTTTTTTGTACTGTGTTTTCTCTTGTAAACAAAGTGCAGCACATCTGGGTTCTACGTCAAAACGCCAGCTCGTGCGACAGCAGCATCACGTGCATTTGTTGTGGTACTCTCGTATACGGTGGAAGAGACTGACACAGAAAAGAAGAAATTGTTGAATAAAGTTATTTTGATTTCTTTGTGCACAAAAAGTATTCTCATTGCTTCATGAAATTAAGGTTTACCCACTGATGTCACAGGGACTGTTTTAATGATGTCCTTACTATCTTTCTGGGCCTTGAACATGGTAGTTACGTTGCTGTCTATGCAGGTTCAGAAAGCGCTCAGATTTCATAAAAAATCTTAATTTGCGTTCCAGAGATGAACAAAGGACTTATGAATTTGTAACGACTTGAGGATGAGTAATTAATGGTTAATAATACATAATCAAGTGATGCAAATGTACACCAACATTCAATGTTTTTCAAGTTATCTGAAAGCTCAGTGTGATCTTATGATAATTTGTATGTATTTTATGTAAAATGTGGTTCTACAAAACGTACATTTGCTTACGTTTTTACAGGCATTAAAACATTAATACTGACATATTTACAGCATCTAAACGTACAAATACTGACGTATTTTCAGCATTTGATGACACCTAAAAAAGAATTCTTATGAATATTGAAATTGCGCCATTAATTTTATTATTATTGTTATTTTTAGCTGTTATATCAATGACCTTATGTTTTCGAGTGCATTGTTGCATTGATACGAATATCTTAATATAAAAGATAAGTAAATATTTTAAGTTTTTTACCTAAAAATACATCGCGATTTGTACATTTTAAACGTTGAAATACATCTAAATTGTATTTTTTAGGATCAGTACAAATGTAGAAAAATGTACATTCTGTGCTTGTAAATGTTACTTATTAATACCTACGTATAAACAATGAGACCAGGCTGGAAAGCTACATGGTGGACAATTTGTTGCTGTATTCCAAACTTAAAATTAGCAACTAAAACTAGTACATTTATTTCGCATTCAGAGAAATGTGCCTAATTAGTTTAGAAATATTCTGCATATTGCAGAATAAACAGGCATAATTAGTCATAATTAATTATATAAAACCCCACTAACTAATGAAATGGAAATTAAATGAATCTTTTGTGACTATGTTGAATTGCTATTCTCTAATTTTCTCGTCTTCTCATTCTAATTCAAATTTCAGTTCAACATCCTGTGAGGTTTGACCAATTCAACTGACTATCCAATTCCTAAAAAATTAATTTTGCCCAACTCTAATACGCTTGCATACATATGTATACCGGAATACACACAAAGTGCACAGGAAAGAAAGATTTGTCATCTTCCTAGTGTCAACATGACAATTGTTTAAAAAAAATTTGTTGCAATAAAGATATTGTTGCACCGCAGCAAAAAACTGGCAAGAGGTCATGAACCATAAAAGAAATAAAGAGAGTTATAACAGTCACAAGTCATGCATGAAAGGAGTCTAGTGTCTCTCCAGAGAAAGAATGGGAGTTGTATGTTTGTGAGTGTGTGTGAGAGAGAGATAGAGCACGAGACAGAGAGGGGAAAAAGAGATGCAAAAGCCACTGAAGGGTGTCAATATATTCTGAAATTGAATTAAAGAGTAATTAGGGAAATCATTACCTGACACTTCAGCGGTGGGATTTGGTTAATTTACTGCGCCATCGTTCAGTGAATGAAGTATGTCCTATAAGACTTCTCCTTTTGCCAAAGGTGATGGGCACATTAGATAAAAGCTTAATTTAAATCAGCAGCCTTGACTTCTGTCCTTGGTGTTGCCACTGACACTATTCCAAGTTAAATTACTGATAATGTTTACCAAGTCAATTGTTTAATTCAGGCATACTTGCTATAGAAAATACAAAATATCTCAAACAACTTTGAAAGAAAGTGAAGCAAGTACTACATAAATAAACAGTTTCATAGGGAGCAGCAAGACCTTGGCTCTGTTTTAGTAAGTCATTTGAGCACTTCCTTGTTGACTCTGCCTCGGATATTCCCCTTGAGTAAAGCGAATCACCACTGCTATCCTAACTGCCATTCAATTACTCCGATATCTCAGCAAGTAAGTGAGATCAACCATTCGATTAAGGGTGAGTTAACAGAACTTCAAGAGTACATTCTGCCCTGAGACTGTTGTAAACATTTGGAATTACCTCTTTAAAAACAAAACTGACATAGTGGATGGATAAATGACAGATATTTTGCCTCTCCCTGTAAATTAATTAGGAGCCCTTTCCTCTTTTAATAAATCAAAATCTTGATGACAACAAATTGTTAAAGGCTTCCGTTGGATAGTTATTATCTGCATGTAAAATGAGCACTTGTTACAAAATAGCTTGAAGGCTCTGAAGTTTATTCAAGGTCTAGTCTCCAGGTTCAATACAGGTTAATCCCAATCGACAGAATTTAATGTGAAGTTAAAGGAGACATATCATGAAAATATGAATTTTTCTGTGTTTAAGTGCTATAATCAGGTCTCGGGTGCATCTGCCAACCCAGGAAACGTGAAAAAGGACAACCCAGAAACTTTGTTTTGGTAAGCCTTTCTCTGCAGGCATCTGAAAAAACGAGCCACTCATATTTCGCTTCCCCGGTGACGTATAGGAAGAAGATCTTATTAGAATATTATCACCCCTTAATCTGCACGTTTCCACCCACGGCGCCACCACTGTGTTTTTCCAAGCAATAGCGGAGTACCAGTTCTAACACAATGGCAAATGTTCGAGCAAAGCATGCTAACTGTTCTGTCTTTGATTGCACAGACCAGCACAGAAAACTATTTCCTAGCCTCAAAGGAGACAAGAGATCAGTGGGTATATTGATTTATTTACTGTATATTACGCTACTGCCACACAGATCTAATATAAACATTCAATTTCTTTCCCAGCTGTTTACCTTCACAGACATAACTGTTTTTGTACCTCATGTGTGTTTTTAATATAAACTTGTGTTTATTTGACAGTTTAAGTGCATGAAAGAGAGCTGTGACAGTCACTTTGTGCGCTTGATTCGGATGTGTGTGCTCAGAAAATCATATATTAGAAGTTTAAACTAATATGGCTATAAAATCGCATGATTTCAGCATGATAGACATGATAATCAAAACCAAACAGATATTTTTTGGCAGAATATCTGAGGTAAAGGCACAGCCCTATTCTGGAAAAGGGGGCGGGGAGCAACAACTTATTTGCATTTAAAGACACATGCATGAAAACAGCGTGTTTCTGCTTCCAGAAATAGGCATTTTCAAAATTACATGATAAATGATCTGTGGGGTATTTTGAGCTGAAGCTTCACAGACACATTCTGGAGAAACTTGAGACTTATATTACATATTGTAAAAAGGAGCATAATAGGTCTTAAAGGGGTCATCGGATGCAAAGTTCACTTTTACATGTTGTTTGAATATAAATGTGTGTTGGCAATGTGTTTACGCAAACACCCTATAATGATAAAAATCTAGCCAGTGTTTTTTAATTAATCTGTAAAAATAATTTCCCCCTTTTTAAATCAAGCCATTCTCAGCATCTTGTCTGTGTGACGTCACACTGACAGAGGCCGCTCCCACAATAGATTGACTGACTCGGCCGTCTTACCTTAGACCCGCCTTGAATGAGCTGTAACAGTCCAATCGCCATTGTTTCGATGCTGAGACAGGGACATAGACAAGAATGGCGATTGAGGTGTTCTGTTGTTGAATGTAATAATGAACATAGCAGCTGTCATTTACTCCCGACATCTGAGCCACTGAAGATGCATTGGAAAACTTTTGTTTGGGAAGGGAATGCACCTCCCGATCTACATAAATGTGTCTATGTTCGTGCGAATCATTCATGATCCAGCTTCATGTGAGTATAAGGGTTTTTTTATGAATCTTTGCAATCGCCTTTCCTAATATCGTGCTAGTTAGCAAGTTTCGTGGCTAAACGAGGCTAAATGCAGCTAAAGTAAACACAAACAGGCTCGTCACTCCACTTAGAGAAGAGAGGGGTGGGGCGAGCAGAGCTCATTAACATTTAAAGCAACATCCACCAGAATAGGTTGATTTTTGCAGAGCTGATTTTGGCAAGGTAAAAAGGGTTTTTATACTACCACTGAGAAATTTTAACCAAAGCACGTTATAGACTTTTCATTAAGATCCTAAAAAAATCATATCAATTTGTGGAAAATAGGCATCCGAGGACCCCTTTAATAATGTTTTTATTTCTTACAAACAAGCAGCTTTTCACTTCACAAGATAGACTGAAATTCATTTTTGATTACTTGAGGGATTAATGCAATGTTTTTATCAGCTGTTTGGACTCTAATTCTGACAGCACCAATTTGCTGCAGAGGATCCATCGGAGAAAGTGATGTACTGCTAAATTACAGCAAATCTAAACAAACTCATCTACATCTTGGATCGCCTAAGGGTGAGTACATTCAGCAAATTTTCGTTTTGGGGTGAACTATTCCTTTAACTTGTACTGAACCCGGAATATTACCATTCAACGTCATCCCAATGTTATTGATGTGACTAATGAAGCATTTTGTGCTACAGAACTGAATTCTAATAAGGCTGAGTGCTAGAGAAGCATCGGATCACTCACACAATATTGTGTGTTTTCTAGTCACAATATGCACAGTGCTAGTCTGTTAAGGACTTGATTGTTTTTCTAAATTTTTTTGGCTGCATGGTAAAGGATGGCGAGCCAATCCAAGAATGCTGCCAGCATTTTCATTGACAGAGATTACTTAAACACAGATGGCAAAGAAAGACGATGTTCAAACCGAGATCTTTATTAAACGGTCCTTTTCTAACTAAGCCTCTCTTTTGGCAAGATTTAACGATTGTTTGAGAAGATTATGGTGTTATTATTTTGATCTTCATTCCAAGAGAAACATTTAATCAGCTATTTAAGCAAGAAAAGCAATAATTATGTCACATCTATGATGTTATTAGATGTCACCAGTGGTGTTTCATTATCTTATAAGAATATGTATTTGCATGTTCCCACTCAAAATCAACAAATATGCAAATAAATATACAAAAGAAAGGTACTTCTACTTCAGTGTGCATATTGCTTATGAAAATGACACACACTTGATGTAATGAAGTGGTTCTCAAATGGTTTTGTTACAAGATGTACCAAATGGGGACCCAGTAGTACCAAAGTTATTTATTGTAAAAAGTAAACAATTAAATAAAAAATTGCATGACACTAAGCCACCAGTTAAGAACTACTGTTCTAGTGTGCTGTACGCCTAACTATACATATGTCAATTTCTTTCTATTGTCATGTTAATAATGGAGCTATTATATGAACATACAGTATGGATAAAACAAAAAGAAAACGCTTGAGCTATTTGATATTTCCAGACTGATGTCCACCAAGCTCACCCTATGGACTGTGCCATTCATCAAGCAACTACTACAAATCATTGTGCTGCGATTTGCCATTTTCTATCAATGACCTGTACAATCTGTTCATTCCCCAGACAAATGCCACCAAGTCCTTTTTAGTCCACCTTATTCAAGCAAAAAGTCACGCCACAAGTAAGAAGAGAAAATTGTGTTGCCTCTCAAGCATGACAGAATCTAATATCAAGATGGATCTATTTTGAGGGCAGAACATCACACAAATAATGCATCTCTTCAATGGTTTATTAAAAAAAATCCATTAGCAAATGACCTGAGGTCTGGAAAGACTCTCTCTGTCGTTTTTCCTTTTATCCATCTTTTGTCCAACAATAGGTTGACTTGTTATTTTTTAATGCTTTGAATTTTTTTCTTTAATAATATTGCTTTCTAGTTAGCTATCTCTTTCAACATACAGTATGTCAGATACTGTATCGTCAAACACAATAAAGGCAGATGGAGACAAACATGAATGGGTGCAGTCAGAATGAGAGTCCAAACAGCTGATAAAAACAACACAGTAATCCAGTTCTAAACAAGCATGTCGGTGGATTTCAATCCGAGAGGACAACAGAGGATGGACTTTTACTGGAGAAAGCATAATTATTGATTATGGGCAGGTATGTTGGCCAGAAATGAATATTTAAAATGAAAACACCTTAATGATGGATTTACAGTGCTTTGTGAAAGTATTCATACCCCTTCATTTTTTTCAAATTTTGTTATGTCGCAGCCTTTTTTCCACATCAATCTACACTTCATACACCATAATGACAAAACTTTGTACATTGTAATAAAAAAAAAAATAAAATAAAATAAGTACGTTGTATAAGTATTCATACCCTTATCTGGGACAGTTGAAATTTAGCTCAGGAGCTTGTTGATGTTACTACACTTCAAACGAAGTTAACCTGTGGCAAATTCAATTGAATGGGTATGATTTGGAATGACAAACATCTTAATATAAAGGTTCAACAGCTGAAATGCATATCAGAGCAAAAACCAAGCCTTGAGGATAAAAAAAAACTGCCTGTAGAGCTCAGAAACAGGATTGCATCAAGCCACAGATCTGGGGAAGAGTTCAGAAAAAAATCTGCTGCATTGAAGGTTCACAGAAGCATGTAGTCTCCATTACTCTTAATAGCAGAAGTTTGAAACAACTAGGACTCTTCCTAGAGCTGGCTTCCTGGCCAAACTAAGCAACTGATGGAGAAGTGCTTTGGTTAGAGTGGTGACCAAAACCCTGATGGTCACTCTAATTGAGCTCCATGATCATATGTGGAGATAGGAGAAACCTACAGAAGGACAAACATCATTGCAATACTCCACCGATCTGGGCTTTATGGTATGGTGGCAAGACTCGGCCCTCTCCTCAGTGAAGACACATGAAAACGCACTTAGAATTTGCAAAAAAGCATCTAAAGCATCACCCTCAGACTGTGAATAAACAAGGTTTGATGAACCTCAATTCCCAGCATTATGTATGGAGGAACCAGGCCCTGCTCATCACCTGGAGAGTACCATCCCAAAAGTAAAGTGTGGTGGTGCAGCCTCATGCTGTGGGGCGGTTTTTCAGTGACAAGGACTGAGGGACTTGTCAGAAGAAAAGCTTAACACAGCAAAATATAAAGATGGCCTTAATGAAAACCCAGTCCTGAGCATTCAGAACCTCAGACTGGGCAGAACGTTTATGTTCCAACAGGACAATGACCCTAAGCACACAGCAAGTGTGGCTTATAGACAACTCTGTAAATGTCCTTGAGTGGTCCACCCAGAGCCTGGGCTTAAACCCAATCAAACATTTTTGGAGAAAGCTAAAAATGTGCATCTGTCCCCATCCAACCTGACAAAGCTTGGCAGATAATTGCCAAATGCTGATGTGCAAAGCTTGTCGCACCAAACCCAAAAAGACTTGAGGCTGTAAAGGTGCCTCAGCAAAGTACTGAGTTAAGGGTATGAATACTTATGCAATGTACTCGTGTCAGGTTTTTTATTTTTAATGAATTTACGAATTTGTAACAGTTCTGTTTTTGCTTTTTCATAATTGTGTATGTACTGTAGATTGATATGGAAAAAAGTAATTTAAAGCAGTTTAACATAAGGCTGCAACATAAAACATGAAAAAAAGAGTATGAAGGAGTATGAATACTTTTGCAAGGCACTGTATTTCTTAGAAACACACAGCTTTTCACATCACAAGGCATTCATTTATATCATGTGGATTATACTTGTGGGTTATTGTGATGCTTTAATCATCTGTTTGACTCAATCTGACGGCACCCATTCACTGCAGAGGGTTCGTTGGTAAGCAAGTGATGTACTGCTAAATTACTCCAGATCTGCTCCAATGAAGAAACAAGCTCATCTGCATCTTTGATAGCCTGGGGGTGAGTACATTTTCAGCAAATTTTCACTTTTGGATGAACTATTTCTTCAACCCGAAGAACAGAATGAAGTAGAAAATATTAGAATAATAACTCATATCTTTGGCTTTTATTGTGTGCAACCCTTATTTGCAGTGCATTTGTACACTGAGCTAGGAAAATTAAGCCTTAATGCTTTTCACTCCTTTTTTGAGGCATACTGGCATTTATACGCTCATTGTATCTTTATAGGAATCTGATGTTGCGAGCAAGCTGTTAAACAAAACCACTTACAAACCCGCAACACTGCAGATTGATTTATGGGCCTGCACGTTGACCACGTGGCATTGAGAAGGGAGGGTTAATGTTTTTTCAGACATCATCATTAGACATTTCTAGCTGTAGCAATGGTGCTTGTTACTGTGGAACAAAGCTCATATGTCAGAGTCATTAGAGAAGGAGAGCATGACACTGGCTTGGCCTCATCACTATTCGGGTGATTCATACAGCCAGAAGAGAGTCTGACACTTCAGCTAACATGCAGTGGCTGAGACTAAAGCTTTACACGATGCTTATGACAATTAATAGCCTGTGAAACCTCATGCTACATTGATAAACATCACTTTTAGCTGGTTGCACATAGTTAGTTAATATGTGTTGGGTGTCTTCGAGCTAATTATGCAAGCAGGTGCCGAACTGTTTGCGGGAGTGAATTTCTCTTGCCTGCAATTATATTGTCCAAAGACTTCTTATGTTTTCACAGTCTAACCTATTTACAGAAGCCATTGTGGGGGAAAGTGTGAGAGAGAAATGAGGGAAAAAAGCGAATAAGCATAATGCATCCGAAGAGATATGCAAAAATACCTTGCCTCAGCTGTCAATATGCTAGCTAATTAAAATATTATCTTTACTTTGCTTTCTTGATTACTCTTCACCAAGACAACACATCACTGACTCCATCAAGGCTGTATTTTAAATGAATATTTACCTGTTGTAATGACTTCCTGTCTATGCATTGATAAATGTCCCTGCTTTGTGATCTAGATCTCAACTCCGCCTTTAGTTTTAAAGAGTGCTGTCTCAGCTTTGTCAAACAGCTGTTTTCTGCATTATACACTGATCTGCCACTGGTCCTGTGGATGTCTTTTCACTATCTGCATCATCTGAAAACATCTCGGCAAAAAACGGTGCTGATGTTTCTCTCTCTCGCTCACTGTGAGGACTTGATTTGATTTTGTCTTTGATTTCTTTCCCTTCCTTTCCTCCCAAGATTGCTCATTTCCTCTCACGGTCGATCACTGCAAATCAATTGGAAGCCAATGTCTGACTGTTTCTGCTCATTCCTGTGTTTAAAACAGTTGTCAGCATGGACAGTCCAGTGCACTCCTTCAATAACTTCTTTAAAGGTAAACATCTTAGTGAGAACATAATCATGAACACTGTTTGAAATAAGATAATATACAATATACTTATTCATCTGTCTGGATAGATTTTATTTTATTTTATTTTAAATAACCAGTGCAACCTTTGGGGGGTGGGGTCTGTCTGGATAGAGATTTGTCATGATTATTTTATTTTATTTTATTTTATTTTATTTTATTTTATTTTATTTTATTTTAACCAGTGCAACCTTGTAGTTAAGTATGAAATTTTGGGGGAAAAATATTGTAAAGAGTCTGTCTGGATAGAGTTTTGCCATTTTTATTTTATTTTATTTTATTTTATTTTACCCAGTGCAAGCTTGTAGTTAAGTATGAAGTTTTGGGGGAAAATACAGTAAAGAGCCTGCCTGGATAGAGTTTTGCTATTTTTATTTTATTTT
The DNA here is from genome assembly GCA_036247105.1 of Cirrhinus mrigala. Lineage (NCBI taxonomy): Eukaryota > Metazoa > Chordata > Actinopteri > Cypriniformes > Cyprinidae > Cirrhinus > Cirrhinus mrigala. The sequence continues at coordinate 22,500,564 of CM070012.1, read as the reverse complement.
ATTTTATTTTATTTTATTTTATTTTATTGTTTTAAATAACCAGTGCAACCTTTGGGGGTTGGGGTCTGTGTGGACAGAGGTTTGTCATGATTATTTTATTTTATTTTATTGTATTATTATTATTATTATTATTATTATTTTATAACCAGTGCAACCTTATAGTTAAGTATGAAGTCTTGGGGGGAATAATACTGTAAATAATCTGTCTGGATAGAGTTTTGTCATTTTAATTTAATTTAATTTAATTTAATTTTAAATAACCAGTGCAACCTTACAGTTAAGTATGACGTCTTGGAAAATAATATTGTAAACAGTCTGTCTGGATAGAGATTTGTCATTTTTATTTTATTTTATTTTACTTTAATTAAAAAAAAAAAAAAAAAAAAAAAAAAAAAACAGTGCAACCTTATAGTTAAAAACGTAGGTTTGGGAAATAGATACAAAAAGTCATGAAGTACAACTACTTATGTTAGAAATGTTGATTTGTGCATAATAATCGAAAAGAGTCAGGGCAACATTTTATGATTCCTGTTTAGCAGTTCATTTTCCTTTGATATATGTGTTAATATATTCATAGAAAATATGAAACCCACACATCTTATGGAAATCATATTTTTGCAATATCACAATAAAGTGAACATATCTGTGAATTGTTAATAAGTTGAAAAGATCAAAATATAATTAAATATAAATAAAAATAATTTCCACTTTGGTTGATGCAGATTTTTTTCATGTTCCTATAAGCAATGCTCTTTTTTCATCACAGCATCCTGTTTTTTTTACCCTGCAACCCATTTAAAATACATAAAAATTTAAATTATATTTTAAATATGTATGCATTTTTGAGCTCAGATATGCTGCATAACAGTAATGTGACAATAAACCCAATACATCTCAATTCAAGCCCATATAAGCCATGTTCTAATATAGTCTGCCACTGTCAATGTTGTGAGCCTGATAACGACTTGACTGACTATAATGTCGGTCCTGCAGCTTGAGCAGGCTATTATTGCGTATCATAAAGATCCCATTCATAAATAAGTAAAATATTATTTTCATAACAAGCACATTATGTTCAAACTCATTGTGACCCTGACAAAGTACATTCTCTCAGCGCCGAAACCCCGCCCCTCCCTCCCGCTCGCAGCCAATGAGGAGTGGAGGAGGCTTGTCTCTGAAATAAATTGGATATTTTCATGGTGTGTATGGGAAGCGTCGGGTTTGAGCATCCGACATACGCGCAGTTGCACAGAGTGGACCTCCGGAGTCTACATTTATTTAGTGCTTCTTGGACACCAGATTAAGTTAATGTGTCGACCGAGAGGAAACAGTAGACTTTAATCGCGTCAGTCGTTAATGGTTATGGGATTGCTTCACCGTAACTTCCAATTCATAAGAGACCTCTCTACTTGGAGAGAGAAGAGTGAAGACAGAGCGACCGCTTCTCCTCACGATAGTTTTTTCTCCTCTTCACCCGGATTATACGGCACGAGACGTTGGAAATATACTCGATAGTGGAAGCAGAGAGTTGGATGCTGGCTTTCCAGGGCTCTTATCGCTTTGCGATGATGTTTAAAACAAGTTGAACTGAGCCAAATTTGCAAAGGTCACCCTCAACAATCTCCTTATGCTTTGCTTTTACAATCAGCTGCTTTTAACTGTAAAACTGTAGAGGTTGTTGACTTCAGTGGTTGAAACATCGGACACCTGGAGAAGGTAAACTTATTATAACTATAATAAATATAATTAAGTATAAATATGATGTAGTAATTTAAATAACATTTGAAATACGAATTATAATTCCAATCCTAATCCTTTATTTGCATTAGAGAAATGCGTTTTTCTTCATTTTACTCTGTTGATGAGAAGAATGTTTCTGAAACACAGTATGTCTGAAATGACAATAATATCTATTATATATAAGCCTATGTATGGAAATATATTTGAATAGCTAAAGTCTATTTTTATACCTTATATCAGGGGTTTTCAATTTTTTAGCACCCTGGGACCCCCAGCCAAACTGTCAGACAACCCAGGGACCTCCATCTAAAAGATGGATTTTTTTTTGGATAACGTGTTATAATGCATTCATTAAGAGCAATAAATATTATTCCTACATTATGTAATGTTAAACCAGCTGAGTTAATAATTAGAAATATCATAAGAATTTAAGCATCATACATCGTCTCCAAATACCTCCTGGACTTTAAAGAACCCAGATTACAAACCCTGGACTTTAACTGTTTGTTAGAAAAAAGGTGGTGTCAGGAAACAGCAAAACCCATTTGAATTCACTGTACTGTCTTTGTTGTTTCAGAAGGCGAGGAAAGTTTGGAGAGAATGTCGAGTCGCAGGGTGAAGCATGAGCTGCCAGTGTACTGATTTTAGACTGGCGTATCTGATGAGTCTATGGGTGTGTGTTGTACTAAGCCTTCACTGCTGGGTTCTAGCCCCTGTGGCAGCCTCCCATGATGCCGCTGGTCCATTTGGGTGGCTCCTTTCAGATAAAGGGCCTTTTCATCACTCACAGGAATTCGCAGAATTTGTGGAGCGTTATCAACAGGGCTTCACAACCAAATATAAGATTTACAGGTGAGTTGGATAATTACTTCTGTTATTTATTGCCACTGGTGTGTAAAATGTGTCGGAGTTTTTCATGATATGCAGAATTATATGGTGCTTTGCATTTGTACACGTATTATCACATAATGAAGTTAACAAGAAACTTTGATGGAGGCTAGTTTATTTTGTTTACTGGTGTGTAAACTTTAGATTAGAATAGAATAGAAAAGAAACGCCCATATGCAAATCCACAAGACTGGACTAGTGGTAACATTATGCAACATAAATGCGACAATGTACAAATAAAGTAATATAATATAGAGCATGTTATATATATTATAATATTTATACAAATTACATTGTATGTGTGTATACATATATATATGTATGTATGTATATATATATATATATGTGACCATGGAACACAAAACCAGTCATAAGGGTCAACTTTTTTTAAATTGATTGAGAAAATCACCTTTAAAGTTGTCCAAATGAAATTCTTTGGAACACATATGACTAATAAAAAATTAAGTTTTGATATATTTACTGTCGGAAATTTCTAAAAATTCTTAATGGAACCTGATCTTCACTTAACATCCTAATGATTTTTGGCATAAAAGAAAAATCGATAATTTTGACACATACAATGTATCGTTGGCTATTGCTACAAATATACCCATGCTACTTACGATTGGTTTTGTGGTCCAAGGTCACATATAATGTTGTACTTATACAGTATATATACGGCATACACAAGTATGTCAGACATAGTTCGGTAGTAATTAGGTGGTAATTAAAATGTTTCAAATACGCTTGAATGTTACTGATATGCTGGGTGAATGTTGTGTTTCATGAGGAGTTACCTCACGAGTTTTTCTTAAGAAAGCAGACAGTTGTTTTCAAGTTTCAAGTGTGGTTCGAAACTTTTAATGCCAGATTATTAGTTGCAACTGATGTGAGGTGAGGTGTTGCGGGAACTTGTGCTGAGTTAGAGCTGAGGATTAGATGAAGTGATAAACAGCCCAAAAGGGGAGGAGAAAAAAAGCGGGAAAAGAGTTGGCTGAACTGAACCTGACTGACACGCTCATTTGGCAAGGCCGTTGGACCGCACTGCCAGGCGCAGATGGAGATGGCAACATTGGGGCTAGTCAGACGTTCTCTCCTCAACATACGTGTGTATCTGTGAATGCTCCACTGGCTTTATTTTTTTGGTACAGACAGACTATAGGAGTCAACAAAAGTACAGTTGTGCTTTCTCAATGTCAGATCTCCCCCTGCTGGTGGAAACCAGCAGCTTTTGTGCGCATGTGTGTGTGTGTGAGCACTGGCGTGCGCGTAGGTACCTGGTTTTACTTTGCATGCTAGACAGGACTCCTATCCCAACATCCCTTGTGCCTGAATGACTTTTAAGTACCTTGCTCTCACACTGGCAGTACAGAGAGGGACAGTTTTGCATCTGCCACAGATCTGAGTTGAGAGAGAATCAATTCTGCTTCCTAGCCTCTTAACACTCTTTGTCTTGTATGAGACATTTGAGGAAAGATAATGATGTGTGACATTGGAACAGTTTTATAAGCCTGTATGCGTCTGTGCATGTGTCAGGCATTTTATCATGTCTTCTTTGGTCTTTTTATAGACTGCTTTGAAATGCAGCGTTGTATTTGTTTGTACTCTTAAGAAAAATTTAGTGTAGAAGCAAGTTTGAATCAGAAATTGCTAGTAAATTTCATAAATAATTACAAAGAAACAACTTTTGAAGTAAAAAGACTGAAATAGTGCTTTCTTGTACAATACTATTTTTTAAACAGTCATTACATGATTGCTGTAAATAAAACAAACAAACAAAAAACTTTAGTTTCTAAATCTTCTGGAAAATAAATCCCCACCTCAAAATTGTACAACATCAGCATCTGTTTGCATTTGTGAAAACACACCTAGGCCGATAAAAATTGCTTAACATAGATAGGTGTGCGGTGACATAGATTGAAGGTAAATTTGTGTCAGATGTTATATTCTCATTCTCCCCATTTACCTTCCACCAAAGGTTGAACAGAGCCCAAGGGTACAGTAAAGAGTCAGTAGTGTCTATCCTTCCTGTCAGATGCATGAAAGGGATCTCATAAAACACCAGACATATGCTGCCTGACAAGTGTATGATGGGAGGTTCTGCACGGGAGGATGGGTGGGTGAGGCGGACAAGCCGATGCCGGCGGAAAAGGTTGCCGGAGCAGATACGTGCTCACTTGTTCCTCCCAGGGATGCTAATAGCGAAGCTCCACGAGCACAAGGTGACAGCAATTGTCGGCTTAGCCAGAGCTGTGTGAGCAACAATGAGGATAAGCAGTAATTCTCCCACGCAAACACTGTCTTGCTGAAGTTTTCCTGCACTCTGGAACGGGACTTGATATATGAAGTCAACAGAGTCTGTGATGCTTTTCACATCCGACTTAGACAGGACATGTGTACTTTCAATCCTTTATTGGAATTAAAAGCATTAGGAAGATTTAAATCCATCTTAGTCATACATTAGAGATATTCTACTACCTTCATGTTTGGTTGTGTTTAATATGTTTCCTGTTGTTTTCAGATGCTGAATGGCCTTATGATATTTAAATATCTTGAATTATGTATGCTGAGCTGAGTTGAGCTCATGGGTTTAGCGTCTACCTTTATGATGATGGTGCTACAGTGTTATTACCTTTTGATTAGTAAGTCATTAATTCAGTATACAAGTATGCATAAATAAAACTGTAAACAAAAGAATATGCTTTTTTGATAATTAAGGGACTTAGGGCTCACATTTTTAAGATTAATGTCATTAATCTTAGAGTGAAATTGTAAAATACTTAATTAAAAACATATAACAATAGCACACACCCAGACTGCTGCATATCCTGCACAAGGAAAAGCTCTAAATGAGGATGATGTTGAATAGATCAAGATTTCCAATTAAGAAAGCGTCTGAAAGGGTTTACGAGGAATACATATAATTGAATTATTATACGTTCTAAAAAAATGTACCAGTCATAAGTGTTATTAATGCCTGAAGCATTAGGGTCTATTAGCCTCCAGCTTTTTCAGCATTCAAATAGATTTAGACGGAAAATGTTTAGCCTAACGACAATAATGTCTGAAGATTTTCCATAAAAGCCTCAGATCATTGATTGCTCAATTAGTGGCTCTACTTTGTGCGATTTTAGAGGGATATTTGACTTAATGCAGTCGTGTGTGTGTACTGTGTACAGGACATTACTGACAGTTGGGTTCTGTAGAAATCCTTTGAACTGCTCTTATCAAACGAATATCTTGGTGTTGTCCTGGAAATCAAACTGGAGCAAAGACTGTGATGTTCACTGGTGTGGAATTTCAAATTAAACACATGAAGGGCTTCCGGTATGGCATATTTGACTTTTTTTTTTTTTTCATTCATGGAATGAAATAGTTGCACTGCACACCTCTTCTTTACTGTTGGATTTATTTTGTCCTTATTATATTTCCTGCACCAGCTACAGTATATGTTACTCAAGTCAAGGAAAATTTAATTTAAATCCAGCAGCACGACTGTGAGCATGATATTGCTTTTATACAAAAGTTATTTGAACAAGAAGTTAATTTCGAACGCACATTTTAGACACAATATAGTTCAAAAAAGCTATCTAATCAGCTAACAATCTAGAGCAACACTGTGTGAATTATGGCATTCTTTTGCGCTGTTTGCATTTTTAACCTTTATACCAACAAATTGGACTTTAGCATATGACAAGCCAACTAGAATATGCAGTAACTTTTTACTTGAAGCCTTTCTGTGAATGCATTGAAAGGTATTTATAATGTATGTTATAATGCATTATATCTTTTCGTAAAAAATTGTAATAATAGTGCTGTCAAATCAATTAATAGCGATTAATCGCATCCAAAATTAAAGTTTGTGTTTACATAATACGTGTGTGTGTATTTGTGTATATATATGTATATATGTGTATTTCTTAAATATTTACATGCACGTGTGTGTACTTATAGACAATATACACAGTAAACACATATATTATGTAAACACAAACTTTTTATTTTGGATGTGAATAATCATGATTAATCAGTTTGACAGCACTAAATAAAATAAATAAAAAGTTAAAATGCACTACAATATTGGCATATCCTTGTTACATCTGAAATTGGTTGTTTGCTATGTTTTACTGCATTATACTTTTTAAAAGTGTAACAATGCATAGAGAAGTATTATAATGTATTATAACTGTGGTTATAATAAATCATATATAAATATGAAAAAAATATATATACATGTAAATATTTCTTAAATATATACATATATGTGTATATATATATATATGTATATATATGTATATATACATGTAAATATACACAGTACACACATATTATATAAACAAACATTTATTTTGGATGCGATTAATCGCTTTGACAGCACTAAATGAAAGTTAAAATGCACTACAATATTTGCAGATATCCTTGTTACATCTGAAATTGGTTGTTTGCCATGTGTTTTACGGCATTATACTTTCTAAAAGTGTAACAATGCATAGAGAAGTATTACAATATATTATAACTGGTTATAAGTACTCATGAAATCATACAGTGCATTATATGTATAAATATTTATATTTATGTATACAGTAGTCAGCATTTGAAGTGGATCAAAACCTTTCATCAAAGTTGACCTAAAACCAAAACAATACCCATTCTTGTCTTAGGAATTTTTGCAGATATTCTTGTTACATCTGAAATTGGTTGTCTGCCATGCATTTTACTGCATTATAATTTTTCAAAGAGAGTAACAGTACAAAGATAAATATTACAATGAATTATAACTGTGGTTATAAGTACTCATGAAATCATACAATGCATTATAAGGTGTTTTAAAAATGCAAACATGTACATACATGCTGCTCACATATTATTACAGCAGAGTTTGTGCTGAATATCAGTAATCAGTGTAATCAGACTTTAGTCATTAATATTTATAAGTAGCTTAAATAAATACAAACATCAGGGATGTCGAAACATCTCCAGGCCTCCAGAAACACCCAGAGGGCTAAAATACTTTTTAATGCATTATATATAAAAACTAGACCAAAAGTGTAGAGATCGGGTGCCCCAGAATTCCCCTAATTCACCCTATATAAGAGAACGAGAGAAGGTGGGTGGGAGTGAGAAAGAAAGATCGACAGAAGGAGAGGGAGAGAAAGATATCAGGCTAGTAGCGTCAGGCCCTAGCTAATCGTCTCATTATTTATGTTTCAAGACATGTATATCCCCTGAGTATGCTTGCACTTGCATTGGAAACACAATCAAGGACAAAACACCTACTGGCTGCTCGGTCATTGCTATGGTAGATTGTTTTCCTAGTTCAGTTTATCAGGGCCAGAGCTCGACTGAGAGAGATGAGCTGTTGGACTTCCCTTATGGGAATTGAATGATGGAAGCGCACTGAGGTGCGTATGTGAAGTCATATCTCACAACTGACAGGAGTGATGATGACTGGGGCTTTGATGACTCAATATTTCAGTATGAAGAAATACTCTTTGAATAAATAGCGAATGTCCTTTGTTGACCAATTAGCTCTAAATTTAGGTCCAAAAAAGTTTCTGAAGTCCTAAATGACTTATGCTGTGAAATGAGTGAGGCCTTAATGAGCGTGTTTACATCAGATTAATGTTAGCATGAAGAAGTGTTTGATAAACACAACTAATGAGGTGTAGCCTGAGCTCTCAGTTTGCCTCAGGTTAGTCTTGAAATGAAAATCACGTTAAGACCATAATATTAACACAGATGGCAGTTGGCAATAAAAGGCACTTTATTAAAAATGGTTTTTATATGACTTAGAGCTGTCAAAAAGGTTTAATTGAAAGTTTTGTTAGTTTACATTTTTTAACGTAAAACAAGAAAACACTTGGTTTTAACGATGTTACAGCATTAGTTTACTTCCAGAACGAAAATTTACAAATAATTTACTCACCCCCTTGTCATTCAAAACGTTCATGTCTTTCTTTCTTCAGTCCTAAAGAAATAACATTTTCTGAGGAAAACATTTCAGGAATTCTCTCCATATAGTGGACTTCTATGGTGCCCGTGAAATTTGCAGTTTAAATGCAGCTTCAAAAGGCTCTAAAAAGGGTCTTATCTAGCGATCAGTTATTTAAAAAAAAAAAAAAGAGAGAATTTCTACACTTTTCAACCATACATGCTCGTCTTGTCTAGACAGTCGAAAAAGTCCCATCTCATTTTCTCCTTCAACTTCAAAATCATCCTACATTGCTGTTTTACCTTGTTTTGTAAAGGGCATTTGACCTTTTTTGCACGTTCACTTTGTAAACACTGGGGCGGTACTTCTGCAGCGAAGTAGCACGATTTTGAAGTTGGAGGAGAAAATGAGATGGGAGTACGGATGCGCATCGCAGAGATAGACAAGATGAGCATTTGAGGTTAAAAAGCATATAAATTGTAATTTTTTTTAGAAAATAACCGATTGTTTCGCTAGACAAGACTCTTCTTCCTTGGCTGCATTTAAACTACATTTTGTAAGTTCAAACTCGCAGGCACCATGGAAGTTCACTATATGGAGATAATTCCTGAAATGTTTTTCTCAAAAACATCATTTCTTTACAACTAAAGAAAGAAAGACATGAACATATTGGATGACAAGGGGGATTATCTGTAAAAATTTTGTTCTGAAGGTGAACTAATCCTTTAAAACATGTAGATATTGTTCATGATGGAAGACTATGACAAACACATTTTTTTTAAAGGGATAGTTCAGCCAAAAATGAAAATTCTGTCATTAATTACTCACCCTCATTTCGTTCTAAACCCGTAAGACCTTCATTCATCTTTGGAACACAAATTAAGTCACTTGGACTATTTTAACAAATGTTCTTACTACCTTTCTGGGCTTTGAATGTGTCAGTTGTGTTGCTGTCTATGCAGGCTCTTGAATATCTCAGATATAATTAAAAATATCTTCATTTATGTATTGAAGATGAACGAAGGTCTTATGGGTTTGGAACGACATGAGGGTGAGTAATTAATGACAGAATTTTCAATTTGGATGAACTATTCCTTTAAAGGAAAGTTAAAAAAAGATTTCTACTTCAAATAAATGCTTCTCTTTTGAACCTTCTATTCATCAAAGAATCCTGAAAAAAATGATTTCTGAAGGATCGTGTGACACTGAAGCCTAGAGTAATGACTTCTGAAAATGCAGCTTTGCCATCATAGGACCGGTTTGTTTAAATTTAAGTATTTAAACTGTATAAACATCTAACAGTATTGCTGTTTTATTGTAAGTGTGATCAAATAAATGCAGCCTTGGTAATTACTAGATTTATTTTGAAAACATTGGAAGAATCTTTAAAGGAGCGGTTCACCTAAAAATGAAAATTTGCTAAAAATGTACTCACCCTCAGGCTGTCCAAGGTGTAGATGAGTTTGTTTCCAGAACAGATTTGGAGAAATTTAGCATTACATCTCTTGCTCACTAATGGATCCTCTGCAGTGAAAGAGTGCTGTCAGAATAAGAGTTCAAACAGCTGATAAAAAACATCACAGTAATCCACAAGTAATGCATTTTATCTACAGTATGTGTGTGTGTACTGTTGCCGTGTTGTGCATGTACTGTACATGGCTTCCTCCGTGAATGCTGACAGACTAACAGGCTCTCAATCAGTGCCTGACACCTTTTGACATGTTTCTTTGCAGCAAGCATTTATTACTCGAGAGTTTCTAGATTTATGGACTGTTTGAGTTGCAGCCTGACACAGATAGTCTTGGATACAAATGCCATCCATCCTTGCTGTGAGTGTGTTAACCGATTTGTAGGTCAACATAGCGAAATAACAGCTTCAAACGTTATTAAAAATGCAAAAGAACATGCACGTATATTTTCAATGCAGATATGTATTTCGAACTCAGAGAATAAATACTACTGTTTAGAAGTTTGAGGTCGGTAAGATTTAAGAAGTCTCTTAGTCTCACCAAGGCTGCACTTATTTGATCAAAAATACAATAAAACAGTAATATTGTGGAAGCATATTAAATAGTAATATATGTCTGTGCTAAATCTGAATTTTCAGCAGCCATTACTGCAGTCTTTAGTGTCACATGATCCTTCAGAAATCATTCTAATATGCAGATTTCTTATTTTTTTTAATAAAGGTTGCAAGCAGTTGTGTGGCTTAATAGTTTTGTTAAACCTGATATGTTTTTTAAGCTTCATTAATAAATAGAAAGTTTCAAAGAACAGTATTTGAACAGAAATGTTTTGTAACATTATAGAGGTCTTTACTGTCCTTACAGAATAAAAAAAGTATCACTGACAGCATTTATTTGCATATATCTGCATTTTGTTGCATGCAGTTATGAGTATGAGTGCACATTTGTGAGAAACTTTGATATTGTTAACGCAGTTAAAACGAAATAATACTCACTGAATCAGACACGGTTGTTTCTCTCTTCCCTCTTTTCTTTCACTTTAAAAAAAAAAAAAAAATCTAAACTGGTGAGAAGTGACCTCTGCCATGTCAAAAATAATCCAATTTTTAAAGAAAACGGGTTTTGAGACCCTTTGGTTTCTGTTTCATTCCATTGCACTTCTTTTAACGGTTTTTAATCTTGAAAATGTGTTCTGTGTGCACAGGTTTTTACTCATTCTGTACCTTCTGTAAATGTGGTTTGGTGAGGCGTGATGCCTTTAGTAGCAGCTGGGCTGTGCTGGCTGCGAACTCGCAAAACCATTAATGTCATAGTTCAAACTGAAGTAGATCTAATGGATGGGAAATTCTGAGTTACAGAAATTACGTATGGAATGGAGCATAATTGATTGTTCTAATTTAATTTTTTTTGCATTCATTTGCTAATTTTTTATAATTAATCATTTAATTTGCAGCCAACTTAAAACTAATTGGTTTAATAATTGAATGGAATTTAACAAAAGACAAAACCTTTTTTGCCTATCCACAAATCTCATTTAGACTGTGCTGCATAAAATTGCAAAAATGTTGCATAAATCTGACTCATTCCTCTTAATGAAGACTGAACGTACCAGTCATCCGGATGTTTCAAACATAGCGCTGCCTGTGACATTATAACAAGCTGGTCTCATTTGCTTGTACTGTGACATTCTCGGCCCCCCTTTGGCTTCAGACTGCTTCCTCTGGAGCATGTTCTCACCGTTGAGTCCGTGTAGCTGTGGGTCTCAGTGGGGAAGGCTGGCAGGTAGTTCTTCAATATGCCTTCTCCTGCTGTGAGGCTGTAGCGTGTGCTCAGTGGTGGATTAGCCTCCAGCTCCATCCATAACTGTCCATCAAGAACTTTTGTTCTGACACAGTGTCGATCATACTTTCTCTCTCCATTTCCTCTCTTCCCTTCCATTTGTCTTTCTCTGTCTCATTGTCTTTGCTGCTCTTGTTTTCTGCTGTCAATAAGTGTCATCTGTTATTATTTAGATACATATGCACTTAGCAAGCCATAATATACAGGGTATAATGAGGCAAGATGACCCCTAGGGTGTGCTCTGCTGAATTTTGACATTTGTGACAACATTTGACTGAGATTTATTCGTCAGATCAGTTTTCAGGTTGGAGATCTGCACATATTCAGATGCATTTAATTTTAAATTAAACATCTGATTTAGAACTTTAATGTTTAATGTAATATAAAAATAGTAAAACATGATTATGTTGAAAAATAAAATAAAATGAAATAAAATAATAAAATGGTTCCTTTACAAGGAAACATCTCAAAATATTTCTTCTAATAATATATTAAATGACAATTTTACTGCATATATATTAAAACATTAAAAGCACATTGTTCTTAAAATGTCTTTTCCCAGCTTCTGTAGTCTTGGTAGGGTAGCACTTCATATTACAGTCCTATTCCGCATGTAAATACTATGTACTTATTATATTAATTATAATAAATAGGTAATAACTAGGAAGTAACCCTGAACCTACCCATAAACCTAACCTTAACCCATCTAGTTACCTTATATTATGCAGTACTTTCTTTGGTAAGTAGACTTTAAGCACACGTAATTGCATGTACTGTAAAATAAAGTGCAACCTTGGAACTGTATGTAGAGGGTAAAATGCAGTATATTAAATAGTATTATATAATATTAACATTAGAAAATAAAGGGGAAGAAAAAGTTGCATTCTGCATTTCTTAGCTAGTATTTTCTTTCACCACACATTACCGGTCAAAAGTTTTTGAACAGTACGATTTTTAATGTTGTTTAAAGAATTATCTTTTTTAACAAGCTTGCATTTATTCAATCCAAAATTTAGCAAAAGCAGTAATGCTGTGAAATATTTTTAATATTTTTATATTTAAAATAACTCCTTTCCATTAGAATATATTTTAAAATGTAATTTATTCCTGTGATCAAAGCTACATTTTTGCCATCATTACTCTTCAATCTACAGCATCACATGATCTTTCAGAAATCATTCTAATATGCTGATTTGCTGTTCAAATAACATTTATTATTTTTATTATTATTATTATCAATATCAATATTTAAAACAGTTGAGTAAATTTTTTCAGACGTTTTTTCTTTGATGAACAGAAAGATCCAAAGATCAGCATTTATCTGAAATAAAAAGCTTTTGTAACATTTATTTATTAATATTTTTAATTAATACTTTTATTTAGCAAGGATACATTAAATTGATCAAAAGTGATGATAAAGACATTTATAATGTTACAAAAGATTTCTATTTCAAATAAATGCTGGTCTTCTGAACTTTCTATTCATCAAAGAAACCTGAAAAAATTCTACTCAGCTGTTTTCAGCATAATAATAATACAAAATGTTTTTTGAGCAGCAAATCAGAATATAGGAATGATTATAAAATCACAGGAATGACTTTGAAATTATTTTAAATAGTAAAAATATTAAAAAATGTTTTACAGTTTTTGCTGTACTTTAAATCAAATAAATGCAGGCTTGAGGAGCAGAAGAGATATCTTTAAAAAACATTAAAAATCCTACTGTTCAAAAACTTTTGATAGTGTACCAAATTAATATTAGCATAGTGGAAGCATCTTACTATCAACTCAATATAGTGATGATCATTCTTTTAAAGTATACTCTATGTTCTGAGGTACTAAATAACTTATAGCCTCGTTGCACATCTTCCAATTGCAGCGGTAAGATTTTACTGTATTGTGCTGGGCTGCTTTTGCTGTAGATGAATAACAGAAAAAGGTTACTGGCAGCTGATTTTCTCAAACAAAATTCCAGCTGTTCTCATCTAACAGTCTCCTCTTGCCTTTCATCCGTGAAAGAAAGAAGCTTGCCATTGTTACAGATTAGTCCCAGTCAGCCCTTTTCAGTGCAAAAGTCACAGGGAAAAAAAAAACAAAAACAAATTGCACCATTATGTAGAGGACAACAGCTTTTAAAGCAGGCCAGAGCAATCCTAAAGCTGAAGTTGGAAAAAAAAAAATAAAGAGAATGCATAATATGATTTGAATTGCAGGCACGGGGGTCACACAGTCATCGCATTTTCTCCTCAGCAGGTCTTAACCGAATATGCGTTGTACTCGAGCTGCGTGAAGGTTTCTCAGACCTCTCTTTAAATGTTTGGTTTTTTTTTTTCCTTTGAGGAAAATATACAGAACGGCAATTTCAGAAAAGCTTAAACTGTACTGTGGCTCACACTGAACCAGATACTAAAACAAAAACTCTCCCAGCTGTTGAAAAAATGATGTTCAGGATTTCACCCTCCTGTGTCCATTGTGGCTCAAATGAAGGACATTTCCAAATAGAGTGTATGTGTGTGTGTTTTTTGCGTGACCTTGCAGAGAGTTTGGGCGCTGGAAGGTGAACAGCCTGGCTCTGGAGAGAGAGGACAATGGCGTGGCTCTACCCCTCGATCCAGAGTTCATGCAGACCATCAGACAGTTGGGCCGCAGACCCACCCTCGGTGCCATTACCGAGAACATCATCAGGAAATATGGCACACACTTTCTGCTTTCAGCTACACTCGGAGGTACTTAAACGAAGCTGACTGTTCATTTACATTTATGCATTTTGGCAGATACTTTTATTTGCCAGTTTTTATTTTTTGCCAAATTTAATTATACGGAATGTCATCATTTTTATAGAAAAAATATTATATCTTATCTTATATCTTATTATATACATACATATCTTAGATGTTAAGATGTCCACGTCAAAAGAAATTTACAAAAGTGATTTTATGTCCATAGAAAGCACATTTAATGTAAATAAAATGTCTACTTTTAAGGTTTCAAATAATTTTTTGGAGAATAAAATGTCAAAATTTGGTTGAAATAATGTTACATTGTCATCCATTGCAATACAATACTTATGTAAAAATTCAAACAACACGCTTATTCTGACTTTTACATATTAAAAAATATAAAAGAATAATACATTTTATTGTTTTAAATGAGTAAAAAAAAATCTGACTGTCACAAAACCTAGGATAATGGCAAATTTTAAAAATGTAGAATTACAACTAATTAATATTTGGGGTGAAAGTAATTTGTCTTTTAATATGTCATAAATTGATTTTTGTTGTAAATATGCCTGACAAGATTGTTACACTGAATGACATTTTAGTGGGTGTCTTCTGTAAATTAGGGGAAAATGTATGATATTCATTTTTTTTTTTTTTTTGCTCAGAAAAAAAAACAAAAAAACAAAACAAAAATGCAATTAAAGTAAACAGAAAACTTAAAAAAAAAAAATAATAATTTTTTGGAAAAACAACAACAATTTAAAGCAGTATTACACTTATTGTTTTTATGCTTAAACACTTTTTCGTCTTTGACCCATATATATATCATAATCAATTAATTAGTGTACAAAATGTGAAAACAGTTAACTAAACAATTCTGTTATTTTTAGAGAATAAAATCTTCATTAATAACTGGGGCTGTCAAAATAAATGTGCTATTTTTAATGCATTTATTTGATTTGACATAATCACTGCTTTTATTCTGCTTCTTTCTTTAACCACACATCCATTCTTCAAAACCCCATTCACCAAAAACATTTTAGGCAACCTAATCTGCAAATGCAAATACATTAAAGTCTAGAGCTCAGACGTTTGTTTTTGATATCTGTGAAAAAAAAAAAAAAAGAAAGAAAGTTTCAAAAAATGCAACAGTTGTAACACATGGTCATTTGTGCAAATGTTAATTAGAAGGACATCTGTTGTATAAATCTGCTTTCTGGTGTCTTTATATAATATCTATATTTTCTTCCATGTGCATCATCCACACAACCTGCCAAACTTGATAATTACGCAACGTTATTTGCGATGAAATACTTCAGTCAATTGAGAGCCGTTTTAATAAGATCACATTAAAAACTTTAAGATGAAACTTTATCTTTAATACATTTTCATATATACTCATATTCATGAACTATACATCTGTTCAGCATTATGGAACGTGTAAACAGTCTTTCAATGACAGTTACGTTCTCATTATTTCTAAGTGTTAGCATAATTCATTTATAGAAAAAAAAATGTTTTATTTGATAAATCGTCCATTTTCTATTTCCTTCACTGTGTAGATAATTTCCTTGCTTCACTCTTCCTAACATAAACACAAAAAACATTCTTTATGAAGCCATTTTCCCTAGTGCTCCTCACTCTTGTGTTGCTTTGACCCTGTTGCAGGTGAGGAGGCGTTGACTATTTTTGTGGACAAGAGGAGGCTAAGCCGGACGGCAGACCTGACTGACTCAAATGGCACGGCTGTGACTCTGGAGGCCCTGCACCAGCTGGCTGCCTCCTACTTCATAGACAGAGAGAGTACTCTGCGCAAACTGCACCACCTCCAGATTGCTTCCACTGCCATCAAGGTAACCCTGTGGCCTAGATGCACACAGACCTGGGGACCTGACCCCCCGTTTGAGTGCTTATTTTTGGAAAGCGGTTTGACTTGAGCGTGGCTGTTTCTATTGTTTTGCAGCTGCATCATTTGGAGATCAAAAGAAGTGGGTTAAATTTTAGAGAAGCACAGCCGTTTTCCACTCGTTTTTGTTCGTGGTTGTGGAAATTATGAGGGATTAATGAAACACAGGTTTGAACAAAATGAAGTGTGTACGTTGATTAAGTGCAATTGTGTTTGAATGGCACTGTTTAAATGCACATATTCAGCCCTTGGCTCTTTGACACATCATACATCACTTAATCCAAAACAAGTTACCCGTAGCAAGCAATATGTGTCAGGTCAATGATTGTGCTTGAAACAGTAGCCCACGTACTCTGCACTAAATGAGTTAAATGCCTTCTGCAGCTTGGTGCAGTAGGGCTGAGCGATAAACGATAACGGTAATTATCACTCGATATGAATGTCCTCGATAAACGATAACAAGAGTTTGATAAATGTTTGATATAATGTTTATGCGACGAATGCGGAACAAAAAGAGCGCTAGTCAAAGTGCGCCACTCGGACCGTTTATCCGCTCGGATCAAATTTCAAACTGTGGCACGACGCGAACTTACTAGAGCAGATGCATTCACTCGCTGATGAGTCTCGTTTATATGTGAAGTGCTTATATTCAGTAAAGAACACAAATGACTCGGTTTATAGCCAGATGAAACAGCGCTGACAAACAGGAGAAACACTGTACGCAACGGTACAGTCAGAAGGCTTTTTAATCTACAAATCGCCATCATTTACTGTAGTAGTGCTAACTGCACAGTGGTATTGTGTCAAAAATGTGGGTATATTTGTGTCAAATTTTATTATATTATTAAGGTAGACATGTATTTAATGTTTTGAAGGACGAGTAATGGAATATAATTACAGTATTTTTTTTGTGATTAAAGGACAAGTCCACTTCCAGAAAAACAATTTACAAATAATTTACTCACCCCCTTGTCATCCAAGATGTTCATGTCTTTCTGTCTTCAGTCGTGAGGAAAGCATTTCAGGATTTTTCTCCACTTCATTGGTGCCCTATTTTGAACTTCCAAAAATGCAGTTTAAATGCAGCTTCAAAGGGCTCTAAATGATCCCAGCCGAGGCGAAACGATCGGTCAGTTTTTTTGAAAAATATTTTTTTTTATACTTTTTAAGCACAAAAGCTTGTGTAGCACAGGCTCTGGGATGCGCGTCCACGATGCTACGAATTAGTGATGTGTTGTTCTTGAATGATTCGTTCATTTTGAACAAATCTTTAATGTGACTCGGGAAGAACGAGTCGTCTCGGGGAGTGATTCGTTCAGTTGCGCATGCGCAGCATCCTATTAGGTTCTGTACTGGAATTAGTTCACCTGTTTCGAGTCTTCTGGTTTTTCGAGTCGTTCGTTCATCTTATGGGGCTGTCACGTGATGAACGAACGACTCAAACCCGAAAACTTGTCAGATAAGAGGTGAGGTGAGCTAATCATAGACTAAAGACCAAGGTAAACAATGAATTAATCTTTTCTGTTTCTTATAGCATTATAGTTTTGTCTTGTTTGTAGTGTGATCAACGGTTGTGTTAGCAGTAGATGTGTTAGGGAAGTAACACGTAACATTTTAATTCTATTTTGCTAAAATGAACGAAATGACTCGAAAAAAGATTCGTTCATTTTGCTGAACGAGGCTCAAAGATCCGAGTCGGTAAAATGATCCGAACTTCCCATCACTACTACGAATCGCGTCTAAGTTCATCGTCTGTGTACTCCGGCTCAAAAAGGTAGAGTATGGTGAAAATCTCCATCTTATTTTCTCCTACAACTTCAGAATCGTCAGACATCGTTGTAGCTTTTTGTTTGTAAACAGCGTTTCACTTGCACTTTCTTAGTCTTTGCGTGTTTGCTTTGTAAACACTGGATCTGTAGTTCTGCATAAATTCCGTGTGACCTTTCGACATGATTCAATAGTACGTAGCGTCGTAAGCGCGCATCCCAGAGCTTGTGCTACACAAGCTTTTTGCTTAAAAAGTATACACATTTTTATTTTTAGAGTTTAGAACCCTTTGAAGCTGCATTTAAACTGCATTTTGGAAGTTCAAAATTAGGGCACCGTACCAGTCCATTTATATGGAGAAAAACGCAGAAATGTTTTCCTCAAAAAACAAAATTACGACTGAAGACAGAAAGACGTGAACATCTTGGATGACAAGGGGATGAGTAAATTATTTGTGAATTGTTGTTCTGGAAGTGGACTTCTCCTTTAAGCTATAGCGTTTATGCATTTATACTAAATGTATTTAGACTACTGTTTTTCATTCACATATCTATAGGAACCATATTACATTTTTACCATGGTATCGAGGTGCTATATTTGTGGTTTTAACTGTTATTATCATGATCTATGGCAGATACTATGGAAGAGCAGTGGTTAATTAAAAACAAAAAACCAAAAAAAAAAACTCAAACAGTCAGAATAATTACATTTCACCATATAAAAATGAGTTTGTTACCATTTTTACAGATATTACTGATTTTGATAATGAACATAAATCTACATCTGCATCCTAACTCAAGCTACTATAAAATGTGTATTTCTAAGAGACACATTTTTTTTATATTATTAATATTATCAGGTAACACAAACCTGTTTCTTGATTTGAAACAATATTACTCATTAAAACATGCAAAACTAAGAAATTACTTTTTTTCTATTAAGATATTTATTTTGTTAAGAATATAAAGAATATTGTATAAGAATATTTTAAAGCCACGTTTAACCATCTGGTTTTTACAACTTTCACAATATAGCAAAAACTGCCTTTAAACTTGAAAGAAATAAAAAATTGACATTTATTGTGATAATTATATATATATATATATATATATTTATATATAGTCTGATATGAAAAAAAAATTATTTTGATCATTTTTAGGCCATATCGCCCAGCCTTATGCAGTATTGATATCTGTCATGTGTACTAATCTCGGTTGTCTTTATTGTAAGAATTGGGAATTGTAATTACTTTAATGATTCATATTCATCTTAATGATTCCTGTTCCTTAATGATTCCATTACGTATTCTTTTATTACTTTTAAAGTGATATTTAAAATTACACTACCATTCAAAAGTCTTTTAAAAACATTTTGTGTACATCTGTGTTTTTTTGAAAAAAAAAAAAAAAAGAAAGAAAGAAAAACGCTTGCATTTATTTGATCAGTGAAAACAGTAATATTATGAAATATTATTACAATTTAAAATGACTGTCTTTTTAAATATATTTTAAAATGTAATTTATTTTTGTGATGTAATGGCAACACAGTCTTCAGCATCACATGATCCTTCAGAAATCATTCTAATATGCTGATTTGGAGCTCAAGAAACATTTCTTATTATTATTAATGTCGAAAACATTTTTGCCACTTAATATACATTAATATACATTCGCTGGTGACTATAACAAAGTTAAAAAAAAACGTTAAATGTTTTGTAACATTATAAATGTCTTTACTGTCACTTTTGATCATTTGAATGTAACTTTACTGAGCAAAAGTATTAATTACTTTAAAAAAAAAAACTCTAAATATTTAATGGTAGTGTAAGTCAAATTTAGTGTCGGCATAAATTAAATTTAATAATTGGCTATATAATAAAATTCTACTAAACAAAAACTGTTGTTAGATATTTCATTTATTATTATTTATAAAATACTGCTGACAAAACTCAACATTGTCACATGAACAACCAGTTAGTAACTGCAATAACTGAAAGGGATAGTAATTATTCACTCTTATGTCGTTCTAAATCCCAAAGACCTTCGCTCATCTTCAGAACACAAATTAAGATATTTTTGCTGAAATCTGAGAGCTTTCTGACCCTGCATAGACAGCAATGCAACTGACACGTTCAAGACCCAAAAAAGTAGTAAGGATATTGTTAAAATAGTCCATGTGAAATCACTGGTTTAAACCTAATGTTATAAAGCTATAAAAAAAATAAAATAAAAATAACGACTTTATTCAACAATTTCTTCTCTTTCATGTCAGTCTACGCTGCACATTCAGTAGAGTAGGGTCAGAAAGCTATTGGATTTCATCAAAAATATCTTAATTTGTGTTCTGAAGATGATCGAAGGTCTTGTGGGTTTGAAACAACATGAGGGTGAACATTGACAGAATTTTCATTTTTGGATAAAGTTTCACAGTCATAAGCTGTACATATTTGATTTACTAAAAAGAACTGCTTCATAAAAGTCTTTCGTTCAAGAATCATGAAAATGAGTTCTTCTGTAACTGGACTACACTTGCCTCTCTGTGTTGTGATGGTGCTGTTAGTGTGGTAAACACTGTTAGTATGATATTCAGTCAGCATCGGTGGAAGAGCGCTCAACATCAGTTGCTTCCGGTATCTAAAAGAATGTGACTCAGTTCCCAACCCTACTTCATTGTAGTTGATTTGTATTTACAGGGAGCAAGACACATTGCCTCCTGACAGCAAGTGTCTTAGCTTAAGAGCTTGTAAGCTATCTTGATGGAAATGAGCAGATGGAGGTCCTTTTAGATGCGTTTATTTGCCTGGCATTTGAGGTGATTGATGTGAAATATTCTAAGGATCAGCAGTCTTTAATTCTGCCCATGGATTTTTACCTCACATGGATGAAGACGGATGTGAATACAAAGGCTCTCTGCACCGAACTGGCGATTCTTTTGGTGGCAAACGTACAACGTCTGCTCAAATGGAAGAGCTGTTTTCTTGGGGGAGGGTGTAGAAGTTATATAGCAAATAAATAAATAAATATGAAGGTGCTGGTGGAATTATGCATCAGTGTGACAAATCATCTGTTCCATTTCAATAATTTCTTTGAGAGCCCAGCCCATTCGTCAGCCATTTTGAATATAAGTGAGGTGTCAGGCTCTAATGAATAAGAGACTTATGAGGAGGATTTTCTGCACCGGCAATAATAAATGAATCTTTAACCTCTACAGTCAGAGACGACGGTGGACAGGAAATACGGTGAGTGCCAGTTGACATCAACGGCATTTCACTTTGATTTACGGAAGGGAGGAGTGTTACTTGAGGTTTATAATAATCAGAGCATGTTTAGGTACTTAAGGGTGGTTGGAGTATTCAAGTCTGTGCATTTTAATGTCCCATTGCATGATATCGCCTGACGTGCCTTCTGCAGTCACGGTGATATACTTGCAAGCCGTCATTTTAAGTAGCCAGAATTTATATCTCTAAAGAGGCTTGGATGAACACCAGACAATGGGTCAAGGACTCATTAGAATTTTCTTTGATTTTCTAATGAATGGGGATCAGTAAAAATATCAGTTTTCTGATTAATCATGATCTTCATTTGAACAATCCGATATTGATTGATTAATCATACCCCGTGTTGCAGATGTCACAGAGGCAGTTCCCTAGGCAGCCGCCTGAACAGACACACTCCTTTTTATATACAACTCATCTGCATCAGTTTTCTATTCTGAACTAAATTCTGTGACAGTTTCCCACTGCTATTGGAAATATCTTATGTTCTAGTGAGTATTAAACTCATTGTGCAATACAAACCTTATCCTCACCCACTTTAAATTTTTTATTTTATTTTTTTTCTGTAATCTGTCCTTAGATTTAAATGTGTCAGGTTAATTAAGTCAAACTTAAATTGTAACCAAATTCTAGTACAGACTGATTTGATATAAAAAGTAAGGAATTTTGTATATATTTAGTTTGTTTAACATATTAGGGTGATGATATAGTATACCCTGATTTGTTGAAGTCCATCCAGAAATGAAAATTGTCATCATTTATAGAGCTGCAGCCAGAGATTATTTTTATTGTCGACTAACCTATCGATTATTTTTAAAGTTTTATATATATATATATATATATATGTAATATGTTACAAAAAATAACAACAACAAAGAAAGAAAATAATAACAATAAATAATTAATAAAAAATAAAAATGAATGAAAGAAAGAAAATAACGATAAAAAAATAAGAAGAGAGAAAATAATAATAACAATAAGTAATTAAAAAAAATTAAAAAGAAAGAAAAAGAAAGCAGGGAACCAAGAAAGAAATAGTAACAAGAAAGAAAAAAATTACTTTGGCGTGTATATGCTACGCGATGGGTATGATTAGGGAGTTTTCGTTTTTATTTGGCGTACTATTTACGTACTATTTATTTAAAAATGGCGTCATAACACCAGGAAGTTTTATCACAGTTGACAGCCCATTTTTAAATAAATGAGCCCAGTCGAGGCTTATCCGATCCATCACACAGTTAAATATCTAACCATGATTTTAAATGCTTTGTTAGCGAGTGCAGAGAGCAAGTTTGGAGTGCGCGTCTCAGAGCTCGCGCGATCGCACCCACGGCATTGACGGCAGCTCCAGTGGGTCTTAAGATGAACGCGAATCATTTCTCCTTCTCCGTCTATGTGGGTGAATTAAACCCGTGGGTGAATTAAACCCTCGATGTCCCGTGCTGTTTCGTTCATTCAGAGCAGCTTTGAATGTGAGAATGCGGTTGTGAATCCTGACAATGTAAAAGCATCAGTTCGGCTATATAGATGCGGTTCTGATGGTCGTATAATAATAAAATGCCCTATGAACAACTCTATGAAGTGATGTTGCCATACTAGCCTTTACCTTCTGCTCTAGAGTCTTGTTTTGTGTTAAACAAGGCAGAAAAACAGTTGGGATAAGTGCAGGCTCGCATAATGGGTGTGGCTAAAGGTGTGTGGCGTTGACGCATTCCATGCCAATCGACGTATTTTCATAATGGACCTAATCGATAACATCGATGAATCGCTGCAGCTCTAATCATCTTCATGTCATTCCAAACCTGTATGAACACAAAACAAGTTATTTTGAATAATTTTGGCAACCAAACAGTTTTAGTTCCTATTAGCTGCGTTTCCATTACACTTAAAATTGAAAATATGCCCAATGGAAACAAGTCAATTTCGCAAAAACTCCCTTATACCGCAAAATTCTTTTTCAGGCAATTCAAAAAATAAATATTTAGCAAAACTGCAATGGAAACTTTTTTTTTTTTTTTTTTTTTTTCAAATGATCATTGTTTAATGTACTATAACCTCCAAAAACAACTCATACATGGCCGCTCTCAAGAATAATGTGCTTAAATAAAAGTATTGCGAAATGACAGCGTTTCCATTAACCGATGTTATGCGACTAAAACATAATTTGTTCCTCTCGCGATAAGTCATGGCAACAGATTTTGGTGGGATTTGGACAGATTTTGGCTTTATTTAATCGAAAGAGGCTTATGCATTTATCTTTACTGAAGCAGCACTGAGAACAGCTTTAGAAACGTGTCCGACGCTGCTGGTATAAACATAACATCAGCTCCGGTGGGCCGTTACGCGCCACAGATTCGTGCAGTGTACATAGTCTTAAGCATTAACAGAAGGGAAAGCCCCTTATACTTGAGAGCGGCTACGTATGAAGTGCTTCTTGGAGTTTATAGTACATTAAAGAATGATCATATGACTTTTTACATTCGCCATGTGACCTGTAAATGCGGAAAAAGCTGTTTCCATTGCAGTTTTGTGAAATATTCCTTTTTCTAATTGCCTGAAAAACCACCTCATGCAAGTGTAAACATTTTTTTGCGATGTATGGGAGTTTTTGCGAAATTGACGCGTTTCCATTGAGCGTATTTTCAATTCGCAATTTAAATTTGTGCATCTTGAAGGGTAATGGAAACGCGCCTATTTATTCACATGATTCGTTCAAAACGTGGATTCATTCAGAAACTAAACATCGCTGTGTTGCTCGGAGACGTGCAACAATTCTGTTGTGGCTTCAAAGGTAATATGTGACCCTGGACCACAAAACCAGTTTTATGTTGCACGGGTATATTTGTAGCAATAGCCAAAAATACATTGGATGGGTCAAATTTATCGATTTTTATTTTATGCCAAAAATTATTAAGATATTAAGTAAAGATCATGTTCCATGAAGATATTTTGTAAATTTCCTACCGTAAATGTATCAAAACTTAATTTTTGATTAGTAATATGCATTGCTATGAACTAACTTTAAAGGCAATTTTCTCAATATTTAGATTTTTTTGCACCCTCAGATTCCAGATTTTCAAATAGTTGTATTTCGGCCAAATATTGTCCTAACAAACCATACATCAACAGAAAGCTTACATATTCAGCTTTCATACAATGTATGAATCTCAAGTTAAAAAAAAATTACACTACACTTATGACTGGTTTTGTGGTCCTGGGTCACATATGTTCTCTGCAAAATTGAGCAAAAGCATAATATTGTGTTTAAAATATAACACAATATCAACTTGTTTACTGAACTGTTGTATGAAATCACATTTAAGCTCATGACAGATCGGGACAAAAACAGGACTCGTATCATATTGCTCTTGCTGCCCATGTGATATGTGATAAATATAAATATGAGACAAAACACATACAGGAGCATGTTTTTGTTTTTTGCACCAATATTAGGGCATAACTGTATTTATGGAGTTGTTGCCCTGCATCATTTTTGTCAACAGTCAACTGTATGAAATATAAGATGATGTGAAGATGTGGGGACCAGCGCGTGAACCGTGTTAAGATATTTAACAACATAATGGCAAATATGTGATGTGATGACAGAATTTTTATTTTTGGGTGAACTCTCTCTTTAAATAAGACAAATGCATTAAAATACTTTTTCTTTTTACATTTGTATTCCCCATTCTCCTATGTACTGCGTACTCACACCACATTTTTCTCTGTTAAGCAATGGAATACATTTTGCATGTTATGAATTCTTTCACCAGCTCTGTGTCAGAGTATATGAACTGTAGAAAACTTTATGAAAGATTATGATTCGGAGAAAGAGTTGGGCATTTTGCCACTGGTAGTGCTTTGACGTTTGCCTGGGTCATCAGTCAAGCATCCCGAGCACAAGCTGGGAGGCATGAAAACTCTGCCAGCACCTCTACACCTCCCCCAGTCTCTCCCTCTTAACTGCCATAAACCAGAGCGAGAACTTCCGAATCCGGCTGTGAGGAAAGAACGCTTGAAAAATCAAAAAGAATTTCCAGCTAATGCACGCAGATGAAGCTCTCTTGTAGAAAGCATGCCTTTGTGTTTAATTCTAAGATTTCACAAGCTGAAGCTGAGAGCATTAACCACTACTAGCCTCGCCGAGGATTCCCCGCTGCTTTCAATAAAGTCCTATTTTCTGTAGAGAAGGGTATAATTCCATTCTAATGCACACTTTCCTCCAATGATAAGCTTCCCCCATTGCGCCCACTGAAACGAAGGGCACGCTAACCCACCGGAAAGGGCCTTTTTATGAAAACAGCTGCTCCGATATCTCAAAGATTGTTTCAATGCAGTGTAAAAACATGCCTGATGCAAATAGTAAAACGCCTATTGACTAATTCTCTCTGATTAAATACAGACCCCATTCTAGCCGGAACTTTGTACAAAGCAATTGTATAATAAGCGCCAGTGCTTATGAAACATTAATGACATTTCTAGCATATCAAAAAAGCTGGGATCGGCATCTTAAAATCCATTATTATTCAAATATGTGGCTACGCAGGCCCACTGAGTGATATTTTCTGCAGTCTTTGTTGGATTAATCACAGGTGGGAATTACAGAACTGTCTGTTTTTCCTCATTTACTGGGTGAGAAATGCAGTGGATGACTAATATTTATTTAGCAAGTCATTGTAGTCACTTTTAGAGGATTTTTACCGTCTTACTGTCATGTTTTTTTTTTTTTTTGTTTGTTTTTTTTTTCCTGTGGAAGGTTTGTTTAAGAGCCGTCTTTAAAGGATTAGTTCACTTCCAGAATACAAATTTCCTGATAATTTAAGATTTTTGAGGAAAATATTACAGGATTTTTCTCCATAAAGTGGACTTCAATGAGAGCCAATGGGTTGAAGGTGCAAATTGCTGTTTCAGTGCAGCTTCAAAGGGCTCTACACGATTCCAGCTGAGGAATCTATCATCTACAGTGCCTTGCAAAAGTATTCATACCCCTTCATTTTTTTCATTTTATGTTGCTGTCTTATGTTAAACTGTTTTAAATATTTGTTTTCCAGCATCAATCTACACTCCATGCACCATAATGACAAAGCAAAAATAAAACTTCATAAATGTATTAAAAATAAAAAATCTGAAATAAGAACATTGCATACGTAATCTTACCCTTAACACAGGCTTTAGCTGGGCCACACCTGGAATTGAGGTTCATCAGACCACAGAATCTCATTTCTCACAGGCTGAGCGTCCTTTAGATGCTTTTTTTTTTTTTTGCAAATTCCAAGTGTTTTCTTGTGTCTTCACTGAGGAGAGGATTGAGTCTTGCCACACTGCCATAATTATAGATCGGTGGAGCGTTGCAGTGATGTTTGTCCTTCTGTAAGTTTCTCCTATCTCCACATATGATCACGGAGCTCAACTAGAGTGACCATCAGGCTGTTGGTCACCACTCTAGGCAAGGCCCTTCTCCATTAATTTCTCAGTTTGCCCAGGAGGCCAGCTCTAGGAAGAGTCATGGTTGTTTCAGACTTCTTTCTTTAAGGCTAATGGAGACTACATGCTTCTGTGAAGCTTCAATACAGCAAAACTTTTTTTTTTCTGAACTCTTCCCCAGATGTGAGGCTTGATGCAATCCTGTCTCTGAGATTTTTCTGAGCTTTCCTTTCCCTTTCTTTTTTTTTACCTCAGGTCTTTGTTTTTGCTCTGATATGCATTTTCAGCTGTTATACCTTTTATTAAGATGTGTGCACCTTTCCAAATCATACCCATTCAATTAAATTTGCCACAGGTCAACTTCACTCGAAGAGTAGTAAAATCTACAAGCAATATGAATGCTCCTGAGCTATAATTTCAACTGTCCCAGACAAGGGTATGAATACTTATGCAATGGAGTCATTTAAGTTTTTAATCTTTAATAAATTTGCAAAGGTGTTAAAAACATGTTTTGTGCTTTGCCATTATGGTGTATGGAGTGTAGATTGATGTGGGAAAAAAAAAGTAATTTAAAGCAGTTTAACGTAACAAAATGTGAAAAAAAAAAATGAAGTGGTATGAATACTTTCGCACTGTATGACACTGTATGTGCTCTGGTTCAAAAAGTTAGGGTAAGGTGAAAAACTCCATCACATTTTCTCCTCTAGCTTCAAAATCATCTGACATCATTGTTTTACCTTTTTTGTGAAGTGCGTTTCACTTTGTAAACACTGGGTCAGTACTTCCACTTATGTCACACATGACCTTTCCAACGTGACTAGTTGAAGATGAGCATTTGTGGTTTTAAAAAATATGCATTTTTATTTTTTTAGAAAGTGAACAATCATTTTACTAGAAGACGTGTAGAGCATTTTAAAGCTGCATTGAAACTGCAATTTGGACCTTCAACCCATTAGCTCCCACTGAAGTCCACTATATGGAGAAAAATCCTGGAATGTTTTTCTCAAAAATTTCTTTTCGACTAAATAAAGAAAGACATGAACATCTTGGATTACATGGGGGTCAGTAAATTTTTAGGAATTTTTTATTCTGGAAATGAGCTAATCAAATTAGCTTTTTTACACATAAAGATGTGTAAATAAAGCAAGATTTTTCATTTTTAAATGAGCTTTAAAAGTAAAGTGTATGTGCTGTGATTAATATCCATTCTATTTTCAGTCTCTAGACAGAAGAAAGACACAGTAACTATGTATAGAATGAGACGTCAAGGATCATGGGCACCAGGTCTTCTTTAATAAAGACAGAGAGAACAGTCTTATGAACCTCCGAGTGATTGAGAGCGAATGTTACAAGTCACAACTGACCCATTTCCTTGAATACATCCCTTCAGTCTCAGCCACACTGAAAGCGACCCTTATACCAGTTACTGATCTCATTAAAGCCTGCTGCTGCAAGTTCTGATGAGGTCAGCACAAATAAAACAAAGCAGATAATTTGAAAAAAAAATACACAATTTCAGTCCACATGCTTTGTACTCAGCATCTATAATGGATGGCACATAGTGCACACTCAGGTAAATTCCGAATTTCCAATTCAGATGCACTAGCGCCAGCAACAGTTCTCCGTTTTCTCTCTTTCATTATAGAAAGCCTAAGTTCTGCACATGCTCCGCTCCATCGGGCCCTTGTTGCGGGCCGGCTCATTGCTATGCATAGAAAAACCCATCTTTATACTTGCAATTGGTCAATTTTCCCTTTAAGTCGGACATCTGTCTTTGTTAGAAATTAATCTGCTGATCCCTGTAGAGGCTCCTTGGATTTTAATTAATTGCGTGGACGCGTCAATAAGAGGAATGGAAATGCCAGCGGTAGGCTTGCTGAACTTGTGCTTTTCCTCCTGATTCGGCTTTCACCACTCTCGCTGGCTTGAAAGTTATTTCAACACGCTGAATGGAAATTAAATAAAGCAGCTCTCGATAATGGGGATTTGCTGCTTGTGTAACACATTAGAAATGCTTCCTTGGCTTTTCCAGGTCCTCAGTCATTTTCAGTGGTTCACTTGCATGACAACAACTGCGTTCTGCTCGGAGGGTTCACTATAGTGTTTACTTTGTCTCATTTTATCCGCTCCACCGTTTATCCAGTGACCCTCGAGTAGATGTCGAACAAAGGCAACTTTTCTTCCAACACAGAAGAAGAAAAGTTAGTTTCGCCTGACGGAAATCTGGGGTCACCATTAATCTACAAACACGACATGGAGGCTTTTATTCACTCACCGGGGGAAATATTAAAGAAGACAATGTAGAACAGAGAACAATTTGTAAGTGACAGCTAGGAAGATATATTTGCCCACAGGCAGTGAGTTTTCTTCCCATGTGTCAGACGGGCCTTGATATACAGTGACTTTTGTCAGGGAAAAAACTGAAGCTTTTGTCAAGAATGATTGAGCTGTGATTGTGCACCATTTGAACACAAATCTTGGATGGGAACAAAGATACCGTATCGATAGTTTTGTCAGTGAGGTGTCAGTGATATGGATATTCTTCTCTTATGTATACCTGTTTGTCTGCTCTGGATCATTGACTTCAACCTTTGACTTACAACATTTTCATTTTTTTCAGTATATACTGTGCTTTCCAATATAATACATACAGCTACGTTTGATTTGAAATATCTATGTTGATACGTACCAAATTGATTGTAAATTTCAAGACGCGTTCAGCCACAGGTCCATAGACCTTCACTATTTACGTACACTTAAAGTGCATTACGTTCACTGTGAATTTGGTCTAAATAATCCCGTAGCTTTCTCAATAACAGTCATGTCCTTGGTGTAAATGAGCAGTCGTAGTATTCTGGATGGACGTTTAAGAACCTTCACAACATAGTCATGCGACATTATCATTATATATAGTTCTGTGTAGTGTATAAAACAATACACCATTTTTGAGCTTGTTGAAACACTGGATAAATCTGTGTTACTCTGATTTCACAGGACAGTCATCTGCCTGCTCTGCATATTTAATGGCCTCTGTGTCATTTCTGTCTCTGTTTTGCACGTTGAGTATTGTCATGTGCTTTCTCTTGTCTTCCCTTAAGGTGACCGAAACAAGGACAGGCCCTCTTGGATGCAGTAACTATGACAACCTCGATTCTGTCAGTTCCGTTTTGGTTCAGAGTCCTGAAAACAAGATTCATCTACAAGGTAGAGCATTTATTATTTAACTATGTTCCAGACTTTCCAATGATATTATCACTTTTTTAATTTCATTCTTTTGTGTTGATATCGAAAGAGGCAGCAGTGTGTTCAACGAAATATTCCACAACCGTCTTTTGTTGTAAAAGAACACTTATAAAATAAATGTTCCACTTAGTCTGTCAAGGTTTCAATGAAAATGAGTTTATGAAAAGATATTTATAAATACTTACTTGTAATACTTTTACATTTAAAGCTAAAATAGTATTTTATTAAGGTCGGTACGATGGTTTTGAAATAAGTCTCTTAAGCTCACCAAGGCTGAATTATTTGGTCAAAAATATAGTAAAAACATAACATATGTTTTGTATTGTATTATATTAGGATAGTAATTGAATCCTGTGATGGCAATGCTGAATTTTCAGCATCAGTCTTTGGTATCACATGATCCTTCAGAAATCATTCTAATATGCTGATTTAGTGCTCAATAAAATTTCCTCATCATCAATGTTATTTGATTATTAGATACCCTATTGTAACATTATAGATGCCTTTACTCTTACTTTTGATCAGTTTAATAAAAAAAAAATAAAACCTTATTGCAAACACATGGTGGTGTATACTGGTTTCATTTTTTAATGCATGTATTGTTATATAATCAATGTTGTCTTCTTCTAGGGCTTCAGGCCATTCTGCCAGAATACCTAAGAAGCAGATTCGTGGAGGCAGCTCTCAGTTATATTGGCTGCCACTCTGAGGGCGAGTTTGTGTGCCGGGATAATGACTGCTGGTGCAAATGCAGTGTTGATTATCCCCAGTGCAACTGTCCCAGTGAAGACCTGAAGGCTATGCAGGACAGTCTGAAACTCATCAGAGAATCATGGATGCAAGCCAACCAAGAGTTTGAAGAGTCTGGTAAGATTTTAAGTTATTTTAAAGTTTTTTACTAAAGATATTTACTAGTTATTTTTCCAAGCAACATGGTGAATAATTTAAATTAATTGTTCAAGGCCAAAGAAATTCTGCTTTTACTTATTTTCTTCAGTAAGACATAAAAGATGCATTTTGAGGAATTTAGTACAGGTGTTCCATTCAATTGAAAATAGCGGGAAGACTGCTTCTAAAAAGACAAAAGCACACCATAAATGTATTATAAAAGTGGTCCATTCGACTCTATATGTTATTAAGATATACAGAAGCATACAAAAGCCTGAAATTTAAGTCACTATTCACTGATAACAGTGAGAACCATATCAGTCATGAATAGGGATGTAACGATATTATCAATATCATGGTAGCGCGATAACATCTCAATATTATCGTGGTCACATGATGATATGAAACGATACCATAGGTCTTCCAGGCAAAAAGTGTAGATTTTTTAAAAAATATTCTAACATAAAAGGTCTTTAAAGTTCTGTTTTAGGCCATTATGCTTTGTCACATCTGTCAAACGGACTAAAACCGGAAGCCCAATATGGCTTAATCCTGTCATCAAGCGCGCACACCATTTAGGCGGTCAGCTCGTGATCTGATGTTTTCCGCGCCTCAGAACACCTCAGTTCGCAGTGAATGCAGTGAACTTGTTAACTGAATGTGCTGTGAGTTTAGTAAAAGCTTGGGAACGCAACGCCCACCATTTATGCTTTATTTTCGCAGACAATTACAGCCATTTACAGAAACATGTTTTTGTAAGCCTGTTTTCACCTTCAAAATAAAAGCTCTACTGCCATTTCCATCAAAATAAAAGCTTAAAAGTTCAGTATGAATTGCTGACAGCTAGCGGTTTAAATGGGTAACGTTACTGCAGTCCAAATTCAAAATATCTCTTTCAAGTGAAGAAATTAGGAAATAAGTATTGTAATTTTCCTACTGTAGTGTAAAGCAAAAATAATATACTTTTGAAATATTCATTTTCATTTATTTTACAGTGCAATTGTCTTACAATATATGGCTATTACTGTCATAGGAATAACAATAAAAAACAATTGTTATTATTAGTAGTATTATTTTCTAATTTGGCTTCCAAAACACCAGTATGAATGTAATTTAGACTGAGAAGTATACCATAAATAAAAAGCAGGTTGAGTCTCCTTTAAAGTTCAGGTACAAGTCAATTCACTGACTTTTTTCCTGACTTCTTATTTAACAACATGGGTTGGAGCTCTTCATTTTGAACTCTTTAACTTTAAAAGTGTACAAAATTTTCATTTTTTTCTAAGTCCTAATTTGTCTTTTTTGTTTTTTTTTAAATATCGCAATGAATATCATGTCGTGGACTTTATATCCATGAGATTTTGATATTGTTACATCCCTAGTCATAAATCTTTTTTTTTTTTTTTTTATTCAATTAATCAATTCATTTGAAGTTCTGAGTCAAATGATGTGTTCACAGACTGTTCACATGGCTTTTAAACCTATACCGATTTATAGAGTCATTCATTGAAAATATTGCTTTAGATTGTTATGTTCATGAGAAAAGTAGCAGTTTATGAACACATGATTTATTTGATCGAACTTGGAGTGGTTCGTCTAAAAAAAAACTGACTAATGGTTATGAATCATGACTGTGAATAGTGACTTAAATTTCAGTCTTTTGTATGCTTTTGTGTAAGTTAATAACATATAGAGTCATACGGACCAATTTTATGATTCTTTTATTCCTTTTTGAGTCCCCATGGTGAATAATTGCATGGAAATAAGCAAAAAGCAAAAAGTAAAAAAAAAATCAACTTTTTTGGATACAGTCATATTGGGATGTATATAAAATGTATAAAGTAGAATGTACGCATCATTTTGCCTCGCATGAGGTTTTATGGTTACGACTATTTTTTTTTTTTTCTGGAAAATTAGTCTTAATACGTCGTGCCGCTTAGATCTGCGAATATCCCTGACACATAGTGGGGTGACATTACACAGTGATTGTTGTCACCTTGTTACATTTGATGGCTGACAAGGAAATAGTGGGAAGTGCTTCCTGGGATCTAGTGTCATTGTCATTGTGGTAAAGCAGCGTTTTGGACTTGGCAGGCTTACTTGTCCCTAAGCTAGGCACTGAGCCAGCACAGAGCAGGTTTTTGTGTGCATCACAGCCATGTTGGAGCTCTACCTCCTGCAGCAACAGCAGGGAGTGAAAAAACCACTGCCTAATGACTGTAAAGCAAATAAATAAACAACAATCATCTACTGGAGCGAAGATCATCTACCAGTTCTCTTCTCTATTCGGTCGGGGCATCGCACAGTTTTTGTTTCGAAATGAAATTCCTAATCAAAACAAAACTTGGCGACTTGTACAGATCAATGGTTATCTAAAAATGGAACTTGTAATATTTTCAATTACCTAATGCTTGATTGCTTGAAAAATCCAATTCTGCACAGACTGGAATTGTCAGGCTATGATGAGGATCTGTGTTGTTAATTATAGCCACTGAGATCATTTCTTGTTAGATGTTAGGTAGCATTGATTGGGGCGTCGAGCACCATAACACGGCTATCGATTTTTCTCGTCGCGAATGAAAATGAACTTCCCTCCGCTGGAAGACATTTGTGTGGGGCCGAGATGATTCTGCTTTGCCTTAACGACTTGCTATACTTTCAGAACTTAATGTTTTTTTTTGTTGTCGTTCAAGTTGAACCACATGCGCTCCTTCAAAATCAGCCTGTCCTTCTTAGAACAGGCTTAGCAATTCATTGAAAATACCCTGCTGTCCTCGCCTATCAGTGTTCAATCACACAGGACAATTTTCAATTTTCATCAAAGGAATGAAAATAACGTTCCACCTGCTCCCCCTCCACCCCCAGTCTCACTGTTGACTCATTTTTATCAAACATGACTGATTTCTTTTTCCCCCGACATGAGGCAAGTCATTCCAGTAATTTATTCTCAACACTTGTCTGCCTTTCTAGAGGACTTCCAAAATTTTGTGAGGAGATTACCAACGTTCTATGCTCTGAACACATCTGCCGTGCAGTACTTTTGGAAGATGGACCCTGGCATTCAGCAGCGCTTTCAACTGCTGGAGACTAGCACTCAACAGCTGCTCAGCAAAGCACAGCGGATTGTCGGCAAACTCTTCAAACTCAGCAAAAGGTGTCGGACTCAGCCCAAAATATCTGTGCCCAGAGAGAGGTAAGAGATGAGCCATGTTCCTAATGGGTTATAAATGGAAATGTCTGTATTTATAATTGATTGTAAAGTGAAGAGAGATGAAGAATAGTTTGTCATTGCTTCCTGAAGGATTCAGGGTTGAACAGACCTTTTTGGTACCATTTCACAGCAATATTCCATTCATTAACATTAGTTAATTAGGCATCATAAACGAACGATTAACAACAGTTTTGTTTACAGCATTTATTAAGCTAATTTAAAAACTAGGATTCTGTTGATACCTTTGAAAAGGTTTTTAATTAATTTCTGTAAAGGGATTATAAAGTGATGAAAGGAAAAAATTGTTTCTCGGTGCTTCCTAAAGGATTTAGGGATTTTTTTGGTAATATTTTAAAGGAAGGTTCCATTTGTTAACAGTAATTAATTAGGTATCATGAACAAACAAATAGTTCTTATAGCATTTATTAAGCTACAGTTCTGATTTAGGATTTGGTTTATTCTGCCGTTACCATTTAGAGAGTTTTATTCACGTTTTTAATCAAGACTTTTTAGAAAAAATGGAAAAAAACTGTATCACGAGCTCACACTTGACTGAAATGCAAAATAAAATCAGCATTGCAAATAAATTAGTACACTGTAAAAAACAAAAACACAATTTGTTGAGTCAACTTAAAATAATTTGTTATCGTGCTGCCTTAAAATTTTAAGTTCAGTCAACTCAAATAAGTTTAGTCAACTTGAAATGTTAAGTTGTACTAAGTGACAACTTGGATATTTGAGTTAACTTATTAAATTGGTTTCTTAAATTTAAAAGCTGGGTAAGAGGGTTTACCCAGCTGCCCTAAATTTTAAGTTGAATCAACTTAAATATGAAACATTTCAAGTTGACTAAACTTTTTTTTAAGTTGACTGAACTCAGCATTTTAAGGCAGTTGGGTAACAAATTATTTTAAGTTGAATCAACAATTTTTTTTTTTTTTTTACAGTGTTGGTATGACCATGGAGAATATGTGTTGCAAAATCATTGCTTTTGTTCGGTTTCATTTATTTTTTGCAATTTTTCATTTTTGTTTGCAATTTTTTTTTCTTCTCACAATACTTTATTTTCTTTTGCAATTCTTTATTTTTGTTTGCAAAAATAAGTACATTTATACTTTTCATTTTCATTTGCAAAACTTTATTTTCTGTTGCAATACTTCAAATCTTTTGCAAGTATATATGGCATTGATTTACTCCTTAAAAATGGTTATTAAATACATAATATAAATATTAAAATTGTATAAATATATATATATATATATATATATATATATATATATATATATATATATATATATATATATATATATATATATATATATATAATATATTAAATTTAGTTTTTATTTAAAATTTTAATTACTGAAGTTTGTTTTTGGCAAACTTCATAAAAACAGCCAAAGAAGCTTACCATTAAAAATCAAACATTAAGGTTTTTTATTATTATTATTTATAATAATAATAATAATAATAATAATATGATTTAATAAACAATTGTTCACTCCCATTTTGGTGTCTGCGTCAAATTACATTTTAAATAGTTATTTTAAATACATAGAAAGGATATTAAATGCAAGTTAAGTGTCTACTTTAATGTTCTAAATAACTTTTGTGAAAATGAAATGTCAAAATATGGATGAAATTATATTCCATTGTCATTCAGCGTAACAGATTAATCTAATAATATAACCGCATACTTCCCCTGACCTCTACTTTATATATAACTTTTATATATTATTAAAATATACAGAAGAAAAAGTGAACATACTAAATTGTTTTATATTTGGGTAAAACCTAGTGGATTTGAAGGATAGTGGCAAAGATTGGAAAAGATTTAACATGACAATGAATTAGTTTTTGGGGGGCTGCACTCTTCAGATAGAGTCATTTAATGACATCTTATGATTCTTATGATTCTATCCTGGTAAAAATGTATGAAAGTCATTATTTTTGCTTAGAAAAAAATAAAATGGATCAGGACACTTTCTAAATTAAATACAATACAAGAATACATTTTAATACATTTAAAAATGTATTAAACATATTGTTTTGATCCCTTTTTGACTCTTATAAAACTTGAAATATTAAAAATGTATCAAGATATATGTAGAAATGAACATTAACCAAGACTACTTGTTATTAAATGTATTGTTTATTATTAGTTCATGATACCTGATGCATGAAATGATGTTAGCAGACCTTACTATAAAATATTATTGATATTGTTTTCTTTCATAGAATCACAAAATGTTGAGAAACCCATTATATAAAGGCCAAACCCTGAATTCTCCTGTAACGTCTTTATTTGTGACGTCACATACATATATTGTGCCGTTGCATTGGATCTTTATTCTTGATCTTTTTCCAAATGGATGAACTAATAGGAGATTTAAAATGCACGTCCTCCGAACTAATTAATTAAGAAATGCCTTTAACACACTACTCAGTCCATATCTGAGGGCAATTGTGGCAAGCATAATTGTGTTAAGTCTAGTATCTTGGCTCAAGTCCCAGCCTCTCTGAAATGATAGAGACTGTCCCATCTAATCATTTCAGGAGTTAGTGGATGAATAGGTTTTATCTTCCCATCTTTAGGCTAAAGTGCAGGTTGTGTTTTAATGGAAGACACGGGAAACAGGTAATTTATGGGCTCTGCACTGGCATGATAATGCAGTGCCTTTGGTAAGGGCTGAGGAAGGAGAAAGTTCACGACTGAGGTCTGAAACGGAGTGTTCAAAGATGGTAGTGGGTCAGGGCTGTGCAAAAATGAGAATTATGCAAACCACGCAGGCAGCCAAGTCAAGTGGAAACTACTTGAGTCAGATGAGGTGAAAGCGAAGCCTAAAGCGATGATCAGCTTCACAGTTGAAAGTTCTTGGTTCATTAATATTCATATTGACTTCTCAAAGACATACTATTCAGATATCCCCATATTATCACTTAAGCTGGCTGGGTGCTTTGGGATGACATGTAATACAGATGCTGCAGATGCAGCGACATAGAGATGCCATTGGAAATCCACTGATATATACTTTATTCCTTGGAAGGGACAATGAGAGTTGCAGATTTGCACTAGAAGCATCTAGTATACAGGAAAATATGTGGTATATAACAGTTATAAAATTTGCAAATAACATAACTGGTTGGCATAAAAATAAAATAATAATACAATAGAAATGTAAACATTCTTTGCATTATTTTTGAAATATTGCTTTTGTAAATGTACAACATTACTGTTATGAAAAAACGAAAACAGCAGATTTGAAAAAAAAAAAGAAAGAAAAAAAAGATTTTTATTGCACCAGTTTGTATCTCATAAGTCTGACTTTTTCTTCAAAATTGAGTTTATACGCAATTCTGACTCTGTAACTCACAACTGCAAGTTTATATCACAAATCTGATTTTGTGTGTTATATTTTCCTGGCAAGTTATACAATTTACAGATCATATTAATTGGTCATATTTTTGGTCAGCATAAAAATAAAATAATAAAAGAGAAATTGTTTTTTAAATTTTACAGTTTTTTTCATTATTGCATATTTTGCCTGAAATGTTACTTTCGTCAATGTACAACAGTACTGTTATGAAAAAGGAAATGGCAGATGAAAAAAAAAAGTTATTACACCAGTTTATATCTTGCAATTCTGACTTTGTTTATTAAAATTGTGAGTTTATATGTAATTATGACTTTGTAACTCACAACTGCAAGTTTATATCACACAAATCTGATTTTGTATCTCGCAATTGTGAGTTTATGTAATTCTGAGAAAAAAAAAATGGTGAGATTCAAGCTCACAATTGTGAAAAAAAAAAAGTTAGAATTGTGATATAAAAAGTTACATTACATTTTTTATTCAGTGGCAGAAAGAAGCTTTCAATAAGTACATTTTGTTATATTTTCTAATTTGTGTTTACAATTATACAATTTATAGATCATATTCATTGTATAAAAATAAAATAATACAATGAAAATTAAAAAGGCTGTTTTTTTTGTTTTGTTTGTTTTTAATGATGGCATATTTTACCTGAAATATATTTTTTATTTTTTATTTATTTATTTTTTTTTTAAGTTTTTAAACATGTAATATTCTGTAAAGACATATGGCAACAGTTATACAATTTATAGATCATATTAACTGGTCAAATGTTTAGTCAGCATAAAAAAAAATAATAATAATAATAATAATGAATAAAAAAAAAAAGGCAGTTTTTAAATGATGGCATAGTTTACCTGAAATATATTTTTTAATATGTATATTTTTTAAGTTTTTAAACATAATATTCTAGAAAATGTGTATTATTTTTTCTTGACATATGGCAACAGTTATACAATCTATAGATCATATTAATTGGTCAAATGTTTAGTCAGGATAAAAATAAAATTAATTTTAAAAAAGGCAGTTTTTAAATGATGGCATAGTTTACCTGAAATATCCTTGTAAGTTTTTAAACATAATATTCTGGAAAATTTGTGTTACATTTTCTTGACATATGACAACAGTTATACAATTTCTAGATCATACTAATTGGTCAAATGTTTAGTCAGCATAAAAAAAAAAAAGGCAATTTTTAAATGATGGAAGTTTTTAAACTTAATATTTTGGAAAA
The DNA here is from genome assembly GCA_036247105.1 of Cirrhinus mrigala. NCBI lineage: Eukaryota > Metazoa > Chordata > Actinopteri > Cypriniformes > Cyprinidae > Cirrhinus > Cirrhinus mrigala. Next base: position 22,461,658 of record CM070012.1, on the reverse strand, counting down.
GTTATATTTTCTTGGTACCTGGCAACAGTTATATAATGTACTGATTATATTGATTGGTCAATTTATAACAAGCATAAAGAAATAATAAAATGAACATTTTAAAAAGACATTTTTTAAAATTCGAAGATTCCATATTTTCGTTTAAATATTGATTGTGCCAATGTACAATGTTACTGTTATGATTTTTTGGCAGATTTTAGCAGTGGGGGAAAAAGTGGGATTTTATTATACCAATTTATTCACCATGAACATTTGACCAGTACACTAGATATTTGGATGTTATTTTAGAGTCCATATTGAACTAACGCACATTGCACTAACAACAACAATGTGCGAGTCACTTCAGGAAATAATTACATGATTAATTAGGGTATTAAGCATGCATAAATTATGATTGTTTTTAATATTACTCTGTCTTGTCTTACATTTAGTCTACCTGTAAGATAAAAATGAGAAGTAAACAAAAAAAAGTGCTGTACTTGACTTTATCTTGCTGCACTGGTGAAAACAAACATTTCCATATATGAGAATAACACCAACTCTCAAGTCCAAACGTACAGTATACTCATACTTTTCAAAGTTTCCTATCTCAGGACTGAGGAGTCTAGGGCAGAAGAACAATAACAGCATGTGTTTGAAATGTTTCTGCAATCTGCCTTGATCTATCTTCAAGAGCATCCTTCTTCTTTGATAACATATGATTCAAGTTGCAGCAAGAAAAATAAAGCAGACAAATAGAAAAGACATTTTATTAGACTGCTTTTGAGTTCCTGATTTACCGTTTTGTTTTCTCTGTCAGTTCATCAGTCACACTTGATTTATTTGATTTTCACACTTCCTTTAAATTACTTTTTTTTTTTTATTCATTTTGTCAAGCAGAATTTATCAACAGCTTGATATATTTGTTCATAAACTGCATTCCCATATATCTGAAGGTTTGTTTTGCTTTATGTTTGCATATTACTTTGTCTATTCACCACTAAAATAGATGGTTTATCCTAATAATTAAATACATTACCTTTCTGAATCTGACAGCTGGTGTTAAGTGATCAGACTGCCTGACAAATGCATATACCTTCATGGCTGCAATTTCCATAAGAAGAGCTTATTTAAGCTATTGTTGTTCTTCCATCAGATGTTTTTACGGTCTAAAAATATGGAAATTTTCGAGAAATTGTTTTCTCATGGAATAAATGTGCATGCGAATGTTTTGTCTCTGGTGTGAATTTCCGTTTCGCTGTCAGTGAAATATGCTGACAGGCTGCTGAGATTTCCTCCATTGCCAACCACCTGCATACTGACTGTCTCTCAGGCAGCCTGGTGCCATGAATATTTATACATTCTGTTGCCATCACTTATGTTTTAATCCAGAGTAAACTGTTTTTCTCTGCGCAAGTGGAAATTCCACGGCAATGAATATCTTGGGCTATCTCGCAGGATAGCATAACAAAAGGGACTCTGCAATTGCTGAAATAGATTTTTGAACTGTGAAAAGGAGAGTTGCCACATAAGTCAAGCCTCGAAAATAATAAGTTGTTTATCTGTAAGCCAGTTCAGAGGGGAATGAAGAATATATTGGGCCTTACTTAAACTAGATATGCACAAATTTCATCCTCTTTAGCTTATGATTTATCTTTCAGTGAAGATTGTTAACCAGTGACATTAATACGTGTCAAAAAAGACATCCAGCATGGCTTAATTTCACAGGCTTGGTGCAACGACAGACATGTTATTTTAACTTGGGCTTTATAAATGCTGTATGAGTATTTGAATTTTTACTCTGTTATTATGCTTGGAAAAACAAAGTGAAGTGGAAATTGGGAAACAAGTACATTTTAGCTGATGTTTACAATTTGACTCCATGTGACAGATCGTGCTGATCCACTCCACTGAGTTCATTTGCCAGTGGCTGCAGAGAGAATCATTACAGTGTCTGAATATGCATGTTATGTTAATTTTTGCAGGATGGCATTTTTCATGCTTACAAAATGGATGAAATTATTTGGAAATAATTTAGAGTTTAGTGTTATTATTTTTTTTAAGTATTGATTTTTTTATTTTTTTCTGAAATCAGCTATTATGAGAGAAAAACAAGCTGTATTTTTAGAAGAATGAAGTACTTTAATGTTTCAAGTGCTATCAAAATTAGCATTAACGCAGGCGATTACATTTTCCAGTTTAATGGCGTTAAAAATACTTAACACAGTTAACGCAGGGGTGGTGTTAGGATTGGCCACCCCACTCACAACTGCTGCTTCTGTCTCTTTTTTGCTTGAAAAGAAGTGCGTTTGTTTATTCGCAGAACGTTTTTACAACCACATCAAACGGGAGACTTTTCAGATGTGCGCTCAAGCTTTACCTCAGCGCCAGGCGCTAGTCAAACAACTGCAGGAAAGGTACAGGTGACGAAAAAGCTTCAGTAGCACAATTTTGAACTGCAGTCAGATGAAATGTTGTCAGGCCATATGTCAGTAAAAATTAATTTACTTATCTTGCCGGCCGTTATATTGTGCACGTAGCATGCACACTTAGTTGCACGCACAAATACTGTTGCGCGTGTAGCCTGTATCATTTCATATTAAAGCAAATTAAACTACAAACGTGTGTCAGATCTGCATCACGTTCAGTGGTGGTAGCTCTTAAAGTAATAGCAGCCAAATAAGCTAATAACCCAGCTGCTGCACTCTCAGAAAAAAAGGTACAGTTCTGTCGCTGGGGCGGTACCCTAAGGTTCAAAAGTGAAAAGATACATCTTTGTACCATACCTATCCCTAAACAGTACATATTAGTACCTTAAAGGTACATTTTAGTACTTTGAAAGTACATATTGGTACCTTAAAAGGGCATTTTAGTACTCTAAAAGTACATATTTATACCTTTTCACTTTGTACCTTAGGGTACCGCCCCAGCGACAGAACTGTACCTTTTTTCTGACAGTGTATATAAGTCTAATAAATGTTAAAATTGATAGCTCTCAATTATATTCTGTAATGTTAAATATCTATAGTCAATGCTGAAATATTAGGAAAAATTAGGAAAAATCATTTCCTAGAGACATCAGTAATATTGGTGTCAGTGATACTCCCCTTCAGTCATACATTTTTTTGAACAAATATTAAAAATATACTCTCTTTATGGTGTTTCTACATTAATGTGAAGACTGAATGTCAAATGTTTGCAATATAAAAGTACTGCATATTTAAAAACCAATGTTAGGTGGGATTAGCCGTGATTAATTTCAGAAAAAAATGTGTGATTAATTAGTATTTTTTTTTATCGATTTACAGCACTAATATATATATATAAATCTATAATATTATGAACATATTTTTATGATTTTTATGCAAGCAATTATTATATTATATTATATTATATTATATTATATTATATTATATTATGTTTTGCCGATTTTCTTTTTTTTTTTTTTTACTTGTGTGTGTACGTACTAGGGCTAGGCAATTTTATTGATTATTAATGTTTTTTAATTTAATCTTTTGCCAAGATTTTATTTTTTTAGAATTTTAGGAATCGTGATTTTGAATAGAAATATTACCAAACGTTAGAATTAGGCAGTTTGAAAATATGCCAATGACAACAGTAAAGAGAAAAGAATGATCCAACCGCATGTCGGCGCACATGATCAACCATTCACATGTGACGCTCGTATTGCTAGGGGCCATTTGCGGTTTTGTGTTGACAAAGATGCGATGCGGGCAGTGGAATAGGAGAAAACGCAAGAAGATGGGAGTGAACTTATTTAACTTCAGCGTCGCGTTTTCAGCACCGTTTAATGCATGAGACGCGAGTGCAAGAGTCAAACGTGTCCATGCTTACATAGAAAAAAACTATGGAAAAGCAGCGCAATCTAATAAAAATCCTGTTAAGAACTACTACTATATGTCTGATATTTCATATTCACATCATGGTGACAGGCTAAAAGCTGCTGTTCATTATTTTTACAGAACATTTATAGTTAATAATAGTTTACTGGTGTTGTACCTTCAGTCATTTTGAATTTAAATTACCTTGACTGTTAAAGCATTTTCCTCGTATTATTTCTTAACATATAATATGTATAAGGCAAGTTTGTACAAGATGTAGTTGTAGTTCATGCATCTTTTCTGCAAAGATATTTAACAAGTGATTTGTTTAACATTTACATCATGTTGACAACTTCATGTGTGGTGCACTTTGAATGGAATTTTCTTTAACTAGAGGTTAATAAAAGAAAAAAGTTACTTGAATCATGTAGTAGTTACATTTTCAAGTTGACTAGTTAAAAAAACATTCTGAAAAAATTGTTTTTTTTTTTTGTTTTTTTTACCATAACGCCCAGTCCTAGTGTGTACCGTGTAAAATAGCTTTTAGGTTTTAGGCTTTTAGGCTTTTTAGGTACCCTGATTAATTCTTGTGCCATCTTTATATTACAGTACTTTATCTTTAGACTTTATCTATGATGAAATTCATTTACAACTTTCAAGACGATCTGACTTATTCCATTCATTCCTTCACCATAGGCCTCTCAGCTACTGGCTGAGGTATATCCTCTCCATCATGTACTGCAGTGAGAACAATCAGATAGGCTCCTACATGGAGGAAACGCGGACCTGCTCCTGTCATTACGAGCACCCGTCCTGCCAAGGTGTCATCCCGTGCTCCGTGGGTGACGGCTCTCACTGCGCCTCCTGCTCCTACGAGAACCGCTCTCGCTGTGCCAGCTGCAACCCCGGCTACATGCTGAGCCAAGGGACCTGTAGGAATACCATCCCGGATTCTACCGACAACTACATCGGGTTCGAGACAGACCTTCAGGACATGGAGCTGCGCTACCTGCTGCAAAAGAAAGACGGGCGGATCAGTATTCACGCCATGTTCATAAGCAATGACGTCAGACTCAACAACTGGTTCGATCCCAGCTGGAGGAAGAGGATGCTGTTGACGCTGAAGAGCAACAAGTTCAAATCGAACCACGTTCACATGCTCCTAGGGATCTCCCTGCAGATATGCCTTACTAAAAACAGCACCCTGGAACCCGTGCTGTCCGTCTACATCAATCCATTCGGAGGTAGTCATTCCGAGAGCTGGATCATGCCAATTGACCAGAACAGTTACCCTGACTGGGAAAGGACCAAGTTAGACATCCCGCTTGACTGTTATAACTGGACCCTGACTCTGGGGAACAAGTGGAAGACCTTTTTCGAGACGGTACACATTTACCTGAGGAGCCGCGTCAAGACGGCGTCGACTCAGGGGAACGGCAGCGTCCATTTCGAGCCGTTGGAATACATGGACTCGTCCCGCAACCTGGGCTACATGAAAATCAACAGTATGCAGGTGTTCGGATATAGTATGCACTTTGATCCAGATGCCATTCAGGACTTGATCCTGCAGCTGGACTACCCGTACACGCAGGGCTCGCAGGACTCGGCCTTGCTCCAGCTGCTGGAGATCCGAGACCGGGTCAACCGACTCTCCCCGCCGGGCCAACAACCTCTGGACCTGTTCGCCTGCTTATTACGCCACCGTCTCAAACTCTCCACCACTGATGTGGTGCGAATCCAGACTGCTCTTCAGGCTTTCAGCGCCAAGCAGCCCAACTCAATGGAGTATGAAACTACCAAACTATGTAGCTAAAAAGGCACTGCAAGGTAGCAGTATGTTTGTAGCTATTTCAGTAACTGTAGTTAAATGGCCTGATTTACTATCGGAAAAAACATCGGACAGCTGCTGGGATACAGTGTTGATGGCGATGCCTCGGTTCTGGTCTGGTGTTTGTTTGAGCCACTGATATAATGGGCCACTTCAGAAGAACGGCCAAACCTTTTGCCTTTTCTTTTCTTAACTGCAATTTACAATAACTCACAGCGTGATGACCTCATTTCAGTTTCACGGCACACTGCAGAATTTAACATCAACCCCCCAGTCCTGATAAACAACGTGTGCGGTAGGACTTGTCCGGGAACAGTATCTTGATTTTTAAAGTGACTTTTATTTTCACCTCTTTATTCTCTGCAAGCATAACAGAGGCCGTAAAACACATGGTGAGCCAAACCTTGTTAGTGTAATCAGGGGTTCCTGCTGTGTCTGGGCAGAATTCCGACTTATTTTCATTTTTTTTTTCGCCTTTTCTATGCTGTCTGTCAACACTGTAACTCTCAAAAATATCAGTATCCTAATCAACAATAGATGGTTTAAAACTATTTTTACGGTATTTGTTGGAATATGAATGTAGGAGGAAATCTAAAAATCACGACACCATAAGCAAGGTACTTATTAAAGTATATATGCTGTTTCATGTACATTTATTTTTATAAAAACTATTATTTGTGACAAGTTACAAAGGTAATGTCCATTAAAAATGTATAGAACATGAATTTGTTAATACTCGAAATAAAAGTCATTTTTATGTGGCGTCTGTAAATATCTCGAACTGCTTGAATTGTGCATAACTTGCATAGAGGCTTTGTTCGACGTCTTAAATTTACTGATAACGTACTAACCTCATTGTCATGCAAGATGTTCATGTCTTTCTTTCTTCAGTCGTAAAGAAATGATGTGTTTTTAGGAAAACATTTCAGGAATTGTCTGTATATAGTGGATTTCTATGGTGCCTGTGAGTTTGAACTTCCAAAATGTAGTTTCAATGCAGCTTCAAAGTGCTCTAAATGATCCCAGCCGAGAAAGTAGGGTCTTATCTAGGGAAACGATTGGTCCTTTTATAAAAAAAAATTAAAAAATAATAAATTTATATACTTTTTAACCTCAAATGCCGAAAGTCTTGTCTAGCTCTGCGTGTGCTCTGTGTAATCCGGGTCAATACAGTTAGGGTATAATGAAAAACTCCCATCTCATTTTCTCCTCCAACTTCAAAATCGTCCTACATCGCTGTAGAATTACCAACCCAGTGTTTACAAAGTGAACATGCAAAGAAGGTATAACGCTCTTTACAAAAAAAGGTAAAACAGCGATGTAGGATGATTTTGAAGTTGGAGGAGAAAATGAGATGGGAGTTTTTCTACCTACCCTAACTGTCTTGAACCAGAATACCACACAGAGCTAGACAAAACGAGCATTTGAGGTTAAAAAGTAAAAAGTTAACACGTTTTGCTAGATAAGACCCTTCTTCGTCGGCTGGGATCGTTTAGAGCCCATTGAAGCTGCACTGAAACTGCATTTTGGAATTTCAAACTCACAGGCACCATAGAAGTCCACTATATGGAGATAATTCCTGAAATGTTTTCCTCAAAAAACTATTTCTTTATGACTGAAGAAAGAAAGACTTGAAAATCTTGGATGACAACACAAAAATCTGTAAATTTTTGTTCTGGAAGTGAACTACTCCTTTAAATTGTATCAAAAATATATCATATACACGCATGTACAGTCATAAGAGTTTAAAGGGATAGTTCACTGAAAAATTTTTCATTCTGTCATTAATTACTCACCCTCATGTCGTCCAAACCCGTAAGAAATTCATTCATCTTTAGAACACAAATTAGGATATTTTTGATGAAATCCAAAGCATAGACAGCAATGCAACTGACATGTTCAAGGCCCATAAAGGTAGTAACGACATTGTTAAACTGACACAAAAGAAAAGAAATTGTCGAATAAAGTCGTTATTTTTGTTTTCTTTGTGCACAGACAGTATTCTTGTAGCTTCATAACATTATGGTTGAACCACTGATGTCACATGGACTATTTTAATGATGTCCTTACTACCTTTCTAGGCCTTAAAAGTGGTAGCTGTGTTGCTATCTATGCAGGTTCACCTCTCAGATTTCATCAAAAATATCTTAATTTGTGTTCTGTAGATGAATGAAGATCTTACGGGTTTGGAACCACATTTTTGGGTGAACTATCCCTTTAATATACAATTAAAATATATAAAAGAATACATGGTTTTTAATAAATATCAGTACATCACGTCACCTATCCATGTGCTTTTAAAAAAACTGGCAGGCAAGTCTCTCTGAGAAATGATTCCTTGAGAGAGCCAATTCATCTACGAGAAAAGCTTTGACAACTTGCATGTCTGGAGTTAAAAAAAAACACATTAAAAGGAAAGCCCACGTAGGAGCGGTTTCGACTGCTTTTTGGCATAAATACCTGATGACTAGTTCCTCAACTTTTTTCGTAAGATCACCTTGAGACGGAGTAAGCCACATCATTAAGGAACAAGTAGTGAAACTGCCGCAAAAGAAAAAAAGTTAGACAACTTTTTTTCCATTCAGGGATAACCATAAGTTAAATGAGTTATTGATTAGTCAGCTGTGATATGTCTCAAGAAAGGGCCCAGCAAAAACATCCATTTAAAAGGGCGACAGAAGGGGCCAAGCTAATGAGCATTACGGGAAGCAGTTATCAGGGATGCAGTTCACAGATATGATTACTGAATCTTTACAATGAACAACTGAGATGCATCTGGAGGGACTTAAGCAGTTCTGCAAAGACAGGACAATGATTTCCACCTAGCCAAATACTGAAATTATCATTTATGTTTACAGTAAACAAATGCATGTTAACTACACCAAACAGAGATCTTTTTATGTGAAGTCTTCTGACTTGCTGGAAATTGATGGATTTTGCCTGTTCAGGCTTCCATACTCAAGTGTACTGCAATAATTGAGTCTCATATTAAAATGGTGTGTAGCTTGTGTGTTTTACTACCTAAGGCTGGCATTACCAGTTCTCTATGGCTTTCTTAAATTAATTTCAATGGGAATCCAATCAATGGCATTCTTGATTACTTAGTATGATGTTCATAAAAAGCAACGACTCCCGATTCTGTAATTTAATTAGTTCTTAAAGAGGTCATGAACTGCCTTTTTTATTATTATTTTGTACTGTTCTCTGAGGTCCACTTATAATGTTACCAAGATTTTTTACATCAAAAAACAATAATTTAGAAGTAACAGGCTATTTTCTCTCCTGTTTTGACCCTCCTCATCTGAGCGCTCAGTTTGAATAGTTGTGGTGGATTGTAGACTCGGAAGTAAACACCCACGGCTATGATTCGCTAACAGTAGTGTATGTTTGACAGCCTACATCCTTTATATATAAATGCATAAATTCTCAGTATATATCAAACAACCTGTTATAACAGACAAAGCAATAGTGACCATGTAATAAAAAGAGTTACACACACGTGTGGTGCGACATTACTGTCAGACCAGGTTTTAACTGATGTGGTGTGGATCTTCATTAAAAATAAAGTTCATCCACTCTTTCCTAATGTTAGAATCAGAAGGAAGGCAAAGATTGTGTTTTTCTACAACTTGGCACTGTACAGCATCTTGTTGTCTTCTGAGCCATATTTATCGTTTGTTTTTTGCATAGACCTGCGTTCGCCTCTCTCGTAATTTACAGTAAGTGAACAAATCGGTGGGCGGTGCAAAACAGGCAGTGATGTAGCATGAATTAGTGGGCGGAGCTAAACAGGCAGTGATATAGCATAAATCTGCGCAAGCGCGCCCTCTGGCCTTCGGATGGTAATTTACTACTAATCACAGAACCGTGCTTCACTGACAGGATGCGCACATGAATATCGCAGCTTAATATCTTCTTAATATCGATTGCGATATTGTCGCGATTTATCGTGCAGCCCTAGCCGCTAGCGACCCAAGGTGTGCATTAGTGTAAGTATACTTTTTCTGCGCAAAAATATTCAAATATCTGATTACTCAATACCTTTATTCCTTGAGGTGGCACTGTTCAATAGTCAATAATGATGTGATGTTTCACTCATAATTGCCGCAGGCATAAAGCAAAAGAATATCTTTAACAAAGATTTAACTGGTTTGAATGGCTTTACTACAGAGCAATAAAATCTAAAAGTCACTATCATTTAACGGTAGATATGGTGAATAAACTGCCAGTGATTAAACTACTGATTTTGAAGTCATTGAAAACGATAGTTTAGCTAATATGGTTGAGATCGGCATTATAAACCAGATGCTAAATGTACTGTGGAAGTGCGCTCTGATGATGACGGCGATGGTACATCGTCTGCTCAAATTGAACCCTTCCAGGTTTCAAAAAGTAACAAAATGTGCTTTATTTATTCTTCTGTAATTGTTCTTAAAATATCAAGACATATATAGTTGGATATAGCTGGATATATCGGTCCGGGTCGCCAAAGACCCAAATATGTAATAGGGATTGGCAAAACATTTAAGCATTTAATCGTTAAGTTCTGAAACTTACAGGATGTTTTTAAAGGTGCAATAGGAGATCTTGGAAAATGCTAACTCCCAGCAAACTGGCGTCCAAAGCCACGCCTCCCGAACGCATGAACGCACACAGACTAGACGACCAGAGACATTACTACAATACATTGTAACACCGCCTTGAAATGTTCAACAGCCCAAATAGGAAAACTGTGTGGTGCTAATAATGCACGGAAGACGAGAAGAGGGTTTTTCCTGAGTTTAATAAAATGCCTCACGTGTCACTCGTCCACATATATAGGGATCTCACAAGGAAAAATGTACACAAGCATTCATTCAATTCATTACAATACCAGGTAGGAAGATCAGGTTGTTGATGTTTGCCTGCCATTCGTGCTGTCTGCAAAGTGTTCCTGAACACGCCGATGACGTATCCTGTCTGCGCTAACAGGGTGCGCAGAGATATGCAAATATATATTTGACAGGCAGGTAGGAAAACCATTCAAAACGCTTGAACCGAGAGTTCGATTGGACAAGCATTTCTTGGTCCTACGCCTTCCACTGAATATATAAATACATATTGACCACTTAACTTAATGATTGCTATCGGGATGTGAAGAGACTTTCAACCAGCATAACAAAAAATGTTTCTGAAGACAATCACCTATTCCACTTTTAAAGTACAATGACCTCTTATATGTCAAAACATCAAGGGAATTTTGATTTTTCAGATCATGACCGCTTTAAAGAATTAGTTAATTCACTGATGACAATTCTGTCACTATTTAATCACCATTGCAATGTCGTTGCAAACCTGTGTTACATTCGTTCATGTTGCACAAAAAGAAAAAGTTTGAATAAGGTTCTGGTACAATTACAGCGAATGGAAACTAAAGCTTAATGATCCGATCACAATGGTTAACAGCCCACCGGGGTGGAAGATTATCCGTGAATAACGACTTACAATTCTGTCTTTTCCTCACAAAGTTATAGTTAGAAGACTTGGAATAAAGCGCTTGAGTCATGGACCACTTTTATGGTGATTTTTTGTCATTTTGGAGCTTGACAACTCCAGTTCTCATTCATTTTCATTTAATTGCAAAAACCAGCAAGGACATTTTTGAATTCACCTTTCTCTGTTCCACAAAGAAAAGTCATTTTGGTATGGCGGAATTTTTATTTTGAAGTGAACCAGCCCTTTACATTTTTCTTCCTTATGTGCACTTTACACAACAGACTACTTTATAATTGTTATTTGCAACCATTACTATTTCCAACTTTCATTAGAGCTGTTTATACGAGCACATTTATAAAGGGGTCAGAACAAAGGGTCAGTCTTGCTACATCACTTCTAAAGCAAATTGGTGTTAAATTCACAATTATGCAGTAAGAAAAGCTGCCCTCGCAATGACACAATAATCACCACCTACAATTACTATGCAAGCACATACAACTAAGGAGACTAAACTCAGCTAATACAAGTTTTTATATTTCATAGGTTTTATTAAAATGTATAATATATGGTCTCCTAGATTCAAACTGAATATATTTATAGACCAATACTAAATACCGAAACACACCCACAAAATACATATTTGTTATTAAAGGAACTCCAAATATGACTTCTCTACATCATATCATTACTATCACATGCTACAACCATCTATGATCCGTAAACTGTCCATACTGTTTGTTTTTACTCCTTCTATTGAAAACGCAACGTTCCCCAGAAGAGCAATTTTTGCAACCTCATTCAGTGTTCTTCATAGTTCATCACACAAGCACAATCAAGAAAAACTCCCAAAGTGACACCATCTCCTTACTGAACCCCAGCCTATCCGAAAGGAATATGTTCTCCCATATAAATGTAATGGTTGCACTAAAAGATAATATGAAAGTGCAGTAGCGTAGGAACGATTTTTTTTTTTTTAGGTGAAGGTGACACTGTAACACAAAAAAAATAAAATCTCCAAGAAAATCGTTGCCTGTGTAACTTTATCTTATCTAGCACAAGGTGCCCTAGCAGCATAGGGTCGTTTCTAACGAGAATAACTCCCCTTAACTTGAAACGGTCTAAAGTGCATCTATTTTATAGGAGAGCGCGTTGGCTGCACATGGCAGGTAATTGACATTTGTGTGAGCCGCATATTTGTAGTGCAAATGTTTAGGGGCATAAATTATATTTATGCACATTACATTTTGCTGCCTGAGGGGGTAAGTGAAACTAATTTAGTGGCAATAAAACTAAATTAATGGACTACAAGCATCTGAGCACATAAAGAAGTAATTCTGTTTGAAAGTTATATTAACATCGAGAGTATGTAATTGTGGAAAGGGCCTCATAAAAAGTAATGATTTTACACGCCAAAAATAAATGCGTGTCTCGCTGGAATTATCCAAGTTTCAATCAAAGCTCATCAGCTCCATTTGGATCAAGACAGACATGGATTTGGCCCAGTGTTGAAACTGTTTCAGCATATTTAATGAACTGGAAGCAGGGCATTCAGTTGTGGCTAATGGTGGTGATATAGGCTCTGGAGAAAAATCGCTCAGGCGCGAGTTTTCACATTGATCTGCAGCCCTCCAATATATATATCAATAAACACTTTCTGACAATTAGATTCTGTACTGTATCTAATTAATCAAAATGAATAAATAAGTCTGCTTAACATCCTAAACTCCCAGTGCCAAGAGTGCTAATCTATGTGACAGAGTCATAATAACAGAATATAGAGGCATTTGTTTACACTTTGTGCATTTTAGCTGTACTGATAGCTATCCGATAATAAAAAGAACAAATGTAAATGTCTTCCAAGACATTTTCAGAAGAATAAGAGGTGGTTTGAAATGCAAACAAGACTTGACTGTCTCCTTATCCACTGTCAGAAAAAAAAAAGTTTCTAAGAAATATATCATAAAGAAAAATGTCAACATATCTGAAAATAGCACAGATTTGGAGAAATGTAGCATTACATACATTGGAGTGAATGGGTGCCAGAGTCCAAAAAACATGATATAAAACATCACAATGAGCCACAAGTAAACCACTTGACTCTAGTTCATCAATTAACATCTTGTGATAAGAAGAGCTGCGTGTTTGTAAAAAAACAAATCCATCATTAAAGTTTATTAACTTTAAGACTATTAAGACTTGAATAGCTTAATATAACCAAGTAGTAGAAAACCAATTAAAGATTTGTTATTTAAAGGGGTCATCAGATGCCCATTTTCCACAACTTGATATGATTCTTTAGGGTCTTAATGAAAAGTCTATAAGATACTTTGGTTAAAAATTCTTAATGGTAGTGTAAAACAACACCCTTTTTACCTTGCCAAAATCAGCTCTGCAAAAATCATCTCATTCTGGTCGAGGCTGCTTTAAATGCAAATGAGCTCTGCTCGCCCCGCCCCTCTCTTCTCTCTGTGGAAAGACGAGCCTGTTTACTTTAGCCGCATTTAGCCGCTAAACTTGCCAACTAGCACATTATTAGGAAAGGCGATCGCAAAGATTAATAAAAAAAAAACCTTATACTCACTTCTGCTGTAAGTAAAGCTGGATCACGAATGATTTGCGCGAACATAGATGGATATATGTAGATCAGGAGGCGCATTCCCTTCACAAACAAACATAATCCACTGCATCTTCAGTGGCTCAGATGTCAGGAGTAAATGACGACCACTATGTTCTTTATTACATCCAGCAACACAACACCTCAATCGCTCAATCGGAGATATTCTTGTCTAACTTACATCCCTGCTCCGACATCGAAACAAAGAGGGCGGACTGTTACAGCTGTTCTGAGGTAAGATGCTCATGTCAATCAACTATCGTGGGAGCGCCCTCTGTTGGTGTGACGCCACACCGACAAGCATCTGAGAACGGCTCGATTTAAAAAAAGGGATTATTTTTACAGATTAATTAAAAACCACTGCATGGATTTTCATCATTATAGGGTAGATTTGTACATACACTGCCAACACACATTAATGTTCAAACAACATGTAAAAGTGAACTTAGCATCCGATGACCCCTTTAAAAAAAAACATTGTTTTATACATCTTTTTGGACTATGTGGATGACATGAAATGGCTGTCCCTATTTTTACCTCAAAACAACTTGTATTAAGTAAATAATATACTGATACAATGCCAAATTTGTTTGTAATTTTCAGTCGAAGGGCAACATGAGAAGCGATGCAAGTCTTCACTGCTTTCCTAGTGATAAGAAGAGGAGAAAAAAATGGGAAGATGCCTGTGGACGAATAAAACTTTCTAAAGATGTGCGTCTTTGTTCTCTCCACTTTAGCCCTGACCTCTTTGAAGCTTTTAGAAGACCAAAGCTACTGAAAGAGCTTACAAACGGCAGAGATATGAAACGGTAGATGCCGACGCTTGCCATGACACCGCAGCAATTGAAGGAGTTTCTCTGTGAGAATTTCACTCGATATTCAGGAGCGTTTAGACTCCTTGTGGGGAAAAATCGATGGTACGGCATTTGGTTTAAGCCTACGCTTATATCCATTGACATCTGTAAGCTCTTATATTTTCCAAGTTGTTTTACAGTACAAATAGCAACAGGTAGCGCCAGTAGCTCACTGAGTGCAACCATTTTACATCATCGAAATAATGACGCCTCCCATAGTCCAAAATATGTGTAAAACAATGTAGATTTTTTAAATAACATAAACCTTGCATGGGTTTTCTACTATATATTTCAGTAAGAGACATTTAAATTATATTAAGCCATACAAGTCTTAATACCTGGGGTTCCCTTTAATTGATGGACTGGACTTGGTGTGGATTACTGTGATGTTTTATGAGTTGTCTGGACGGCACCCATTCACCACAGAGGATCAATTAGTGAGCAAATGATGTAATGATTAATTTCTGCAAATCTGTTCTGATTAGACACATTGGATGACCTAAGGGTAAGTAAATTTTAAGCAAATTTAAATTTTTGGATGCCAAAATTAATCAAAAGTGTTCATTTTTTGCCTACCGTTTCAGACCATGAGTCTAAAAAGTGCCTCAGAAGTAATTAGTGAAACTCTCACTTTCCTGTCAGATTGGTCCCTTTCGGTACAACATGCACCAGTGTGCACAGAAGGCAATTAAACAGGACAATCCCCATTAACTTTTTTAGGAGCGTGAGGAATTATGCACAGACCTCATTTGTATCCAGTCGCTTCCCTGCGACATTTTTAACTTTGTGGCTTTAAGGTTTATGTGTACTGCAATAATAAAGCTTATATATTGTGTATCACATTCTGAAGGTAATAATAATTTGAAAACGTCCTACTATCTAATTCATTTCAGGGAAGCAGTCTGCACTTTAGATGCCAGTTTTATGGATGTCAACCGGAGCCAAGAAACATTTAATTTGAGGGGGGAAAAGGAGTTTGATGTACTTTGGAATTTGCTTTAAAGCTTCATTGCACTAAGTTAGTCAAAACCTTCAACTCATAATGCGTATACAGTATAGCTGCGCATCGGTTGAAGTGTACGTACCGCTTGCGATAATTGCAGTGATTTTACGCGCAATCGTCCAACAGAGACACTCCGATGCCATGCAGAGACATCCTTGAAAATACAGAAAATTGCCTTTTTCGCTCCCTAGAGAATGTGTCAGACGAAATCAACAGGGTGGAAAAATAATTGTTTGTATTGCATGTCATCGTTTCTCCATACAGTAAACAAAATGAAAGGGAATTCTGAGGATGAGCGGCGAACGTTATTGACACAAACCGTTCTCCAGTCTTTTGTCCCCATCTAATTCCGATCATCGACGAAAGTGACATTATACGCTGATTGGCACATTGCTCTGAAAGGAAAGTCGGCGCCGTTTCCAGCGAAAATGAAGGCGTGTGGCTTGTCACTGTGCTCCCCTGCAGTTAGTGCATGTAGGAGTGCTCTCCTGGGCATTTTCTCATTTATGATTGCTTTTCACTCTTGGCACTTCCTGGACTCCCAATCCCCTTCTTTCGCTCTCATATATATGTAGTTTGACTGGCGGGCAGTTCCTCATTATTTGCATTCTGATACCTGCCAGCACTAATGAGAGAAGGGACTGGTGCTGCCGTGACAGATCGGGTGGATTAATGCCCGAGAAGCAGCGAGGGAAGTCGGGAAATAGTTCATTATGGCACATATACCACATTTTAACACTGTGATACTCTTTCTAATAATATGGCATAATAACAAACACCCGGGACCACTGAGACCCCACCTGGGGGACTGTTCTGTCTGTGGGGACCATGTTGTCTTTTTTTTTAGAGCAATGTGCATTTAAAAGTGTTCGGCTTCTGGCTCTTTATTAATAGATAAAGGAATGTTTTTGTGGCATGTTCTGCCGGAGAATAATAGATTTGGAGCTCCAGAGCCAAAAAGTGTTTTATATGGAATACCTGTGACTTTTTTCCTTGACTTTCAGCTTTGATTTCTAATTCGGGTGTATTGATTTTGCAATGCAAACACGTGGGTTAGTTATGAGGACCTGTTTGAATTGCATTGATCATTGTTGGCCAGCGCTATAATTTGAACTAATATTGGACTGCAGGGAGAAGTTTGATTTTAGCACTATTGAGTTTCAACCTGGAAAAAAAAAAAAGAAATAAAGAAATTGATAGAAACATCATTGCAAATTTATATATATATATATATATATATATATATATATATATATATATATATATAATATATATATATATAATATAATAATATATAATTATTTATATATATATATATATATATATATATATATATATATATATATATATATATATATATATATATATATATTACATATAAATATAATATTTTTTACATAACATATTTCTCTTAAATATGTACATTTATTTATGTGTATTTATATTAGGGCTGGCAAACAATTAATTGCATACAAAATAAAAGTTTGAGTTTGCCTAATATATGTGTGTGTACTGTGTGTAATTATGTATATATAAATACAAGCACATTCACATATATATTTAAGAAATATTTACAAGTATATGTATTTATTATAATTTTTATTATATATAGAATTATATTTAATATATAGAATTATATATAGAATTTATATTATATATAAATAAAAATATTTTGTACATAAATAACATTTCTCTTAAATATATACATTAATTTGTGTGTATTTATATATACATAATAATTACCCACAGTACACACACATATATTAAGCATATAATATAACTCAAACTTTTATTTTGTATGCGATTAATCACGATTAATCGTTTGCCAGCCCTAATTTATATATATATATATATATATATATATATATATATATATATATATATATATATATATATATATATATATACACACATACATATATATACATAAATACATAATTACACACAGGACACATACATATATTAGGGCAAACTCAAACTTTTATTTTGTATGTGATTAATCGTTTGACAACCCATCTGTCTGTCTGTCTGTCTATCTATCTATCTATCTATAGATAAATGAGTAAATGATACATTTCTATAAATTAAAAAAAAAATAAATTCTAAATTAATTTATCCTTTACTTTCTCTATGTAAATTGTAAAATGTAAATTGTGAATATATATATATATATATATATATATATATATATATATATATATATATATATATATATATATATATATATATATAAGTAAACCTGAATATATAGAGGTAAATCAGAATAAATAATAATAAAGTAAATCAAAGTATATAGTTTTTTTGTCTGAATATGTAGATACAAATCTGAATATATAAATGTAAATGAGAATATGTTTCTAAATCTGAATATAGAAAGGCAAATTATGCATATATAGATGTAAATCTAAATATATAGTTATAAGCCTAAACATATAAAAATAATTAGTAAAAATGTAGTTTATTCTGAATATATAAATGTTTATTGTAATATGTAGATGCAAGTCTAAATATTTAAACGTAAATTGTTTATAATGTATATACCAATTGGTGCTGTCAAATCGATTAATTGCAATTAATCACATCCAAAATAAAAGTTTGTTTGCATAACTTGTGCTGTGTATATTTATATGTATATATAAATATACACACATACATGTATATATTTAAGAAATAAATGTAATATATATTTTTATATAATATAAATCATATATAAATATGAATACATACATAAATATAAACATATTATATATATTTCTTAAACATAAATATATTTTATTAAATATGCATGTAATTTTGTGTATTATATACACATATAAATATACACAGCACGCACACATATTATGTGAACACAAACTTTTATTTTGGATGCGACTAATCACGATTAATTGATCTGGCAGTACTTTAAAAATGTAAATCATCACTATATAGTTATAATACTGAAAATATAATTGTAAATCAAAATATATATTTAGAAATCCTAAAAAATATAATTGTAAATTGGAATATATATCGTCTACATCTTAATATAATTATATCTTTATTATCAGGCATGTTAATAGACCAACATCGGACTGCAGGGAGAAGTTATATTTTTTCACAGAGTGTCTGAAATAAAGGAAGAAAAATGAAAAAAGGGCAGTCAGCAAAAAATCCCTCAACGCGACAAAATGACTTGTGTATTTGTGGATAAAATATACAGTTATTCGGCGGAAATATTTATTAAACGTCAAATTGATGGTGTCAACGGTGCCAGCCTACAGCCTCCCAATGCCACTGGTGCTGACGACGCATAGCCATCCCTCAAAAAGGGCCCCGTGGTTCGGCGCGAAGACAAATTATCCTTTCATTTGAAACGGAGTGTTTCCTTAAATACCTGCTGTGCTAACGAGGCCCTCATGTTGTGTTTGAGTCTCACTCGTCGCTCTATTAGCGTCCGGGGCCCGAGCGCAGGCCTGATCTCACTGAGTGATTAACTAAACCTCGAGGCTGACAGGCCTGCGAGCCTCTACGGAGGGAGAAGCCGGACTAATGTGGGGCTCTGTTTAACAAGCCTGGTGCAGATAGGAAAGATAGGAATGAGGGGACGGAGGTGGGAGGAGGGTGATGCTGTGATGGCTGCTCAACTACACGAGAGAGACTCCCGGGCTGACAGTAGTCAGGCAAACCCCCTAATGAGCGGCTGCTGACGGATGCCTGAAAGCTGGAGGAAAGCAGTAACGCACTAAAGGTTTGAATGTTTCTGTAACCGGCTCTAAAAGCAAATGGCAGAACATGTCACCACTCTTCACAATCACACTGCTAAGACAGCACTGCCTTCTGTCACAAATCACAATCAATTAGCTGAACAGATAACAGGGGAGTGTGCTGGACTTTAATCCAGAGTTTACATGCTTAAACACAGTAACACCATTTTTCACTAGGCTACTATACACTCTAAAAAAATGCATGGCTTAAAAACAACCCAGCGCTGGGTGAAATATAGACAAACACTGAGTTGTTTTGACCCAGCGGTTAGGTTAGATGTTTAACTCAGCCTTCTGGGTAGTTTTACTGATTCTTGTTAAAGATAAACCCAAGATAGGTTGGAAATTAACATTTATCAATATGTTCAATAAATGAGCATTTATTAATAAGTTGAATAAATAATAATTAAATAATAAACTTTTTTTTTCTTAAAAACTGTTTATTAATATGTATACCCTTTTATTGCTGCTAATGCCTCTAGTAATTATGTTATGATTTTACAACCCATTTTGGGTTCATTTTAAGCCAGACAGTTATATTTAAACAATAGTTGAGTTAAATAAAACTACCCAGAAGGTTGGGTTAAATATTTAACAAAACTGCTGGGTGAAAACAACCCGGTCCCTGGGTTTGTCCATATTTTACCCAGCGCTGGGTTGTATTTAACCCAGCATTTTTTTTTTTTTTTTTGTGTAATATTTACATATAATTTATTAAAATAAATTAAATTCAGTTTAATCAGTATGCCTTACATAAACATTTTAACAAACTACAATCTTACAGTAAAAAGCACACTTAACACTGAAAATAAAAAAATGATTTTTCAAAGTTGCAAAAAAAAAAGTGTGTGCGTGTGTATGTGTGTGTGTAAACAATTTTATTTTTTTATTTTTTTATTTAGAGATGACTATTTTGGTCTTTCAAAATTTTACATTTAATTTAGTGTGTTTTTTGTAATCTTTTAAAATATGTATGTGTTCACAGACTAATGCAATTTTTAATAATAAATTATTAAAATGTAATAATAATAATAATAATTATTATTATTATTATTTTCTTTTTTAAAAGAAATTAATACTGTAACTTAGCAAGGATACATTACATTGCTGTTTTGAAATTTCTATAATCAAAGAAAAAAAAGTTGTCTTAAAATATTAAAACAAGTTATTTTAATATTTTATTATTATTACTGATCAAGTAAATGTAAAAAATGAACTTAGCCCAAACTCATGAAAGGTTTTGTAATTAATAAACAATTACAAACACACACACACATATATATATATATATATATATATATATATACACACACACACACACACACACACACACACACACACACACACATACATATATATAAAGATGGTATATATTTATTAATACTTTCAGAATTTCGTTTCACGTTTAATTGTTATTTGACATTCCTTTGCAATAATTGTGAGTTACTTGTGATTTCTGAGTAAAAAAAAATTCTACACCTATTTTTTTGTGTATGTAAATATATTTTTTAAATATATTTTTTGATAGTTTCGCAATCTTTTAAAATATATATGTGTTCTTAGACTAATTCAATTTTAAATCATAATTTATTAAATTAAAAATTAATTTATTAAAAATGTAATATTAATGATGATGATGATTATTATTATTACTTATTTTATTTTTTGAAAGAAATTAATACTTTAATTTAGCAAGGATACATTACATTGATCAAAAGTGACAGTGCAGACTTACACTGATAACAAAAAATGCTGTTTTGAATTTCTATAATCAAAGAAAAAAGAAAAAATGAAAACAGGTTACAAATTATAACACTACACACACTTACAGTACTGTGCAGTATATGTATGTACTATTATAATACATTGTAGAAAGACAAGTTTTGCTGGAGAGGGGATTTTAGCCGCCAAAATAAAGGAATATTCTTAGCTTCTGTAAAAGTATAAGTTATCATCTTTCTTTTTGAAGATGGTGGAAGGAGACAGAAAGAAAGATTGGCTCTCAACAATAGCTACACATAGCGTGATTATAGTTATTATGGTGGAAGTAAAGTGACAGCTATGCTGATGTCCTGGAGGTATTGCAAATGGCTGAATGCGATATGTATAGCTGACAGACTCTCCTGAGGATATCAGATTGTTTGAAAACAGCTTAATTAGCAGCTAGATCCGTTTATCGTTACAGATGAAAGCTCTCCGGTATTCACTTCCTCACACAGGTTTCAAAGCATCACGGTCAGGAGAGAAAATGAGTGACACTTTAAATAAAATTTCAATTAGCACACTAAACATGCGCCTAAATAAACACGATTGCAACCCGCAAGTGTAAAAGCCACCAGTGTTTACTTCAACTTTCAATGACAAAACCTCATTTGTATCGGTTTCGAGAAAGCAGGAAGAAGGCCAAGGTAGGTTCAGCCTGTTCCTCATTATCTCTCAGAAACGTATGAAATATGGCGAAGAAACATATCAGATGATAAAACCTGTGGCAGAGACCAGTTTCCATCAGTCAGCCTAGCACTGCGAAACCACCGCAGTTTCTTTGTGTGCTCAAGTCAGCATTTTATCAGCCTATTAAAACTACTCTGAGCTGTCACTGCAGAAAGCACCGAGTGCCCATTCCTCCTTTTCTGTGTGACATGCTCTGGAGCTTGCTGGGTATATTGTTTGTAGGTATGAGGCTATGTCAGGATACTGGAAAATGAGAGAGCTCTGTGCTCTTAAACATGCCCAAAATCCTCATTATCTGTTGCTAAATTCTGAATTAATAATCTATGTCGAATACCTTCTCTGACACACTACTGTGAACGCAAGATTTTTATTTATTTATTTTTACCCTGTCTGAATTCAGTTTCAGGATGACACTTTCTATTTCTAACACATTACTTTAAGATGAGTTGGCCATTTTTGGCATAAAAAAATGATTATTAATAATTAGATAGTTATAGGGTTTCTAAATTACTACTCATTACATTTTCTTCATGTAGTTTTTAAAATAAATATTGACTTGGTTTCCATGACTATGTAAAGGAGATTTATTTATTTTTATTTATTTATTTTACCCTATCAAAATTCAATTTAAGGGCTATACTTTCTAGTTCAAACAAATTAGCTCAAGATGAGTTATAATTAGTTATAATGAGATATAATTTTTCCGAAGATTATATCGACTTCAATTTAATATATATATATATATATATATATATATATATATATATATAATATATATATATATATATATATATATTATAGGCATACAAAAGAAATTATTAATAATTTAATAATCAAGTTATATTAGATACTTTACTAATATAATTTAATAACACGTTTCAGTATTAAACTATTGATCTCCTTATTTCCAAAATACTGAAGATTAATGGACATTTTGCAAGAAAATACTATTTTTGAACACCAATTATTGCTTTTTTTTTTATTTTTTTAATAATCATCTCTTTTAATAGTGCATAAATAACATCAGAGAGTTAAAAGACAAAATACATTTAATTTGCTTTATTTATTTTTTAAAAATACATCAACTCAAGTTGCCCTCAATGTGAAAGTGATTTTTTTTTTTTTTTTTTAATAAATCAATCTATTTTTGTCATACAAAAAAAGATTATTAATTATTTGATAATTATGGGGGTTTTAAGCTACTACTGTGAAGTGTATATATATCTATTGGATTGATGATTGTTGGACATTTTGCAAGTTTTTTTTTTTTTTTTAATAATCACCTCTCTCTTTTTATAGTGCATAAAAAATATCACCTAGAGCTGGTAGAATACTAAAAATGTGTTTTCTTTGCCAAGAAAGTGGCAAGATAAAAACAGCTATTTTCTGTTTCAAACTTTCACATAGCATCTTTAGGTTATAATAACATTAAAAATTCAAATCCATATTTTGTTTTTCAGAGATTTCTTACAAAAAACAGATTTTTTTTTTTTTCCACAAAATGCAATAAATCCATCAGGTCTTTACACTTACTTTTCTTTCTAGGAGCACTTGTGCTCCTAACTTAAAAAATTTAGGAGCACAGTCAAAATTTTAGGAGCACCTTCTAATCAATAATCAAAAAATCTAATTATTACAAAAATTTGCCTTCCCATTGCGAGGTGATATTTGACTCCTTAAAGTGAATTAGAGGGGAATTTTGTTTTTACCTTTGTAATGGCATTTTTTAACTTTATTAAAAGTATGTCACCTTTTATGTCAAATTTTAAAAATGTATATATTTAATAAGCTTTTTAAAATTTCTGATTCAAACAACGGCTGATTCATTCAGGAATAAAGCAAGTGACTGTCTTTATGAATGGGTAATTGATTCATTGACTCACTAGATCCGTTTAAAAAGGCACGTTCATTCATAAAGTAAACACAGTTGTGTTTGAATGGAGATTACAATGTTAATCACTTAATATTAACTTCTTGTTTAACTGTTGTATTAAATCAGTATCTCACTTACAAACCCCCTTAAAAATCATTAAAAGCTGTTACTTATCTTAGTTATTCGCGATCTCACAAAGTTCCTTTACAATCAACGAAGTTCTCTACACTGCACAACTAATCTCTTATTTACACTCTTTATACACTTTGTTTATGAAAGGATTCGTCAGATATGTATGTGATATATTACTCAATATTAAAACTAGGATGCGTGCTGTATTCAAAGTGCCGCCTTTACTGTTTACCATGCGTGAAATCATGTGCCGTGATTGGCTGAGTGGATGTATCGCACTCTGCAGAGAAGGGAGACTGGCATTTGTCGCGGTTTGGAAAGATAGGGAGAAAACATGAGAGAATAACACGGCGGATATGGCATTTCGCGTAAAATTAAAAATTGCCTTTTCAATACCGACCAGATACAACACTGATTTGGGCAAGAACTCAATTTTTTAATAAATGGTGTTATTGCGTTTTGGAACCAAACTCTTCTCACACACTCACACACACACACACACACACACACACACATACATACATACATACATACATACATACATACATATATATATATATATATATATATTTAGGGCTCTGCGCTAAGGATTTTTTCTGTGGTTCAATTTTTAACTTGCCCGGACAAAATTTCCACTGGCCCTACAACAAAAAAATTAAATAGTTGCTGTTATCATTGTTTTTGACCCATGTTATCTTTTATTTTAATAAATAAGCTTATATGACACCAAAAGTTTACAAGCCAAATAAAATTGTACAATTCTCAATTCCAATTTTGATACCACACTTAAACCTAGCAGCCTAACTGAAGTTCAAATATTATTTGTTTGTTCAAATATATTTTATTATTATTAATATTTTATTACAAATATAAAGATGCTTTAGGGAAAAACAGCAGACTGAAAGAACGCAAACTCAGTCTTTTAGTCAGCAGGTGGCGCTTTTGGAATAAGACTGATATTACGTTTCTATGGTTACTGGTGTAAACAAAGCAACGCCATGCTAATGAGCGCTACTTTAAATACGTCATACACGGGCAAATGAAAAGAAAACGCCATGTGAACTCTTCTTAAAACAGTCAGTTCCCCTCAGAGATACATTCCCATAAACCACAGTTTCAGTATTTAGTATAATATTTCAATATTTCGCGCATTGTGAACCGTGATCTTGCTCTACCTGCTACAGTATTTTTTTCCTCTTTGCGTTCGTCTTCAGCGTCTCTGGCCTCTGCTAACGGATGTTTAAAGAGTACGTCATATTTCCCACACCAACAGAGATCGGTTGAAGCATGTCAGGTAGATCGGTGCATCTGTACTCCACTGTATAAATTAAGTATGGATTGATCATTGTTAAAGCTACAAAGCTAATTGTCAAGACGAGTATTTTGACATACTTTTGTAGGCTATTTGTCCGTTAGAGACGCGTCTCTCTGTGATCGCTTAAAATTTTAAATTAACAAGGTTAAAAAACGTATGCAAATGATAAACTTTCGTGACGATGCGGCAGTGGCCCGAGCGTCTTTCACGCTGACCACGGGCCATCGGGCACTCCTTATTGTCGAGCCCTGCTGGGTTGAAGATTATTGGACATTTTGCAAGAAAATGCTATTTCTGAGCATCAATAATTGCTTCAGTATAATTGCCATGTCTTTTTTTTTTTTTTTAAATAATAATCACCTCTCTTTTCATAGTGCATAAATAACATACTGTATCATGCAAAGACAACTGTAACATGTTAAAGACAAAACATGTTTCATTTTCTTCATTTACTTTTTAAAAATAAATCGACTCAAAAACCAAAACAGTCAAGTTGCCATGACTATGAAAGAGTTCCCCCCCCCATCTAAATTCAGTTTCATTTCTAACACATTAGTTGCAAGACTTTTTTTTTTTTTCATAATTGCCTCTCTTTTTATAGTGCATAAAAAAATATCACCCAGAGTTAAAGGCAGCATATGAGTTTAATTTTCTTCATTTACTTTTTAAAAATAAATCTTGACTCAAAAACCAAAAATGTCATGTTGCCATGACTTTTCACAACCTTCTGTTCATAATAAATAAGAGACAAGTAGATTCTTCTTCTTTTTTTTTTTTTTTTTCATGTTGCAGGATGTCACTACTTCTTACAAACATGTTTTGTTGTCACGCTGACATCCCTCCTATTAAATAGAAAAATAAAGAGTTTGTCAGAAAAAAAAAAAAGTACAAAACAGAAAAAAAAAAACCTTTAGGTTGGCCAGTAGGGATTAAAATATTGCAACCTGCCACTTTCTTTTGTCAGAACTTTCTGTACCTTGAGCTTTGAAGTCTCCTTAGAAGTGTTAAACCACAGTTAATTAGCATAATAGAAACGTTAACAGAGGAAAGCACACAAATCACATCTCGCAAACAGGGACAGCCACCAGGGGAAAAAGTTGCAGGTGTAGGCGTCTGAAAAACTAGATTCTTCACCCACATTTCTGCAATCTCTCATATCAAGACATTAAATATGGATGCATACTTTATCAACACATTGAAGGTTCAAAAGAGAGTCTTCTTCTATGTGTCTTTCATGTCTTCATGTACATCATCGCCGTATCGCTTATCAGACCTGACACATATACCTCGCACAATGCAGCCAATTATTTCTTCTCCCTTGGAGAAACATGCTGGAATGTTGACGCTAACGCAGACAAAGACTCCCAGGCTGGCTTTGAAGAGCGCTTACTTTTTCCTGTCAGGAGGACCTAAATTAGCAGTTGTATCCCCAACTTCAGATGACTGTTTCTGGCGGCAAGAAGCATTCCTCTTCCGCTTCTTTTTGATTTGATTTTCTGTGTTCTTTGATAGTGTTTCACTAGAGACTGAAGTGCTAAATTCACTTCGGGAAAAAATAAGACGACAAAAATCGAAAAGGCCGTTCGCCACCACTCCTACTTTTTCCTTAACCTATAGGCACTCGAAGGACAAAAAGGATAGAATATGCATAAAAAGTAGTTTAAAGATCACTCGAAATCCATGGCATGACAAAAGACGCTGACAATAAGTTGGGAAGGCAAACAGCTTTTGCATAATATTCCTCCGAGGGCCTGTGTGTCGGTTTCTCCCATTACCGAATCAGACCCCTCAACCTCTCTTCCCCCGCTTCCAAACCGCCACCGCACGCCATGTGAAAAAACATGGCTTTTTGCTTGGTGGATAGGTTTCGTGAGAGTTTTTTTATTTAATTATCTGAAAGAAGCCATATCTTTCAAAAGCTGTCTTCATTAGGTGATTTGCACAAGTTGAGAGATACCGTGACACCTCAGGTGGTCTAGGCGCATCTGAAGGCACTCTTTCTCCTCTCATCTCCTTTTGTTGCCCTGCTAGCTTTTGATTAAAAACAAGATCACACGTAGGGTTGTTTTCACTCGAGAAGCTGATAGTGACAAACAGATGCCTTGAAATTTATCTTCTATTATACCACTTGCTATTTAAATACATAGCGGTTTGGGACGTGATGAAGGTGCGGTTTATGTTTAAAGGCATTCAGCACACTTGTTGAACATGTGACTTTGAGCGTGAAGTACCGTAAGCATAACAGGCAGAATAATTAGAGGGTAAAAATACATGATAATATGGCTTTGTGTTTTGCCTCACACAGCGTGAATCCTGTGGTAACCGGTTTAGACAGAGAAAATGTAAAATTTATGGGCTCTTAAATGAGCACTTTGGGGAGTGTGGATTTATGCCCTGCTGAGGTGTTTAAGAACAAGCAAGCCTTAATCATGACAATGTCCGGGATTTTTTTTTTTTTTTTTCAAAAGAAGTCCTTGAATATTTATGATATTGTAGGAAAACAGAGAAACTCAAATGCATGTATGGGGAAAACTCATAAATCCAGTCAAGAACATGTCTAGGTTATAACTGCACTCAAAATAAATAGATATATTTATACATATACTGCATTATATTGCATTATGTTGAACGTAATTTCATGACAAATAATTCCACTATGATCATTACTGGAATGCAAAAAATATTCTCAATTTTGTTCATGTCAAGCATAGATATGCAAATAAAAGCTGTTACATTAATCTAGTTACATTATCTGCTATAGTGCCTTTAAGCTGATTTAAATAACAGGGAAAAAAACATTGCATCAGAGTGGGGTGAAAATTACCCATTATTTATATAATTATTTATTTATTCTTTTTTTCTTTTTTTTTTTTATAATATTGTTCTCCCTTTGTTTTTTGAGGTCAAATGTGACCTGCATGTTTTTTTTTTTTTTTTGGTCGTTTTTTTCTCAGATGCGTGCTTTAAGTGTTTTAATACTTAATCTGTCTCATTTTTCATAAATATTAAATTGGTAGTTATAGGTACTAAATAGCTAAAAAATGAAATAAAATAAAATACATAGTGGTTTGGGACATAATGACACTATATATCCATATATTAAAGTATATTGCATTTTATTTTATTTTATTTCATTTTACCAAAATAATATTTTTCCCCCTTTTTTTTTTAGGTCAAATGTGACCTGCATGGTTTTTTTTTTGTTTGTTTTTTTCCTGTCTCATATGTCAAATAAATATTAAATTGGTAGTTACTGGATCTAAGTAGCTAAAAATAATAATAAAATAAAATAAAATAGTGGTTGTAAGCATTTATTATATTTATATATTATATTTATTACATTATATAGCTGTCTTTAATACAAAAAATATTGCATCAGAGCGTTTTTTTTTAATCATGTTTTTTATTATGTTATCATGTTTTTATTGTGTTTTATTGAGTTAGTTAGCTGTATTTTTAATTAATTTTACTTTATATTAAAATAACCCAAATGCAGTTTAATTGAGATTAATTGGAATGCACAATGAAAAAACATGATTTTTGAAAATGTAAAAAATAAAATGCATCCCCAAAATAATATTTTTTCCCCATCTGTTTTTTGTGGTCAAATTTGACCTGCATGTTTTTTTTAGATTCTCTGATGATTGCTTTAAGGGTTTAATACTAAATCTGTCTAATTTGTCATACATATTTATATTAAATTGGTATTTAGAGGATCTAAATGAAATAAAATAAAACAAAATAAAATAAAATAAAATAAAATAGTCTGTGTGTAAAATACCAAAGCAGAGACTCAAAATTTGGATTTCTAGAGATTCATGAGGATCCTCATGTCAGAACACTGTGCATGAAAAATGAATCTTGTGAATGTACAAAGTGCAATAACAAAGACTTGGACTCATACTTACATTATCTTTATGCACTTTCATGTTTCTTTGTGCATGTCAGAGGCTTCTTCTCTCTGATGTAAGGAAGTGCAGTGTTACACTGGCCAGACTGAAAATTCTTGCTTCAAATTTACCATTAATCCAGATGTAATATGCACTTTCAACTTAAATGATGTAAAACATCAACCAAATTAGCCAAAATTTGAAAGAAGCTATTTCTGACAGAGATGTGACTGAATACCCAACTCACCCTGATAGCACACTAGCAATCATATGGTGCAGAGCATGCCAGCACTATCAGAGGAAGATTTTCGGAGTCTCTGGAGAGTTAGCTACAGACTGTATCACACACCTACTCTCCTGTGACCCGTCACCAGCATAGCCAGAATATCAAGAGAAATAGCACAGATGATTGCAGGAGATTGCAGCGTGCCTCCTTTAATGGCTTGGAAGCAATGGCTCTAAACCATTTCTATTTTTCACTGGCAAGTACTTTCCATCGCTTTTCTCATGTGAAAACTTCACTCAGCCTTAGGGAATGGGGGTCCATATGTATACATATTTATATGTCTATGTTTGAACTGTGTATGCTCCAGTCCAAAATTGCAGTTTTCGACAAATTATTCTTTTCGACAAAGTATTCTCGTAGCTACATAACATTTTGGTTTAAGTACCCATGTCACATGGACTATTTTAACGATGTCCTTACTACCTTTCTGGGCCTTGAATGTGTCAGCTGTGTTGCTGTCTATGCAGGGTCAGAAAGCTCTCGGATTTCATCAGAAATATCAGGATTGCGTTCCGAAGATGAAAGAATAATTAATGAACTACCTCTTTAAGTATTCAGGTACTTTTGATGTTACATTTTCAAAAACAGATTACACAAACACATTACTAATTTCATAAACTACAAACAATTAAAACTATTCACATGGTTCCATTTTGACATCCAAGATCGTAAACAAGAGACAAAATAAATACCAATGTACCATTTAAGTCCCAATGCAATTAATTCAGTATCCAGCAGTTTTCATACTAACCCTAATTTATTAAATGATCCCCATTGGCTCAGTACATCTATCGTTTCATATGAATACATTTTGCAATAATGTCTAACCAGATAAATATTTGTGGAAATTCCCAAAGGTACATTTACTAAATCCTATTTCAGCAAAGAATGCCCTCAGAGAGCTAAGCAATGCACAAGTAAAAACAAGATGGTATTGAAGCCGTATCTTTGAGGTAAGGAATGCAGCAGTCTAATTGCTACACATTCCCAAGTTAGGGCTTCATTGTAGCATAAATATGCTATAGAGTTCTTAAAGATGGGTACAAAAGGCCATATTGCTGACCGGAATTAAAAAAAAAAAAAAAAAAAAAAAAAAAAAACAATTACCAAACTAATTGCTTTCCTTAAGTTCCTCTGAAAATGCTGCACTGGAACAAACATATGTCAAAATGTCAGCGATTTGCAAAGTGAAGCTTACTTACTGGCATAATTCACACAAAAATGAAAACTTCATCATTTACTCACCCTTATGTCATTCCAAACCTGTCAATATCTTAAAAACGTTGCTGTCTCTCCTTTTCTATCCAAACAATGAAGTAAGGCGGTCACGATTTCTCGATTCATTTCGAGTACTCGATTTTAAAATATCCTGGACTGTCTTTCGCCCGTGTGGAGTAACCGGCAAAATACCGGGAGTGGCGCATTCAAAGACGAGAATTAATGAAAGGCGTTATTTGTCAATTTTCCATAGTTGCATGATATATTAAACCCATTTAAATTCATTATTAAGCATAATGCTATTGTAAATTCACAAATGTGAATTCAATTAAATACATTTATGACGATGCGGTTTAATATATTCACTTTAATTATTTACATGTGCGTTGGTTACGTACGTGAGTCTCAGAACGGCTCCATTCACAGTAAATGCTGTTCTTCATAGGCTAACTGTTCATCGCGATTTCAAAATAAAAGCTCAACCCCTCACTGTTTACAAGTTTTAATGCCCACATATTCACATTTAGCATTTCTGTCATAAAGAAATGGTCAAATATTAAAGATTAAGTGGACATTTGAAATAAATGCTCTTTAATCAATATTAAACAAGGACTGCCCAGTAAACTGTAAAAACAATCGCCAGGCCGTTGGCGCCCTCTGCAGTCATTTGTTATAATGCGTAATGTACGTTAGCTGCATTGTTTATAATACATTGTGTTTTAACAGTTTTGAAAAATAAAACTACTTTTGATACTTTATTTAGACTAATTAGTATTGCCTCATTGCTATTATATATATGTGTGTGTATTTTAAGTAATTTTAAAGGCTATTCTTCACTTTTTTACTACAAAAAATATATATTATTATTAATTACTCGATTAATCGTGAGAATGATCGAACCCTCCTATGAATATCCCGGGAGTGGAGTCCAGTGTTGTTTTAGACCCCACTGACTTTCATTGATGGACAAAAACTGTTGATAATAATATTGTGTGTGTGTGTGTGTGTTCCACAGAAGAAATTCATATAGGTTTAGAACAACATGAAGCTGAATAAATGACTGATTATTCATGTTTAGGCGAACTTTTACTTTAATTTGTCTGTCCTTTGGGTCAATAGGAGCTCTACATTCTCTTTCAAATGACAAGTCAAATAAGATATTTGAGGAGTCTACTATTGTAAATAATCATCTCATGTCTCATTCACATATCAACCAAATTTTGATTTTGATTAATGCAGCTTACCATCCATTAAAGACAGATCAATAGAATGAATCATGTGACTAAAATAAATATAGATTTTCTCTCCTCAGAACTGTTCTGTCAGACTGAGGATGTTGGCTTTTTTTTCACCTAGTATAGACAGCCAATCTGTCAATTATCCACCTGGGATGAACATCATCCTTTGAGAAAGTTCTATTGTTTCAAAGATGGATGAGACGTCTGGATGAGGTGCATGAGCTTGTAAGCAGAGAGAGGGTACTGAATATTTTTCCTTTGCACATGGTGATTGTTCTTCCTACAGTAGCTTGATTTATGTACACAAACCGTGTATGTGTTTACATATCTAAGGTACTCTCTTCTGGTCGATGAATCCATAGCTGAATGAAACGGAATGACATGTAAAAACAGGGGGGTGATGAACTTTGATGAATAAACACCCTGATGAATATAGGCAGCAGAAATGAAATGTTAAACAGTTCAGTCAATCCTAGACTTCCAAAGTCCAAGACGCCACCATCATTTTCAATGTTCTCTCTTCCTCCAGGTGAGGTAATTGGTACAGTGCTATATGAGATTAGGACCACAGGGAAGAGTTGACAGTCAAATAAAATATCTGACAGCTTGTCTCATCTCATTTTTCTTTTTGTTCCATTTGGTGTAATGAGAATCCCAAAATTCAGGTTAGATTGCAGAAATCAATTTCTTGCCACTGGTGGTGGATGCTGCTGCATGGCTATATTTTTCTTCCCTACCAACACTGCTAGTTTAAAAAGGCACTGCTAGTCTAAAAACAAATACAGCACTCAGAATCAGTTAAGCAGACAAACCTGAGGTAAAAAGAAATGCTCTCTTTAGTCTCTGATTGCTGTCACTGCCAGTCATATAAAATGATTTCCACATTTCATCTATCAATTTTAGAATCAGTTCAGTGAGTGCATTTACATTTACAGGAAACAAAGGATCAAAAATCACCTCAACGCATCACAGAAAAACATTTAAATGAGATTTTTGATGTGGGAACTTTTTCGCAAGATGCAAAATATGTACCGCCATGTTTTGTGACATATTTGATGTAAAATGTCCATTGTGTGGCGCTAAAAGAGCGCCCCTCCCACTCCTCCAGTATGCAGCATTTTCAAATAATGTTTAAATATTCACAAAAGTTAAATAAATAAATAAATACATACATACAATTAGTTAGTTCACTTCCAGAACAAAAATTTACAGATAATTTACTCACCCCTTTGTCATCCAAGATGTTCATGTCTTTCTTTCTTCAGTCAATAAGAAATTATGTTTCTCTAGGAAAACATTTCAGGAATTATCTCCATATAGTGGACTTCTATGGTGCCCCCAAGTTTGAACTTCCAAAATGCAGTTTAAATGCAGGTTCAAATGGCTCTAAATGATCCCAGCCGAGGAAGAAGGGTTTTATCTATCGAAATGATTGGTCATTTTTTAAACAGATTGTCAATTTAAAGAAACAAGATGGGAGTTTTTCAACATACTCTAACTGTATTGACCTGGATTACACAGACTACGCATGCGCATCGCAGATAAGATAAGACATAAGATAAGATGGGACAAGATGAGCATTTGAGGATAAAAACTATATAAATTGCCAATTTGTTTTAAAAATGACAGACTGTTTTGCTAGATAAGCCCCTTCTTCCTCAGCTGGTATCGTTTAGAGCCATTTGAAGCTACATTTAAACTGTATTTTGGAAGTTCAAACTTAGGAGGAACCATTGAAGTCCACTATATGGAGAAAAATGCTGAAATGTTTTCCTCAAGAAACATAATTTCTTATCGACTGAAGAAATAAAGACATGAACATCTTGGATGACAAGGGGGTGAGTAAATTATCTGTAAAAAAGAAAATATTTTTGTGTGCAAAGAAAACAAAAATAATGACTTTATTCAAGAACTCATGAGATGGCCATGATGCAGAAGCAGCTGCTCTGACATAGAAGGTCCATCGTCTGTATATCCTGGTTCAAATAAGTAAGGCCGGGCAAAAAATTCTTTGTCAGAATCTTAAGACATGTTTACGAAGACTGTTTTATGTACAGCGTGCATTTTCTTCTTCTTTCAAAGAAGGCGCAGCACATCCGTGTTCTACATCAGAACGGCGGCACACGCATGTGTCGTGGTACTCTCATAAACGGATGTCGAAGACTGACACGGAAGAGAAGAAATTGTTGAAAAAAGTTATGTTGGTTTTCTTCGCATGCAAAAAGTATTTTCATAGCTTTATAACATTACGATTGAACCACTGATGTCACATGTCACTTTTTTTAATGATGTCTTTACTACCTTTCTGGGTCTTAAACGCGGTAGTTGCGTTGCTGTCTATGGAGGATCAGAAAGCTCTCGGATTTCAACAAAAATATTTTGTGTTCCGAAGATGAACAAAGGTCTCATTAGATTGGAACGTCATGAGGGTGAGTAATTAATGACAGAATTTTAATTTTTAGGTAAACTATTCCTTTAAGGTGTTTAATTTTCTCATTCTCTTTGTTCAAATAAGTTGGAAATATGTTAATAAAGGTGAAAAATGTGACAGATTCTACTTACAGCAGCAGGTGCATGTGTTAGATGAGTTGGAGTTGTGCATTGCATGAGTTCGTTTTCAGTGCAGTACTTTTATGTGCATAATTAGCAGATGTAAGGGCAGTTTTTCAGGGAAGGTGAAGCTGATGAGGAGGACAGCCAGCAGACACTGCAACAACACATATCTGGCCACACTGTGAAACCCGGAGGTGACTGCAAAGAGACAAATTCACAAGTCACTAATTTGCTCCAGCCACAGAAGATATAAATTACTGGGAGAAGCTGTGTAAAGCACTGATAAAGAGGAGTCTAGGTAGCAATATTCACAGTGTAAATAATATTAAGCCAGAAAATATACATGTGTTTATAAAAAATCTAATATTAACAATGTCAAGCATATTTACCTCTACATAAAAAACTTTTTATATGTGTTTTATTTATATTATTAGACACTATAGGGATAGTCTCACTTTTGCTTTTGTTTCTGAACACATTTTATTACACAGAGATGTTGCAAAAGAAACAAGGTGTCATATTTGTTCCGACACACTTGAATGCATGAGTTATTTCCTCAAGGGTTAGCGTAATAGTAGTTCTGCCGTTTTTTTGCTAATGAAAATCTGGAAAACACAGGCAAACTGTCTCTTCAGAGCATACGCAGCAGTCCAAATGCATTATAACTTAAGGTCAAGGAAGGTTCAACCGTAACTAGCCATTATGATTGTCCATTATGTTCATCTGTTCAGATAAGAGTATGAGTTTGATGTATTGTTTTTTTTGTCTCTGAAAACCAGAACGATCTCTGACCAAGATATACATGGCTAAGTTAATTTTTGTTGCTGTACTTTGTTAAGAACAGTAACAGTTCAGACAACACACGCATGTTTTGTTTGAGGCCTACTTATTTCACACATTCTGTTCCGAGTTTGTAACGCGCGGCCACTCACAAGTGCATTTGGAAATCAGGGCATTGTGCATATTTCCATCTTTTTATGCAATGAAAAAATGTGGATGAGGCAAAGTGATATTTGCCTGTGCAGGAATCCCAGGAGATCCGTGCTTGGTTGTAATGCCTGTAAAACATTCCCTTCAAGAGAACGAGGTCCCGAGAGGCGGAAGATATAAACTCTGTCTGCTTTTGGAAACTTCCCTCTGTTCCAGTAAATGTTTCCTTTTGGTTAGCTGGATATATTTATATCTCTTTATATCAAATAGCTTGGCAGTCTCGCTATAGATTTACTGTTAACTTTTTAGCCTGCTGATACGCTTCACACAAAGAGCAAAAACTCATGATCTGCTTCAAAGGTAAAGAATAACACAACTTTTTGAAGGCATATAGGAGCTTTTCCCTCATATTCTTACTAAGTCATTTTACATACATTGTATGATGATATATTCCTCACTTCTATATCGTCACTGCCACTTTTGACCTTTACAGGTAATCTGACAACCACAGTGATTGAAATTCCCTGTCAATTCACCGTTTTGTCAGTGACATGAATACGATTATTGAATGCTAATGTTGGGAGTGTATTTTGAGGACTATCTTGTTGCCCAGATGGTGACATTCAATCTAAAGCAATCAAATAACCTATCACAAATGTCTGAAGTACATCAGGTCACAGTGCGGTCAAACTGATGATTCATTCATCACTTCATTAAATAACCTGATGTTTTGAGTCATGGGGATTATTTGAGCTACTTCTGTAGCTTTATATACAGTTCAGGTCAAAAGTTTACATACACCTTGCAGAATCTGCAAAATGTTAATTATTTTACCAAAATAAAAGGGATCATATAAAATGCATGTTATTTTTTTTATTTAGTGGGCAGTTTAACTGTTAAGGACAAACAAGGGACTCGTGAACAACTATCACTAAACAAACAAACAAAAAAAACACAGCTGTGGATCATTCAGGTAACAACACAGTATTAAGAATTAAGTGTGTGTAAACTTTTGAACGGGGTCATTTTTATATAAATTTCTCTTGTGGACTATATGTAAACATCTTATGTACATGATCTTATTCAGGTCAGCACTAAATAAAAATAAAATAACATGCATTTTGTATGGTACCTCTTATTTTAGTAACATAATTAACATTTTGCAGATTCTGCTAGGTGTATGTAAACTTTTGACTTCAACTGTATATATAGACAGTGGAGATCAAAACTGGAGAACAACCTATCATTTCCTAATTTTCAAGGTCACTGCTTAGTCCTATTTAAGGGAGTATAAAGGGAGTTTTAAAGCAGATTTCATAAATTAATTGTATTCCGAAGCACTCTTTAAAAATTTAATGAGATATCTGAAAAAGAACTCTGATCAAAATTAGAAAACTTACAGATACCTCCAAGTCACCCTATTAACTGGCAGCATTCCTCCAATTATAAGATG
Organism: Cirrhinus mrigala; assembly: GCA_036247105.1. Classification (NCBI taxonomy): domain Eukaryota; kingdom Metazoa; phylum Chordata; class Actinopteri; order Cypriniformes; family Cyprinidae; genus Cirrhinus; species Cirrhinus mrigala. The sequence continues at coordinate 22,424,981 of CM070012.1, read as the reverse complement.
GCGGGCTGCTCTAAGGTAAATGAAAGCCTGTGATAGGAGGCTGTCCAGATGAAGGCCAAAGGGATGACCCTTTCAGCCACTGGAAGAGAAATTAGTCATTTCAAATCTGAGATTTCTTGAATATTGCAGGTTTACAGTGAGACTAATTCATTCAAGTTCCCCAAAAAGTCTGGCTATCCATGTAAGACAAATACACAAGAAGACAGTATAATGCAGGGACTCTCAGTGAGGAATCGGTTCAGCACTGCAGCTGGAATTGCTTGCCAGTTTAGCACCGAACAGGGTACGCATCTGTCTCAGCGTGTTTAAGAGAAGTCGGACTGAAAGCACTCTCTGCAGTGACCAAGCCTCTCTTCAGCAGAAAGAATCAAAAAGCTAAGCTCACCTGGATAGAGAAGAACTGGTCCAAAGTGCACTTTAGTGATGAGAGCGAGTTTAATTTATTTGGGTCTGATTGGAAACATTTCGTCCAGCATCAAAAAATGATAAAAAATGCTTCAACCTTTTCCATAAAGTACTATAAAAATTAACTACATTTCAAAGATGCAGCCTATTCTACACCTATGTATATCTCTCATCAGAGAACTGCAATTTTTTTTTTTTGCTTCCCTGGCAATGATTTCACAGATTATGGCTGACTAATTTAAAAGCATTTCAGTTACATGTAACCCTGTTGAAGATGAATGATTCTGTTTAATATTCAATGACTGCATTCATCAAACTTCACATTAACATATAGCTGAGTGCTAAAAAAAATGATTTTTTTGAGAGGCGGGACTATCTGTTAACTGAACAATGAATGACGGGGAGTGTTCTGGAAACCAGATTGAAAACAGTCATCATGTTTTCAATTCAGTTTGGTAACGCTAGTGGTGCAGAAATTTCATCTTCAGCTTTAAAAATCTCTCTATCCCCCCTCTCTCTTCCCAGAACATGCACATTGTTCCCTCCACAAGGTGCCAATCAATCATTTCACCATTATACCAATCTATCTCGGAGTTGTCAATATTCCAGCAGACCATGTTGAAGCAGCCAAGTCTCTCATTGTCACGCTGGCTCGTGTCCTCACATGTCCGCACATGCCTTGAGTGCTCGGATACAAGGGCAGAATCTTGCTCTAAATATTGGAAAAAGGATTCAAGACTAAAGGACGAACATGGATGCATGTTCTATTTTCAGACTCTGTCAACAAAACAGCTTTTGTACAAAAATGTTGACAGATCTTTTTCTGCATGTAGGCAGTTTGGTGAGTATATTTCAAGAAAAATAAATCAAATGGTTTAAATTAGCTGTCTTTTTAATTGCAGTCTTTAAAACAAATGCCCTTATAGTCTGCTGAAAGATACGTTCGCCTAAATGAAGCAGCTCCGCTGCAAATATTTGGTCCCTGAGCTATTTATCACGTCTGTGCATTTCGGGTCTGGTCGAACAAGTTACCCCCCTCTTACAAGATCAATGTTTGTTTTAATTTAAGCACGAACCCCTGAATACCTGATGAACCTGAGATTAATTTCTGCAGCATATGTTGCTTGTAAACGTTGTGGTTTATGACATCCGCCAATGGCAAATCACCCTGCTGGCTGAAGTACTTATCCACAGGCCTCCCAGCTCTGTGACTCTTTCAGCAGAATTAAAGGAACTTTATGTCCACAAAACAAATGGTGGCTTCACACGGTGACTCCCATGAAAGATGGCAGCTCCAAAGGCATATTTCTTCCGGACTGAATGTGGCGGATGATGAATGTTAGGCGACGGCAGCTTCTGAGCACGCTCTTTTCTCGACCGTAGAGATTTTCAGCTGATACTTATCTCAGCCAGCGGGGCGCTACGGCCATCCGCACAGGATGAAGATTCTCACCCTTATGTCACCTTTACGTGTCACCTCCGGGCTCAGCGTAATCCATAGACAAAGACGTCGCGCTGCTACCCGCATCTTCGGCTGTGTTGTGCAAATAGAGCAGGATATCAAAACGTGACGCCTGCCGTGACTTTTCATCTCCTTCCAATATATTTCAGATGACCTTTTCCTGTTTTGTGACTGGATCGACGGCAAATTATGAAAATGAAAATTGACAGCAGACATTTAAACCATACTCAAAGTATTCTCAATTCTCAATATTTAAATTAACTACAAGGTTACAGATAATTGCGGTGCTCTGCAAGAAAACCGTGTCACCAGAGACACATTGACATTTACAAGTCATTTGTATTTTTAGTAATTTCAAAGTTAACTATCTTCTGAGTCCAGAAGAACTTGCATGGATCCTCTCTATATATTATATTATATTATATTATATTATATTATATTATATTATATTATGTTATATTTTTTCTGCTTGTTTTTGTATGTTGGTAGGACCACATGACTTCCAAATATTAACAAGTTTTGTTAAAACAAATATGCATTACAGATTGATTGATTAATTAATTTACTTACTTATGTATTTATTTATGTATTTATTTGTTTGTTTGTTTTTAATTTGAGTCTTAGAAATGCCAGGGTGATATATTAAATAGCCAGAACAATACATATTATTATTTGAAAAACTTTTTGTGAAATAATAATAATAAAAAAAGTATTTTTAATAATTTCAAAGTTAACTATCTTATAACTATCTTATAAATTTTATATCCTATAAAAAAAAATTCTGAGAATAAAAATATATATTTTGATTTGTTTTTAGGTCAATGACATGTACGATTGTCATCAAAAAAGAAAAGAATCTGCATGGATATTCTCTATATTATATTATATTCTATTATATTTTCTGCTTGTTATTGTATGTTGCTTGGACCACATCACTTCCAACTATTAATAACATGTGAAGCAGTTTTGTTAAATCATATAAATATATTTACAAAAAGCATTACAGATACATTATTTATTTATTGATTAATGACTTATTTATTTATTTATTTATTTTATTTATTCAGGGTGATATAACTGTATTAATTATTAAATAAAATAACCAGCATAATATATTTTATTAGTTTTTTTTTTTGTTTGTTTGTTTTTTTTTGTAAAATAATGAAAAAATGTATTTTTATTAATTTAAGAGTTAACTATCTTCTGCAGTCCAGAGGAACATTACTTGAGGAGAAAAACAACTCTTTCTGAAATGAAAAATATTCAATTTGATTTGTTTTTAGGTCAATGACATGTACGATTGTCCACAATAAAGAAAGGAATCTGCACTGATCCTCTCTCTATATTATATTATACTATATTATATTATATTATATTATATTATATTATATTACAGCCTGCTTCTTGTTGTATGTGGTTGGACCACATAACTTCCAATTAATAAGCTCTGAAGCAGTTTTGTTTAAACATATATTTACAAAAAGCATTACAAGTACATCAATTAATTATTATTATTTTTTAACTGAGTCTCATAAATGTCAGGGTGATACAACTGTATTAAATAATCATAAAACATTTTTATTAAAATTTTCTGTTAATTCTGTGAAATAATGGAACCAAATCTGGTTTTCCTTTCAAATATGTAATTTGTAATACCTTTTTTTGTCATTATGATATCAGACAGTTATAATCACCCTGAAATTTCTGGCTCTAAAAAAAAAAAATAAAATATATAAAATAAAACAAAATAAAATAAAATAAAATAAAATAAAAACATTCATTATATAACAGGTAAGTTCAAACCACAGTGAGAATTTTCATTACATTTTTTTTTTAATAAATGAATACTCTAGATAGGGAAAAAAATGACATTGACCCATTTCCCAATTTTATAATATTGTCAATATGCAATTTAACATAGAAGGACATTATTTAAACTTACTGAAGTCTTTTTTTTTTTTTTTTTTTTTTTAAATGATGAGCACTAAAATCACCAACATAATTCAAGTAAATCTTTAATTTTTCTATTTAGTACAGACAAAAACATCTTTGGTTTTCAGGTTTGCAGCTAAATAAACTGTACTGTAATAGCAGAACCCAGTGGACTTTGGTGCTGAGTTTCATTCCAAAGGGATCTGCAGGCAATGACATGGAAGCAGAGGTCCCCTGCTCATGTTGTCATGACAACTCGACAAAGGTCGATGGGAGAACGGGAGAGCGCTTTTTGTGCTGTACTTGTGAAAGCAAGGAAAATAGATTTAAGATCTTGAACTGATAAACTTGTGCTAACAATGTAAACCATCTGCCCGATACCATAGTCTGTCCTGTGACAAGCTTTCTCAGTCATTCACAAACTTCAATTACTTGACAAGCAGCGAACAGTCCGGTCCCATTTCAGAATAAAGCGCATTATCTTTTCTAGAACTTATAAACGTAGATAAGTTCTGAACTCAATTTGTACAACTCGTGTAGCGTTTTAACACAAAGTGATGTGTTATACAAAACTTCCCTCATGAAATGTTGACCAGCTTATTTCTTTTCATGTGTTTCGTTCTCTCCGTAGCACATCTCTCATGCAAGGATCAGGTCAAGTGCAAAATGCACCTACATATTCAAACGCCTGTCCCCCGTGTTAGAGACAAACACCAGGGACACGCTTCCAGATGGTGGGTTTCACGGTAAACTGGGTTATCCCTTGTTCTTTCCACAACACATTAGTCAAGTTACTCCACGCTGAGGCAATGACGGACCAGTTATGTATGTATGCATTTCTATTCCGACTCTTTGGAGTCCAAATTTCTTGTGCTCGCAAGAACTTCATTACGAACTTGTCTTTGAACGGCTTCACATAAATCAAACATCGCAGGAAAGAGGACCGGAGCACAAACAGCACGCCTGGGGAGAGCTTTGGCTTTTAAATTTGGCGACGACGAGAGAAAACACATCCACGGGTCAAGCTCTTTGAGTCTTTTGGGACAATCAGGAAAGCAAAAACCTGCCATTGAACAGACAATTTGATCAGCCAACCCCAGCCTCGCTCCCTATTACCGACTGGAAATGGGCCGATCCCGAGAGGACCAAGGCTCATTGAGCAGCAGAGGTGGATGCAGTAATTATATCTCAGGCTAACCCCCAAATCACTCCTCATTAGTCTGGGCTAGACCTGTGCCTCAAACTCTCGATATGTCACTATCCGCTTGGAAAGGCCTTAATCCTCCTCCCCTCCTCACTCTTGTGAGGCCGTATTTCGTCCCTAGCTAATCTATTAATTGCATGTTTTGGTGTTGGCTGGCGTTTAGATGAACGTCAACCTGCCTATTTACAGACATAGAAGGGTCCTCTGGGACCTGCTTTCATTTCTTATTTCAAGTTGCTGTCAACGGCATTGGCAGGCACTTTATATTCAGTCATCTGCTAGGGTAGAAAACCGAACCCAAAACCACCCACCAATAGAGCGTTAATTGAAAAATAAAAATCTTTTTACAGCTCACCAGAACCACACCACCCAAGTTATGTGTAATTATTTGATGAATGCAGCTTAATAGCTATCCCAATTGCCCTGGCAAAGAGGAAACGGATAGGGATCCTACATAAATGAGGTTAGAACTGGGTCACATGAATGGGAGAGGATGGAAGGGTCAGGTGCTTTCTTACATGTAGCGCTGCGGTGCCGGCGTGGCACAGACCTTTTAATCACATCTGCTCTGTGGATGCTACACACCTGCAGGCCTCAGAACTCAGAACAGGGAAAAGAGAGAACATAAAACTTGCTAACTAGAAACTTTCGACACAAACCAACCAGGAGCACCCTGCCCGTCGCCATATGTCGAGGTTTTACGATGCAATCTAGTGTTAATGTTACCTAATTATGAAAAACCCAAATAAAATAGGCATGGCAAGTTTGGGAATCGGCATGTGCCTGAAGCTGAATACCTTATCTGGAATGGCACGAGTAATGACTTCAAAACGAGTAACAGTTTGTTTTAGAATGGTTATAGTTATAAAGCACAAAATATATCTAATGAATATATTAAATTCATTAAAAAGTACAACACAACAAAACTCTGCTGAAAAAAAGCTGGTTTGATGGTTTTAGCTGGTCATAGCTGGTCAGCAGGCTGGTTGTAAAGGGTTTTTGGCCACTTCCTTAGATGGTCAGGCTGGTCAAGCTGGGAGACCAGCTGGAACAACCAGCTAAAACCAGCTTGACCAGCCTAGCCAAGCTGGGAGACCAGCTAAAACTAGCTATTTTTTTTTTTCTCAGATTAAACTAGCTAAAACCAGCCAGCCATCTTAGGCTGGTTTTAGTCGTTTTTTCAGCAGGGAACCCATATGACTAAAGGATGAACTTTATCTATCTATCTATCAATAGATTATTTTTAAATAGTTAACTTTTAGCTATTTTTTAATTTTTCTGATCAGCAGTCAAAGCTTGGTCACAGACACAGAGATTTACTTTAAATTCACCAAACTGATTACTCACTAAAAACTCCCACAGATCATGTTTTCAAGTCTTATTTTGACGTAACAAAATGGTGATATATAAATGTGTGAGTTGTTTACTTTTTAAAATTAGTTTTCCCATTAACACCATTACAGTTGAAGTCAAAAGTTTACATACACCTTGCAGAATCTGCAAAATGTAAATTATTTTACCAAAATAAGAGAGATCATTCAAAATGCATGTTAATTTTTATTTAGTACAGACCTGAGAAATATATTTCACATAAAAGACATTTACATATAGTCCACAAGAGAAAATAGCAGTTGAATTTATAAAAATTACCCCATTCAAAAGTTTACATACACTTAATTCTTGTTGTCAACTGAATGATCCACAGCTGTTTTTTTTTTTTTAGTGATAGTTGTTCATGAGTCCCTTGTTTGTCCTGAACAGTTAAATTGCCTGCTGTTCCTCCGAAAAAATCTTTCAGGTCCCACAAATTCTTAGGTTTTTCAGCATATTTGTGTATTTGAACCCTTTCCAACAATGACTGTATGATTTTGAGATCCATACTTTCACACTGAAGACAACTGAAGGACTCATATGCAACTCACTGATGCTTTGGAAAGAAACACGATGCGTTAACAGCGGGGGGTAAAAACTTTTTGAATTTGAAGATCAGGGTACATCTAACTTATTTTGTCTTCTGGGAAACATTTAAGTATCTTCTGTAGCTTCTGAAGGGCAGTACTAAATGCAAAAAAAAAAAAATGATATTTAGGCAAAATAAGAAAAATGTACAGATCTTCATTCTGTTCAAAAGTTTTCACCCCCCGGCTCTTAATGCATCGTGTTTTCTTCTGAAACATCAGTGAGTGTTTGAACCTTCTGTAATAGTTGCAGATGAGTCCCTCAGTTGTGTGAAAAGATGGATCTCAAAATCATACAGTTATTTTTGGAAAGGGTTCAAACACACAAAAATGCTGAAAAACCTAAGAATTTGTCAGACCTGAAAGACTTTTCTGAAGAACAGCAGGTAGTTTAACTGTTCAGAACAAACAGAAAACAGCTGTGGATCATTCAGGTAACAACACAGATTTCAGAATCAAGTGTATGTAAACTTTTGAACGGGGTAATTTTTATAAATTCAGCTGTTTTTTGTTTTTTTTTGTGGACTATATGTAAACATCTTTTATGTGAAATATCTTATTCAGGTCAGTACTTAATAAAAAAACATGCATTTTGTACGATCCCTCTTATTTTGGTAAAATACTTAACATTTTGCAGATTCTGCAAGGTGTATGTAAACCTTTGACTTTAACTGTATATTGTTTATTCAAATGCTCACAAACACAAGAGGTGGGATTTTTTGCACGAACCAATCACAGACGAACATAACAGTCATATCCAATCATATCATGATGGACGCACTGCTTCTCCCACCAAACTTTCCAAAATTTTGAGGAGGCACTGCCTCCCTTGCCTCTTCAGAGGAAATTCCCAGATAGATTTAAAAAAGACATTTTAGGAGCACATATTTTCTTTATTTAAACTATAAACAGAATCTAAAACATTTATAATTTAGTTTTGATGTGCTTCTGGTTTAAGCCCCAGCCATATTTGGTTCTAACTGAATACAAATCATACATTCTGTCACTGCAACAGATTCAGATTACATATGCATTGACTGCACACCCCTATTTGAGAATATGCCATGACATAAATATTCATCAGTTACAGTATGTATGTCATGCAGTCTGGGTGCCTCTGTGACAGTGAAAAAGTCAGTTTAAAAGTAGAACTTCCCTCTCTCAGTAACGCTGGATGGACGCATATCTTAGAGTGATGGGTGGTACATTGAGGAAGCAGTTGTCACATTGCCGTGATGAAAATCAGCAGTATGCCGACAACACATCAGAAATAAAGAGCTTTCTACCTAGTCCAGCGTGCTGGAACGGTCCAAAATAATCAGTTGAGAACTTCCTCCCATGACAACTCCGTCTCCGATATAACATCTCAGTTTGACAGAAAAATATTCATACATCTGCTTAGTTTCACATGCACAGTCAATCTGATAAAGTCTATGAGCAACACTGCTGAGTTACATTAATGACTGAAAAATGAGTTTTACTTAAAGGTGACATATCATGAAAATCGGACTTTTTTACCAGTTCTAACGCCACGGGGAAAGTTCAAGCAAAGCATACTAACTGTTCTGACGTCGGCTGCACAGATGAGCACAGAACACTATTTAGAGTCCCAGCCTCAGAGAAGACAAGAGCAGTGGATTTATTGATTTATTTACTGTATATTACACTGCTGCCACACTGATCTAATATAAACATGCAATTTCTTTCCCAGCTGTTTACCTTCAGAGAAATAACCAACTGTTTTTGTATATCATGTGCGTTTTTAACATAAACTTGCGTCTATTTGACAGTTAGCGCAATAAGACATAACTTTTAGAGAGTTTACTACTCACATGCCGTGTGACAGCCACTATCTGTACGCCCTCAGAAAATGTCATAAGTTTAGACTGATATGGCTTTAAAACACATGATTTCAGCACGATACATATAATATTAAAACCAAACATGTTTTTGGCAGAATATCTGTGGTATGAGCTGTAAAGGCACAGCTCTATTCTGGAAAAGGGCGTGGAGAGCAGCAGCTCATTTGCATTTAAAGAGACATGCACGAAAACAGCGTGTTTCTGTTTCCACTCCAAATACGCAGTTTCAAAATTATGTAATAAATGATCTGTGAGGTATTTTGAGCTGAAACTTCACAGACACATTCTGGGAACACCTGAGACTTATATTACATATTGTGGAAAGGAGCATAATAGATCTTTAAGGAAAGAGCAAAATCCACTTGTTAATTAGAATGACTCGTTTAAACAAAAGTTTGTTGCAGCTTTTGAACATCAGTGCTTAAAAGTAACATCAAAAGCTCTCCTGAGAGCATGTTTCTACTGATTTAACACGATACAAATTTCCATTTGGGTCTGCAAAAGAGAGAAGATCAAGTCAAGGTCATGCTTGTTTCGCTTTTATTCTTTTTCCCAAGCACAAATAAATCATACATGGCCTATGGGTTCACCTGTTCTCTGAGCTGTGTCAGTCTAGAAGATGAGGACCTGATTAATTGATTCAGCCGCTCAGATCAATACAAAGCAAGTCCCGCTCTACGGCAACGCAGTGGGAATGGTCCCTCAGAGATTATTCTGAGATGTAGAATGCCTCTTACTCCCTCACTTCATCTTTCTCACTGTCTGTCTATCTTTTTTCTTTGAGCTTTGCAGAGAATAAACCACTTTCTTGCCCCAAACTGCAATTAGTGCAGACATGTGTCTGGGCAGCTGTGGAGAGCAGTCAGGGCCCCAGCTGTGCTGATGGGACAGCAGGTGTCCTCCTGGCCTGACTGAATTATTCAGAGCTCCGGCACAGTGAGGGCAACCCTACACCTCGTCTCAAAGGAGCGCAGTTTTTCAAAGGAAGTGATAATATTGAGCCGCGGTACAGGAGGACATACTGTACTCTCTTGTGGAGAAATGAGGCGATCTCCATTTCCGTGCAGATGAACATGGGAAATCTATTGGACAAGAATGTTATTGATGTTTTATTCATGGCAGAACAGTCTGGTGTCACTTGCTAATCTCAGTCCAAGCGTAATGAAGTAGCCGGAATGTGGGAATTGTGATGAGCAGATGGCAGGCAGAGGCACTGTTTTGGGGAAATAGACGACCAAACTAACAACGGCATAAATGAATTGTTGTGTTTACCTTGCAGCAGAGGGTTTTGCACAAATGCTTCGATGTTGTATAAGCCTTTCGACAGCCCATGTGTCATTACATCAGACTCATAATTAGGTAAACAAGTTCCATATGCAAGTAGACTGTGGTCAGACGACAATCATCCACCTTATTCTTCAACGCGGAAATAAGCTTATGGGTGAGAATTGCAGATTACATATGTAATCCAGTAAACGGTAAAACTGTTTGCACTACAAACCAGTGTGCTCATAATTAAGATAATGCAAATGGTAAGACACCAATTTGTAATATCAAGCAGCAAAATGAGCTGTTTTGTACAGCTAAAAATTTCTGGACATGGATGAGACGGGAAGCAAGACCCATAAAATTTACAAATGCTGCGTTCACTCTTGCGGGAAGAAAAAGGTGGATAACTGTGGTACCTTACTGTGAGCCATCTACCATTTTAATGTACAGTATGGGAGATGATAAATAGCAAGGTGATACCAGGGCAAAGTGTTGGAGTCTATAAGGAAAAATGAAGAGCTGCATGGTTACTCTCAGAGGTATGAAAGTAGCCAACTCAAGTCTGAAGCGGACTTTTAAACCTAATTTTACTTTTAACATTGTGTTTTCATTTCTGATGCCATCGCAGCATTTTATTCTCTTGTTTATATCTCCAATTAATGCAGGCACACACACAACTGTTTAAAAGTTTGGGGGCCAAAAGACGTTTTCTTTTGAAAGAATTTCAATTATTTATTTATTTATTTATTTCATCAACAAATACAGCAAAAACAGTAATATTGTGAAATAACATTGTAATTTCAAATACATGTTTTTAGCATCATTACTCTAGTTTTCAGTGTCTCATGATCCTTCAGAAATCATTCTAATATGCTGATTTGCTGCTCAAGAAATATTTATTATCATTATTATTATCAATATTTAATTTTTTTCAGGATTCTTTGATGAAAAGAAAGATCCAAAGATCATAATTTATCTGAAATAAAAAGCTTTTGGAACATTATACACTATAACATTCAAAATGCTTTAAATTGTTCAAAAGTGATGATCAAGATTTATAATGTTACAAAAGATTTATATTTTAGATAAATGCTGTTCTTCTGAACTTTCTATTCATCAAAGAAACCTGAAAAAATTCTACTCAGCTGTTTTCAACTTAATAATAATAGTAAATGTTTTTGAGCGCCAAATCAGCATATTAGAATGATTAGGATCATGTGACTGGAGAAATGACACTAAATATTCAGCTTTGAACTCACACAAATGAATTACATTTTAAAATATATCCAAACAGAAAACAGTTATTATTGAATAGCAATAATAAAGTTAAATAGTAAAAATATTTCAAAATTGTACTGTTTTTGCTGTACTTTGGATCAAATAAATGCAGGCTTGGTGAGCAGAAGAGACTTCGTTAAAACACATTAAAACTCACTGTTCAAAAACTTTTGACTGGTAGTGTATATATTGTTAAATGTAATTTATTCCTCTAATGGCAAAATCTGAATTTTCAGTAGCCATTACACTAATCTTTAGTGTCACATGATCCTTCAGAAATCATGATTTGGTATCTAAACATTTTTTTTATAATCCATGCTGAAAACAGTTGTGCTGTCTGAACTTTTTTCAGTATTCTTTAGTTTTCTTTTCAATGACTCTTTCTGTAGTTACATCATTAACCCAGTAGGTGGCAACAAGTGCAGTCTACATACGCAAATATTCAAATCATTCATTGAACCATTTAGTTTGTTCAAAAACTTTGATTCATTTAGGAATGAAATGAGACACTGTCATTATGAGTCACTGAATCATTCATTCAGCCGATTTATTCAACAATTCTGATTCAATCAGGAAAACACCACCTACTTTGTGTTGATATGAAACAGTTCAATACAAAGCCAAGACGGATGAAAAACACATTTTTACAAATAAATCATTTTCACTCACATAAAATCATAATATCTTAAAGGGGTCATCGGATGCCCATTTTCCACTAGTTGATACGATTCTTTAGGGTCTTAATGAAAAGTCTCTAATGTACTTAGATTACAAATTCTAAATGGTTTTGTAAAACAACACCCAACATATCTTGTCAAAATGAGCTCTGCAAAAATCATCTCATTCTAAAGGGTTGTTCTTTTAAATGTAAATTAGCTCTGCTCGCCCCGCCCCCTCTTCTCTCTGTGGAATGACGAGCTTGTTTACTTTAGCTGCATTTAGCCGCGTTTAGCCGCTAAACTTCCTAACTACCACGTCATAAGGAAAGGCAATCGCAAAGATTCATAAAAAAAAAAAACGCTCACACACACTTCTGCTGTAAGTTAAGCTAGATCACGAATGATTCGCGTGAACATAGACGGATATATGTAGATCGGGAGGTGCATTCCCTTTACAAACAAATGTAATCCACTGCATCTTCAGCGGCTCAGATGTCGGGAGTAAGTGACGAACACTATGTTCATTATTACATCCAGCAACACAACACCATCAATCGGTGATATTCTTGTCTAACTTACATCCCTGCTCTGGCATCGAAACAAGGAAAGTTACTGGAATTTGACAGCTGGTCTGAGGTAAAATGCTCATGTCAATCAACTATTGTGGGAGCGACCTCTGTCGGTGTGACGGCACACAGACAGGCATCTGAGAACGGCTCGATTTGAAAAAGGGGATATTATTTTTACAGATTAATTAAAAACCACTGCATGGATTTTTATCATTATAGGGTAGATTTGTACACACATTAATGTTCAAACAACATGTAAAAGTGAACTTAGCATCCGATGACCCCTTTAAACAGCTCATGCTTCTTGGAGTCGAAAGAAAGCTCAGAATGCTATGAAAAAAAAGTGGCACTCTCATAACTATTCCTTCCACATTTACACAAACATTGCAAGTTCCTCAGAGATTTTGTATAAATGCGAGAGTTACGTTTCCTGTTGCCCTTCATTTTACGTAGCAAGAATGAATGATTTGGAAATGAGACAACTGTGCTGAGGTCAGGTGCTTACAGCAATTTCCTTTTAAGAGGCCTTTATTTGTTGCTTCATTTTCACATAATGGAAATTCTATTGAAGGGTCGTTGATATTGTTCGTTATTTATAAACCTGAAAATTAAATACAGTCCCATAAGTTTTTATGTTCTTTGTAACTATGGTAACAGTCGGTCTAACCAGGGAGTATGTAGGTGGTTGAGTGAGAGAATAAAAAAAATACTATTATGTCACAAATACTGGACATGCAAGATTATTTCCTTGTCTGAAAAGTGATTAAACCTAATTTGTAATATGTTAGATACTACATCCTATTTAAAATCCCCCTGAAATCAAAATGAAAGTTTTGGGATTTTAGTATGAATGTGTTAGCCTCAAAGGTTGTTTATAAGCTAGAAAGCTCCAAAACAATGAATTTGCATTTAGACGATACAAGAATTCAAAAGTTACAGTTTCTAACTTCCACCAATATGGATTGATTTTGATTTTGATTTTGATGACATCACACTGTGCTTCAGCTTCTCATTAAACTTTCTGTCCAATGAAATGCTCCCTAGAATCCGAAGTGTCCCGCCCCTAAACAGACGCTGAAGCTGCGGATGAAATCGGTCACTTGTTCACAGAATTAGAATTTTCTGTATGGTGAATGGCACGTAGTGCACTATTATAGGGGATGGGGAAGGATTCAAATAGTGTAAATACACTTACCATTAGGATAAATTAAGTCTGGTTTCACACTGTGTCGCGTGAACTGCCGCAGCGTGCACACAGTCTGTTCTGGTCCACAGACACAATAGCACAGAGTGAATCATATGGTTGAATCGGCGCAGAACACAAAAAGTATCTCCGATAGTCTTGTAGGCAGCACGTCAACATGAACGCCATTACACCTCGGGCATCCCTTTTTCGAGTCCCAGCTCGCAGACCCTTCCCGATCTCTCTCTCTCTCTCTCTCTATTTGCTTCTTGTCTGAATACTGCCCTATCAAATAAAGGGTAAAAATGCCCAAAAAAAATAAAAAAATAAATAAATAAAACACCAGCACAAGAGCGAGCTTCCTCTTTTCTCGAAATTCATACTGTTGCAGCTGTTGTTATAGCAACAAAAGACGCCATCGGCTGCAACGTTCCCAGGTTTTGTTTTGTTTTTTTTTTACTAAAAAAGCGCCCTTGTCATCTTTCTCTCGTCAAAAAAGACGCAAAGTGTGAACATAGCCTTAGAATGCAAACCAAAATGTTTTTAAATTCTAAATGCTTTATGGTGTTCAACTAAGATAACTGAAAAGCTTAGAGAGGGAGTTCAAGGCCAATGCTCAATTACTAAATGAAACATCACTTTATCCACTATTCCATGCACTTTTCCCCCTTTCAGTGTAATAGTACCTATAATCAGTTACAAAAAAAAAAAAACAGGTTTCTGGAAAACTTTTTAAGAAGTCCATAATAGACTCTGAAAGCATGTGCGAGCAGGTGATTTCACAGTGTTTAGTTTACAGAAGCAGAGCACGTTTGCAGGCGCAGGTGGTTTAATTTACGTCACGCTTGGCAAATTTTGAGTAGATTTATAACTATCAGTTCAGAGTGAGAGGTTCTGCAGCACAAAGAATCTTGTCTTGAGAGCAAAGTGTCCATTAGTCGAACTCTATGAAAACCTTTTAAAGTAATTTTCAGCATTCCTTAATATGGCTGGCAGTAGTGTTCTCCCTTCGAAGTCCCCTGTGTAGGCATCAATTATGCTGTTTGGAAAGCCCTCAGAATTTTAAAACTCTTATTATAGAACCAGCTGAAAAAGTTCTGAACGCCTGCTTTTCCAAGCCTACTTGTTTTAGGTTGTTATTCACAAACCCAACCAGCAGTATACCTCCAAAGACTTCGCTGTACCCACTTTCAACTGTGGCAAAATCGAGTTAAAATAAGACAGGATCAAAAGTCCAAGACTAGATTTATTTGTAAATGTAACAATCAGGATTTCTTCAGTCAAAGAGCCATAATCAAAGAAGACATCACTTTATTATTGAAACTTTTTTTTAACAATTGTTTATTTTCCTGCATAAGCTGACAATAATGAAATGTGAAAGGTAATTTTATTTGAGGCAGCACTTAATAATGTTTGTTATTCCAAGTAAACTACTGTTCTTGGGGGAAAATGGAACAAGATAAATTAATGAACCAATGGCAGCATGTACAGTTGAAGTCAAAAGTTTACATACACCTTGTAGAATCTGCAAAATGTTATTTTCCCAAAATAAGAGGGATCATACCAAATGCATGTTATTTTTTATTAAGTACTGACCTGAATAAAACATTTCACATAAAAGATGTTTACATATAGTCCACAAGAGAAAATAATAGTTGAATTTATAAAAATGACTCCATTTACATACACTTGATTCTCAACACTATGTTCTTACCTGAATGATCCACAGCTGCGTTTTTATTTTTTTGACTTCCACTGTAAGTATAAATGTATAAGTGTCATTTTTGTAAGATACTTTTTTAAAATATATTATTAAAAGGCATATTCATATTCATATGACTTTGTGTATCTCTCATCATAGACAGCTGTGTCAAGAGATGAATATACATTTCTGTTTAGCAAATGTGAGAAGCGTAAAAGTGTAACAACCATCCCCTATATTTCAAATAATAGTATTGTAATGTATTTTCGTGTGGCTGTAAAATAGCTGCGAGGAAAATTGGGAAGCACGATAAATGAAAATGAGACCTGTGATGAATGAACCTCACAGGCATATGCCTGGAAAAATCTTGGGGAAAAAAAATGTTGTGGCTTTGTTGTACCTCATTCGTTCCACTGCATGAGTGAACACATTGTCTTTCTATTTATATCAGTCTGCTATTGTTTCCAAATGTTGGAAGAAGAAATTAATTTGTCACAGCAATGTCAACAGTACTTCTGAGTGACAAAGCGGTAGCAGAGGTTCCCGATCTGACAACTGACATAAAGTTCAGCAGGGTGTCAACTTGTAATCGTGACCTGTGATGTTGTGCCCTTTCTGCTAGTCCAGCCAGTCAAAGGTTGGACATGATTTATTTGGTTCTAGGGGGACAAAAAAAATCAGCCTGCATAACTGTCACTGTCTCTCTGAGAATAAATGCCTGCAGATGAACCAAAGTATGACGGGCGATGGACTCTTCAGACTGGGTTCACCAGTCACCTAGTCAGCCTGAAAAGCCCAGAGCCTTGCCGTTACAACTGTTGGTTTTGACAAAGTGGAGGATGACAAGAAGAGGTAAGGATGCTGATCAAATGCTCCAGGCTCAGGTTCATGCCCCTTCTAGTGTGGAAAAAAGAGGGGAAAAATCTGTTTGACTTTGATGGACTGCTTGTTTACGAGCTCCTAGAATATATCTAACGGGTGTTTGACCTTTTACTTTTCAAAGGCTTGTGCAGTTTTATCTGGATTGCAAATTCTCTTAATATTAAAGGGATAGTCCATGCAAAAATGAACATTTTGTCATCATTTACTCACTCTCATGTCGTTCCAAACCTGTACGAGTTTCTTTCTTGTGTTGAGCATAAAAGAAGATATTTTAAAGAATGCTGGCAATCAAACAGTTGATGGTTCCCATTGACTTTCATAGTTTTTCTTTCCGTACTATGGAAGTTAATGGAGACCAACACCTAATACAGGTTTGGAATGACATGAGAGTGAGTAAATTATGACAAAATTTTCATTTATGGGTATCATCAGTATTGTGATTTACTGTACTAATGGAGTATATAGCCTACTTGGAATTAGCAGAATGGTTGAACAGCATCGTTATATTTAATAGAGAAACATCGGTTTATATTTCTTTATGAGAACAATACCTGAACCAATCAATTTTTTGAAACTGAGATTTATACATCATCTGAAAGCTGAATAAATAAGTTTGTTATGATAGGACAATATTTGGCAACTATTTAAAAAGCTGGAATCTGAGGGTGGAAAAAAAAAAAAAAAAAAATCTAAATATTGAGAAAATCGCTTTCTAAGGTTTCCAAATGAAGTTCTTAGCAATGCAATTTCTAATCAAAAATTAAGTTTTAATATATTTACGGTAGGAAAATTACAAATTTTCTTCATGGAACACGATCTTTACTTAATATCCTAATGATTTTTAGCATAAAGAAAAATCGATAATTTTGACCCATGCAATGTATTGTTGGCTATTGCTACAAATATACCCATGCTACTTATGATTGTTTTTGTCGTCCAGGGTCACATACTGTATATAGATACAGACATGTTAAAGAAGCACTGCATCATTTAAGGTGGAACAAAAAGTCAGTGACAAAAAAGTAACTAGATTCAGTCTCATCTCTCACGAGGTTTGTTTCACTTTTGGCACCTCACTGTGCCAGAGAATTGTAGAAGCTGTGTGATTGGTTCCACTATTCTGACAACCTCTACTTGCCCTTATGAAACACAAAAGTTTGACCTTTGGCCCAAAACATTCTAAGTTTTGAATTTCATCTTCCTCTGAAAACTTCAAGCTGTAATTTTACCATCTGAAGATTTGCAGCTCAGTGGCAAGGCCAGAAATTTTAAAGTGTGCGGACCTTGGTTAAATAAGTGCCTACTTTCAAACTAAAATACATCATTTTACAATACATGAAATAAAATTAGAGATGGGAATTTTGATTAAAATGGCTTTTTTGGCGCAAATGAAAATAAAAATTTACTTGAATTTTCTTGGCTTTACTTAAAAATGTGATCTGTTGGTTAATTCACCAATAAATGAAAATTCTATCATTAATTACTCAACCTCATGTCATTCCAAACACGTAAGACCTTTGTTCATCTTCAGAACAGAAATTACGATATTTTTGATAGACTGCAGCGCAACTGAAATGTTTAAGGCCCATAAAGGTAGCAAGGACATTAATAAAATAGTCCATGTCAGTCTTCTCACGTCATGTACTCTCACGAACATGCATCAAAGACTGACACGGAAGAGAAGAAACTGTTCAATCAAGATGTTGTTTTTTTAAAGTATTCTTGTAGCTTTACATTACGGTTGAAACACTGATGTTACATGGACCATTTTAATTGATGTTCTTACTACCTTTCTGGGCCTTGAAAGTGTGAGTTGCGTTGCTGTCTATGGAGGGTCAGAAAGCTCTCGGATTTCATCAAAAACATCTTAATTTGTGCTCCAAAGATAAACAAAGTTCTTACGGGTTTGGAATGACATGAGGGTGAGTAATTAATGACAGAATTTTCATTTTCAGGTGAACCATCCCTTTAATTCTCAAAAATAATAAAGTACCACAAAAAAAAATTTCATTGGTTACCTACACTGTAAAAAATAAACAACACAATTTGTTGATTCAGTTTAAAATAATTTGTTACCCTGCTGCCTTAAAATTTTAAGTTCAGTCAACTAAAATAAGTTTATTCAACTTGAAATGTTAAGTTGTACTAAGTAACAACTTAGATATTTGTGTTTGCTAAACTTAACAGATGGGTAAGTAACCCAGCTAAGTTGATTCAGCTCAAAAATCTAAGTTGTCACTTAAGATAATTTAACATTTCAAGTTGAATAAACTTTTTTTTTGAGTTGACTGAACTCAAAATTTTAAGGCAGCCAGGTTACAAATTATTTTAAGTTGACTCAACAAATTGTTTTTTACAGTGTAGAAAAGTACAAAACTTTAAATTCAAAACTGGACCATGCATGGGTATATTTGTAGCAATAGCCAACAATTTTTCTTTTATGCCAAAAATCATTTGGATATTAAATAAAGATTCGGTTCCATTAAGATATTTTGTAAATTTCATATCATAAATATATTAAAACATAATTTTTGATTAGTAATATGCATTCCTATGCACTTCATTTGTACAACTTTAAAGGCAGTTTTCTCAGTGTTTAGATTTTTTTGCACCCTCAGATTCCAGATTCTCAAATAGTTGTTTTTCAGCTAAATATTGTCCTATCCTAACAAAACCATACATCAATGGAAAGCTTATATATTCAGCTTTCAGATGATGTGTTCTCAATTTAAAAAAATTGACCCTTATGACTGATTTTGTGGTCCAGGGTCACATATAGTTTAAGTGGCAAACTAAAATGTTACCAATAAAATGTTACATTTTAACATGCTCATTTGACAAATATCTATCTGCAAGGAGCTGCACGCTGTTGAAATTAGTTTCTACTTTGCAACTTTGCATCCCAAGAAATTTGTCAGAGCGGGGTCTTGATGGCCCTAATTATTCAGGTTTTTCTATAGACGACAAGTGCGTCGTCAAATATGTAGTTTTGCATATTAACATCCACCAGCAGTATGTGTGAAGCTTTATTCTGAGTCAGCACTCCTAAACACACTTTGCAGGAGCTTTAACGTAAATCGGATGTCGTCTTCTAAAATGGAGTTTAGGGGGTTTGCGAGCATCTAGTACATTCAAACTGCATGATGGGAGGTTTTCAAGAGGCGGGTCAATGGTTTACCATGCTAAATGTCAAGCATGACTGCTCCTCTAGCGCGGCCTCCATTTTCAGTCAGCAGTCGGCTTTGGGCAGAAAATTAATTCTTGGCCAGCCTTTTTCCGGGGATGAAAGAGGATCTATCTTAGACTGCCAAGTCAGGCTGACTGCAGTCTTCCGCTCAACACAATAAGTGTTTAAGCTGACATAAGCCATTACTTCTCTCAACCACTCAACTGTGCACCAGGCCATGAGGGATTGTGTCATGCACTGTTTTGACAACTGGCACCGGAACTGTCCCGTTTTCTAATGATACTTTATGTTTCTCATTGAATTGCCATAGCCTTGGCTCCATCGCTTCGTCAAAACTAATGTTTACAGTTAAGCCTATGGGATTTCACCCCTGGTAGAAGTGAGACTCATTAAGCACATGACTCAGCTAAAACGACGTGTTTATTAGCCGCCCTGTTTCTCCATCAGCTGTCCAAAATAGAGGACTGTGCGGAAAAATGGTACTTGACTTCTGCTATGACCCTCTTATACTAATAGCTCTGCATTCAGTTAGCATCTGGAACTGTTAGCAGGAGAGTTATCAAATCAGTTGTTTTCACTCCGTTCATGAAGAAATGCATTGATCCACAGCTGGGAAGGACTCGATACTTTCCTTTCATCATGACCTCAGAAAAAGCCCTGAAGTCATTATCAGATGGAGAAGTTAGTCTAGATAAAAAGTGTTATATTTGTGTGGGCCTGCCGTGTATTGATTTTCAGTGTCTAGCGTACTGCTAGACTGTAGGGCTGTAAAGCAATAGCAAATATAAACGGTATGCATAATAACAAGCTAAATTTGTGCATTTGACCTTTTCATGTATACAAGGTTAAAAATAAGATTTCTAAGCCTCATATCAATTACTCCAAAGCACAACATTTCGAGAAAAGAACATCACACAATTTCAAAGGTCACTGATGTGTTTTACCTTGGAGTATTAGTCAACTTACAGTATATGTGTATATGTATATGATTTCTGCAATGAATTCATATTATAAAGTTGTGACAAATACAGTTGAGGTCAAAAGTCTACAAACACCTTGCAAAATCTGCAAAAAGACGTGTATATATAGCCCACATGAGAAAATAATAATAATGAATTAATAAAAATGACCCTGTTCAAATGGTTACACACACTTGATTCCTAATATTGTGCTGTTACCGCAATGATCCACAGCTGATTTTGAGATCCATCTTTTCACACTGAAGACAACTGAAGGACTCATATGCAACTATTACAGAAGGTTCAAACACTCACTGATGCTCCACAAAGGAAAACTATGCATTAATAGCCAGGGGTGAAAACATTTGAACTGAATGAAGGTGTGTACATTTTTCTTATTTTGCCTTAATATTATATTTTTGTCATTTAGTACGGTCCTTCAGAAGCTACAGAAGATACTTGCATGTTTCCCAGAAGACAAAATAAATTAAAATTACCCTGATCTTCAAAATCAAAATGTTTTCACCCACGGCTCTTAATGCATTGTGTTTCTTTCTGAAGCATCAGTGAGTGTTTGAACCTTCAGCAATAAATACATATGAGTCCGTCAGTTGTCCTCAGTGTGAAAAGATGGATCTCAAAATCATACAGTCATTGTTGGAAAGGGTTCAAATACACAAAAATGCAGAAAAACCAAAAGCATTTGTGGGACTTGAAGGATTTTTCTAAAGAACAGCGGGCTGTTCGGGACAAACAAGGGACTCATAACCAACTATCACTAAAAAAAAAAAAAAAAACAGCTGTGGATCATTCAGGTAACAGCATTAAGAATCAAGTGTATGTAAACTTTTGAACAGGGTCATTTTTATAAATTTAACTATTATTTACTCTTGTGGACTATATGTAAACATCTTTCATGTGAAATATCTTATTCAGGTCAGTACTAAATAAAAAAAAAATAGCGTGCATTTTGTATGTTCCCTGTTATTTTGGTAAAATTAACATTTTGCAGATTCAGCAGAGTGTATGTAAACTTTTGACCTCAACTGTATATTGGTATTGTACAGCAGAATGTACTGCTACTAGTACTACTACTACTACTACTACTACTACTACTAATATTTTAACTTTATGTATTAAAGAATAAATCACAATTTTTCTTCTAGGTTCTAATTTTAACAGTAAATCTCTGTTGCAGATTACATTTTGAAAGGTAAATGATAAATTATATTGCTGATGGCTATATGGCTGTATTTGATTACCACAGCTTCTGATAATTAATAAGCATTAAATCATAAAACCTGAAAAATTAAAATACACAACAGAGAATATCATACGGCCCTATTATTAAATATTAAAATAAAATTTCTATTTGTTTTTTGATTATTAATCCATTAAAATGGAATCCAGGAAAATTAAAACGGGGCACACATAATTTGGAGGGGAAAATGATAAAATATTAAAAAAGGATTTCATTAAGCATCCTTAGGATTTTTTTTTTTTTTTTTTTACTTTTTTACTTTAATAAATTGTTATTAAATTTTGCTTAATGAAACTGTTAAAAAAAGTTTCATGGTTTCAGTGAATTATACATGTATGGAAGCCTGTTTCTGCCACTGAACTTAAAAAAAAAAAACAAAACAAAAAAAAACAGTAATTGCAACTTTTTATCTATCTAGCAATTCTTATTATTTCTCATAATTGCATGACAGAAAATCACATGACAGAGTTGCATGATACAAACTCGCAGTTGCGAAAAAAAAACTCGGAACTCAGAATTTCAACTCACAATTCTTTGAAATAAAGTCACAGTTCTGAAAAATAATGTCAGAATCGCAATTCTGAGTTTATAATACGCAATTGTGAGTTAAGTCATAATTGCGAGATATAAACTCATAATTTTGAGTTATAAATTCAGAATTGTGAGATACAAACTCGCATTTGTGAGAAAATTCTGAACAAAAATTGAATTTATAACTCGCAATTGTGAGTTTGTATCATGCAATTCTGAGGAAAAAAAAAGTCAGAATTATGAGATAAAAATTCACAATTACTATAGAACTATGGAAACAGGCTTCCATAGACATGTTTTTTTATTAAAAAAATAAATAAATAAATTGGGGACTTTCATTCGCACTGATATATTTTAAGATCAGTCAGTGCAAATTTCATTCATTTGAAACAGCTCAGATTTACATTTTAGTCTAGGACTAGGCTTAAGCCTTTCTGTAAAACCGGGGGATACAGTTTACGTATACTTACTCTACGAATTAATGGCACAAACATGAAAAACAGTGATAGATCGACCGACGCCGAAGTCCAGGCAGTTCTCCATCCGCGTTATTGAATATCACACTTAAATGACACTGCTGCTGGCCAGCTTGCGTCACTTCAGAGTTCCTACTGGTGGTGCAAATGCAACCAGGAAAATGGCATAGGAGAAAATGTATTTTTCAGGAGACCACCCTTGTGGCTAGTTCCTATAACTGAGTTCCTATAACCATCTGGTGTAAAAGCCCCTGTTGGGCCCTACTTTTACTTCTTTCCAACGTCCGCTTTTTCCCTTGGACCTCTATGCCACGTCCATAAGAGAAAGATTCAGTTACGCTCATAAACTCCTGTTGGGGTTATTGTTAATATGTTGTCCCCTGGGGCAAGTTTTATGATTCTGCACTTTTTAAATGGCTCAGCCCTTCCACCCTTGCGGTCCTGCCGCCGTTCACTTTATGCATATTCTCCCCAAACTAAAATCCAATGGACTATGTCAGTGAGGTAAATCAAGCGGCAGTTTTTATCTCGTTGTCATTACAGATGTGGCAGATGTATAACGAGCCATTAGAATGATAAATTTGATACCATGTCTCAACACCATTACACAAGCATTATCTTACTGGGGAGAAGGTGCTGGTGCAGAAAGCTTTTTCAAAACAATGAAACTGTGGGCGACAGCAAGAAACCGGGGATGTGATAAAAAACGTAGATGGCACGGTGTCAAAAGAAAAGAAGATACATTTGATGTTATGATACCTCTCTCTTGCATATAATAAATGGAATTTTATAATACATGCATGGCTTTGATTTTAAAGAGCTTGTTGATGTCTGACATTTTTAAATGACAATGTTTAGTCGTGTAAGTAATTTAATTTTGCACTTATGGATTATCAGTGTTTAACATCAAGCGTACAGTTCTATATATACACATACGTTTTGAGTTGTAATATACAGTTGTGCTCATAAATGTACATACTCTATGCAGAATAAGCAAATATGTTAATAATTAGTGATAGTTGTTCATGAGTCCCTTGTTTGTCCTAAACAGTTAAACTGCCTGCTGTTCCTCAGAAAAATCAATCAGGTCCCACAAATTCTTTGGTTTTCCAGCATTTTTGTGTATTTGAACCCTTTCCAACATTGACTGTATGATTTTAAGATCGATCTTTTCACACTGAGGGCAACTGAGAGACTCATATGCAACTATTACAGAAGGTTTAAATGCTCACTGATGCTCCAGAAGGAAAAACCATGCATTAAGTGCCGGAGGGTGAAAACTTCTGAACAGAATGAAGATGTGTACATTTTTCTTATTTTGCTTAAATATCATATTTTTTCATTAAGTACTGCCCTTCAGAGGCTACAGAAGATAGGTTCATGTTTCCTTGAAGACAAAATAAGTTAAATTTACTATGATCTTCAAATGCAAAAAGTTTTCACCCCTTGGCTCTTAATGCATGGTTTTTCCTTCTGGAGCATCAGTGAGTGTTTGAACCTTCTTTAATCCAATGGATTGTTTGATATTTTTGTGTTCTTTTTTAGGATTATCTGAATAGAATGCACTGAACTGAAATGTTTTTGTAAGATTATTATTGTCTTTATTGTTTACTTTTAATCAATGTTGACTTTTATTTATATTTAATACATATGTATATACACATAAATTCTTCAAAGATGCATGACAATGAAAACAAATGATCTGGACGAGCATCTCTGCCTTGAACGCCTCATTAAGTCTTTTTAAAATGTATTTTTCATGTCACTTTGTGATATGCATTACAGATAATCATCATGCATATTCTTTACAAAGCTTAGTGTCAAAGAAATCTCTTGGCTGTACACTGTATGCCAAACATGCATAATCCATAAAATGCACCAAAGTAAATTACATACATTAATCACACAGCCAAGGGACATTTAGTTATTCAGAGTTTTAAAGAGACAAGCTCTTTAGAATCAAAGCAATATTCATTTCCTTCATGTATAATTCGGTCTCAAATCTAATCTCAGATTACTGGCCTGGATGATTTGTAGCAGAGATAAACCACATGATCAGATGCTAAAAATGATTTTGCTGTGATTCATTCTTATAGGGTCACTTCTGTCACCTTCAGAGATATTTATAAAATGGCTTCTCTTGTCACAGTGACAGATTTATTTGCAGAAGCCATAAAAATTAGAAGAACTGTCAATGGCAACACCATCATGGTAACAGGGAAAAATAAAGCAGTTTTCTCAACCCCAAAAGAGTATGTGCTGCATGTGCTGGCATTTGGATGAACTGATGGAATTCTGTTCATTATCCATTCAACAATTCAGGCTCAAAAATTACTTTCAGATACTTTCAAACACTAATTGGCAAACAGTGTGTTCAGAACACACTTGTACCAGATGGGCTGCCCATGTCAGCCAATTTCAGCAACCAGGAATTACACATTCATTAGCATTCATGTTTTGAACAGCCCCCACCCTTCAAAACCATCTCGATTGAGGCATATTTTATCTTCATACCACTGGCATCTAAGGATGGTCAAGTGCTTATTCGCAATATCAAGCTATTTCCCTCAGGGCAAAAAAAAGAAATATCCCCAGTGCGGTTCAAATGGCGAATGTAAACTGTTTTTATGTAATCGAACCACAAATATTGGTAATATCCTCTATGTGCGCCTCAGGGTTTGTAGTTATATGTCGTCAGCTCGACTTTTAATAAAAATCTTGCTCCCTCAGTCACCAGTGATCTTCAATACTAAACACATTTGCCTTTGAGCAATATGTGTACATCTTCAGTAAATGTCATCAGTTCACAAATGTATTCATCATCAAACAATTCATTTGAGCACTGAAATGTCTCTCATATCTCTTTGGGGCGATGGATTCAGGAATTGTCATCATTTCAGGTTGTAAAATTGCATTTTTTTTACAGATATGTCTCAGTATAAGGACTGAAGCTTACGTCGTCTTTTGCCAGACTGAACACAGAATAAATCATAACACGTTCATCTCATATCTCACAATGCAATCCATCCAAAGCACAGAAATTGAAAATGGTAACTTCACAATAAACAAAGTTAAGAAGACGACACTATAGACTCACTTTCAGCTTTTAAAACAGCTAAAATTAAGCATATAATGCAATGTATATATAATAATGCATAACATGAAGTAATTTATCTGTCAAAACTGAATGCAAAAATTATGTGCGAGCTGACACAAAGACATACAGTCCAAAATTTGATGTTTAATGTAGTGTTATGTGGATCTTTTGGCCAATCAGATTTCATAGTGGGCGGAGCTACCATAGTATAATGCTGCATAAATGAATCCAACCAAAATATCCTATCCCTCATTTCAGTCACCGCTAAACAAAATTTCTGTTTTACATAAAAGAATGTCCCCTTCAAGGACACCGTGTTATGTTGGCTAATAAGTCATAAATAGAGTTGGGCTAAGACTTTAGAAATTCCCAGTGAACACAAAAAATTCACAGATCACTACACCCTTCAGCCAATTATAACACTGAACAGAAAGAAGAGCTCACAGACACATCTCATTATTGGACCAAACTGTAAAGCAAATGAAACTCATGATGTGTGTTCACTGCTCCATTTGACTTTGTGAAGATGTAGATATCCTCTTAAGCTCACATGGCTGCATTACAATAGAGTTCTACAGTAAATTGTAAAACATATACCAATAGATCCCTGATAAAGAATTCTGATATTATTTTAACTGCTAGTCCATTCAAAGAAGCAATCAAACATATCGATTATTCTAGCAATCTACTGTACATAAGCTAGAGTTCATGTTTACCGACAAACACCTGAACTCAATCAAAGCCCACTACTTTACTTTAAAGGGGTCATTTGATGTTTTTAAAAAGAACATTATTTTGTGCATTTGGTGTAATGCAATACGTTTATGCGGTTTGAGGTTCAAAAAAACACATTATTTTCTATATACTGTAAATTATTGTTTTTCCTCTCTGCCCCGCCTTTCTGAAACGCTTAAATTTTTACAAAGCTCATCGTTCTGAAAAGCACGAGCCAGATATTTTTCAGTGCACTGTGATTGGCTAAAAAAAACCTCAAGTGTGTGACGAAAAAATTTACACCCCTTACCACGTTGTGATGCCGTGTCCTGGCGTGACGAGACAAAAACAATAAACCCATTATAAATGAGGCGTTTGTTGCATCCAATGAGGACATAATTACTGATTATAATGACTTATACTGTCTTTTTACATGTTGCGTTGCGTCGTGTACACCAACATAACACCATGTCTGATCGTAGAAACGACAAGCAACAAGCACTACTCTAAACAGCTCAAAACTTGCGTTTGTATAGCCAGTAGCAAATTTTTTAAATATGAAAACGTACTTACAGGCTGTGAGTCAGAAATGCCAGACTGTCCTTGCAAAGTTGGAATTGCCCCACTTTATAGTGTGCACAGGTTAAGAAAACAGTCCTCCGTAAAATGCGCTGCACACACACTTGAATATTTGCATTGTACTGTTCCGGAACAGTGTTGTAAATATAACTTCACCACTGATTTCTAGTTGTGTCCTCATTTGGAAGGCCAACAAAGTATTTCGTTTTCACAACGAAACACAGCTTTTCTAGAACATGTCGGTGGCTGAAACAATACTACAGTGAGAATAAAAGTTATGCCTTCTTTCTTTGCGTATACATTTGGGCGATGTTATGCAAATCTACCCACACCATTGTGTAAACATGTTGGGGCATCTGAATGAGCTGTTTTGAGTCTTTGCTTTGATAAAGAATATCTCTTAGGGTTTGAGACTTTAATCTTTGCAACTTTACAGATCTTATATATGCACAAACAGCTTGTAACACTCCAAAGACAAAGGAAAATGCATCATATGACCTCGAGTAATGACCAAAAAAAAAAAAGATCTCTCAATATTTTCTGGAATTTTGTTGATAATGATAATTAGACTATACTTTGTTATAGATTTAGTTCTTTGGCAAGTTTAGCACTATCACAGACAGCTGACTCTTAAAGCTGGTGATATTCTTCATATTCTTTGTGGTGGTTTACTTTGCAGGAGTAACAAAAATATCTTTTCCAAGTTGAATTGATTTTTACCTTTTATGGGCATTTTTACCTTTATAAGGCCATTTTTGTAACTTAATTTTTTGCATCATCTTTTGTGTAAAATCTTACATTTAATCAATAAATTCAAACAATAAGACACTAAAATGTTGTTACTAATCAAATGAAATCAGTATCAACAAATTTGGTGTTTGCAATGCAGAGGTGGCATCTGAATCTGCATCTGAAGTGGCATTTAGAGGCATTCACACATTTGAATACTGATATTTAAAATGATCTGGGGGGAAAATATACTTTAAATATAAACCTAAAATCATCAGTAGGTGGCAGCAAATCACTACATGAGTGAGTCATGAGTCATTCATTTAACGATTCCTTCAAACGGCTGATTGATTCAGTGACAAAACATTGTTGTGTGTTGCTCAGAGACAGAAAACAGTTCTGCTGTGCCTTTGTTTGGAACTACTTTCATTGTCGAAATACAGCAAAACCAAGAACTAGTGAGTCTAAAATGTAAGTCACTTCATATTCTTGTTTATTGAGCTGTTTATCAAATCAGTATCACATTTCAAATCGTGCTGATATCTCTAGAAAAACAACACTTTGTGTGATATTTACTTGCATATATCAGACAATATAAATATAAAAGACATACATAAGTCATACGGGGGCATTTTTGCCACATTATCTTGAATTTTGCGGGAAGTGAAAGTGTGAACTCTTAATGTGCTTGCTAACCTACATCATGCGTATAAGCATTCTCTGTGTTTTTGTTTGTTTTCTGTGATACACTTGATAATGTCAAATCACATCTTGTTTGAAAAACAATTATAATATTATCGTAGATGATATTTATCGCACACCACTAGTTATGGGTCACTGATACTGGTGGCCTTCCACAAAATGAATCACTGAGACATTGAATCATTTACTTTTTTTATTTCAGCTTCTACAACCTCCATCCATCATTATCAGTGCTCACTGAATTTATTACCTGGTATTTTCAGAAAAGTGCTCCTACTCCACCCTGATTCCGGCGGAAAAATTGCGTGCTGCTTTCGCCGTGCTCAGATTTGTGACAGACGCGCTGTAAAAACGATGGGGAGATACATAAGCACCCAATTTAAATTATCTAGGGCAGTTACTCTTCAAAAATAATGATTCTTCAACCCTGAGCCCAATTAATTTTCAAGCAACTATTTACATGGTTCACGCTTAATTTCAATTTCCTTAGGTTACAACCGACCGTACTGGTCCCAGTTTGTAGGACGACCTTGAGGTAAACAACAGTAAGGCTTTCTGAACGCGGCACCAACGTTAGGGCAATTACTTCCTTTGACCTTGTTTTTTACTCCCACCACGTCTCAATAATACGTAGCCACAGAGACTGCATGTAGGCGATAGGCACCTGCAGACATGTGAAAGCCAACATCTTTTCATGTGCGCAGCAGCGTGCAGAGGAATGGCATGAGCGCCGGATAGGATCAAAGGCAGTCGAGTGATTGGCAGAGTTTCCACGGGGCAGCGGCTGATTGAGTCTGCCGTTCAGCGTGCCAGCATGCCGCACAACCCCAGCTGGAACCTAGGTAAAATAAGCAATCAACAGTACGGGCCCCTCGAGAGCCTCCGGGCTCCGTGCGAGAGAGTTTTTGTGCGTGTGCGGAGGGTGAACAAAGGATTGATTTGGTGTTACTCTCCTAATGAGGAGACATACACCAGCCAACGCCCGTCGTGTCCTTGCCTTTAACCTTTACTCTAAATAGATTATCTGCAGCGTGACAGAGCGGAGCCGAGTGTGAGGTCCCCACCTGGATGTTCGCTCATGTCAAAAGCTCAAGGGTTTGGGTGTTCCGTAAGGACAGCGAGTCCAGCAGGTGCTCAGCGGTGCGTTCGAGAAATGGACCCTGATGCACAAATGGGAAACCCGCGGACACCATTATGGAGCAGAATTGGTATGCGAGGGACACAGTTCGTTACAGTCCTGTAGTTTCTCTGAGACCCTCTGATAAGCGCGGAGTGCCACCTCTTGGCTGTATGTTTTCAAGCAGCAGGACCCCTGAAGGTTGAGAGAGAGCACAAACAGGACAGACTAAATAGACTGTCGGAATCATTTTGAGCTTTCACTGACTTCAAGTGTGACTTAAAATCATCAAGTACGTACCCCGGCAGGAAGTTAAAAGTGGTGCCATTCATTCATGGTACAGTATATCCGAATGTCTCTAGTGAGGATAAGATATTAAACCTCTCTCATTTCGGCAAGCCACACCACATGGGACACTTCAGTGCACTAAGGCCCGCGGGATCCATTCATTCAACCAATGAGAGATTCTGTCATCCCGCCCTCATTTGAATAATATTAGAGGATAAATTACTACTATTATGAGGCGAAAACCTTAATAACGTTCTACAATCCAATCACAACTTTGCAGAAGTCGTGTTGGCCGATGGATGGAAGGCTCATTAAAGAGGTTTAAGTTGGGAGCGTTTCCAAGACGCACGGTAACCTCCTAAGCCGGTCTTCCATGTAAATCCCTAAACAAATGGAATCAGGACAGTCTGCACCAATTAGAGAAGTCAGACATGTTGTAGCTTTTTCTCCTTCCAACACCCTTAAGGGTTCACAAAACTTCATCAAAGTGCACGAATACTCAAGTATAGGCACAGATGGTGTTAAACATGCTGATGATGAGCCAGCTAAATTTCACACTTGTGCTTTTAAAGATGAGGGGGTAAGTGAGAACTTAACATAGTTTAGCTAAGTTTACAGAACAGACAGCAGGTCATTAAGCATCTGATGAACTGAGAGAATTGCAAATGGCATTTTGGAGCTCATGAAGGAAACTGCAGGAAGCTACTCGTAGGGTCATTCAAAAGTTAAAAGTGTCAAGGTGATACAACTGTCCTGATATCAAATGATGGAAATGGCTCGATTAAAAATAATATTCTATAAAAAGCATATTACTTTCACATTATGCATAGTTTGGCATAATATTTTATGATTATTTCTCAGAAAGAACATTGCACTGCTTATTAATATTTAAAAGGCTTTTTCCAAAAATATGTGGAGCGACCAACAAGCATGAAAAACCACAGATAGAAAACTATATCAGAGAGGACTCCTGCAGAACCGTATGACTATGTGTCAAGTTCTTTGAAATATGATTTATGCGTTTATATGCATTTATATAAACAAGATGTTTGAGTATGTCGTAAACTTGCAACATCTTGCAAATGCAACATCTAGCAAAATGCATACCAAAATGCAATTTATTAGAAATGGAGTCATAGAAAAAGTCCTTAAATGAAATTTAAAAAAAAATGACACATTTTTAGATTTAAGAGAGAAATTTCTTTGAAGTGTCATTTATTTACTTCTTTCTTAAAATCCTGTCTGGCATTCTAGAATTAACTGATTTTTCTTTCTAAATAATTATTTTCATTTTATTATAATTGCTGAGTTATACTGTATTGTTCATCCATTTCCATAATAATAATAATAATAATAATAATAATAATAATAATAATAATAATAATAATAAAGGTATGTTAAAATATCAGATTATTTTAACATTTTTATGACAAGAGCAAGTTAAGGTTGTAAAATGTCATGTGATCCAACTGAATAATATTTATGAATTAATGTTTATGAAAATGTATTTTTTTTAATTAAAACATACTTAATAAAGCAAATAAATAAGCCCTGTGAAGCCGTGTTTTACAGTAAATTTATAACAGCTAAAGGGCGTTGTTAGGCATGTTGCGAAGCGGAAAACCTTAGCCGTTATAAATTCACTGTAAACCACGGCTTCACTGGGCTTATTGCTTTTATAAAACGGTTATTCCATATACGTAGTATATGGAATAACCATATAAATAGGTTTCATATAAACCTAATATTTACCATATAAATAGGTTTCATATAAACCTATTTATAAACCATATAAACCATATAAATAGGTTTCACAAAATAAACAGCAACACACAGATGTAAACAAAGTTGTATGTTTGTAGAGTAATTTACAACAGCTTCGAACGTGGCTCAGAATGAAGGACTGAAACTGTCCGTTTTATAAAATTTGTTTTAAAACATGCTGTGATGAGGGAAATATTTATATTATTTTCAATTTCCAAGGTAAGGAAACTAGGTTACAACTTTTTAATTTATGTCTACACGCATGATATTTTGAACCATATGAAACCAACATGTTATGAACATCAGTACATTTCTAAAAATGTAGCACATGATTTATATGTCATTGACAGACATACCACATTAGGATTTAATCCTTGGAAATCCAGCTGATTATTTTGAACATTCTGATTAAAAATAAAGTATATTTATAAAGTTATATCACACAAAGAGTATATAAAGAATATCACACAAGAACCTGTAATGCCCTGCTCCATTTGAAGTGCTCACTTTAAATAATCCGTCCATCAATGCGAGTAGGACGCAGTACTTCACACTTTCGTATGGAATTTGCCAATAAACTTGTGCGTTACGGACAATACAAACAGGTGGAAAGCTTACTGTTGTTCATCCATTTGTGGAGGAACTCTTCCCTAGTAAGATTTACAACGCAGTCCTTGCTAGAGCTGTCAAATTGCCTGGGTATGAAGAGGATATAAACCACCACTGCAAAATCCTTCAGTCGTGTTAGGTAAATTCAAGACGGCATTTAAAACCTCTACCTTTTTCTGTTACCACACAATTGTTTTTAATTCTCCTTGACGCTGTGGACAAGCGAAACAGGAGAGAAGACCTCATTAAAACGGTTCCTCTCACGCCAAGCAGAGCAAGGTAATGATTCTCTGGCATTTAAGAGTAAATAAGAAGAGGGAGGCGGCGGCATCAGGCAGGAACGCATGGCCTGCTGGAAATTGGTGTCAGTTCCCCAAATTAGCAGCTACGCGGTGAATCCGAATGGAGTCATTTGAGCTTGATCATTCGTGCCACATGATTTTGTCCTTGCATAATTTTCTCTATTCTGAGCATACGGTATAGAGAAGTAATTTGACATTTCTGGGTCAAAGCCTACTGCCAAAGCAAGATTTTCTTCACTTTCCTTTTTTTTCTCCCCCTTCTGCCTCAAATTGGTACAAGGGGGCAGTATGGCTCCTGGCACACAGTGATTTGCTGCAAGTGTGCACATGTGTACGTACAAGCATAGATAAAATACAGAACGGATGCCTCTGTGACTTTCTGTAGCGCCTTCAAATGGCCTAAGTGGATTTCATCCACTAAATCTGGCCGTAACCCAGGATTCACAGAAAAGCCCACTCAGGGCTGAAAGCCCAGCCTGACCTCTGGAGACACACAGAACTGTGTTTCTGGTGCTCTGAGAGTTGAGGAGGGGCTTCCAGCCAGATTTACAGAGGTAGCATGACTAGTCCATAACTGTCAAAGGAGGCTAGGAACCGAGGACAACAAAAAGAAGAAAAACAAACAATTTTTGGTTTAATTTCAGCACTGATTTTGAGAAACACTTAAAAAAAAAAATTATAAACACTACAATAGAAGAATCCACCAATAATTCAATTTTTCTACAAGGTTTTCATTTAATCTCACCCATATTTGGTTCTATCAAATATATATAAACACTAGGTTACTGTAGGTTTTATGAAGGTAAATTAAGGCTAAAGCTACTATAGGACATATTTAAGAAAATTTAAAGGGATAGTTCACCCAAAAATGAAAATTACCCATTGATTTAACTCACCCTCAAGCCATCCTAGGTGTATATAGCTTTCTCCTTTCAGACGAATACATTTAGTGTTATATTTAAAAAAAAAAAAAAAAATGTCCTGGCTCTTTCAAGCTTTATTATGGCAGTGATTGGCTGTTGAGATTTTGAAGCTAAATGAAGTGCATCCATGCATTATAAAAAGTACTCCACACAGCTCTGGGTGGTCAATAAAGGCCTCCTGAAACCAAACAATGCATTTGTGTAAGAAAAGTATCCATATTAAAAAATTTAAAAACCATAATCTCTAGCTTTGTCTAAATGTCATATGTGCGTTCACAAGAGAGTGGCGTTCCAGCAGATGACGTTCTGCAGAAGCTAGAGATTAAAGTTTTAAATATGGATATTTTTCGTACACAAACGCATCAATTCAGAAGGCCTTTATTAACCCTCCAGAGCCATTCGGAGTATACTTTTTATGATGGATGAATGCACTTTATTGTGCTTTAAAATCTCAACAGCCATTCACTGCCATTACAAAGCTTGGAAGAGCTTTTCGGAAGAGATTTTTTTTTTATATATATATATATATATATATATATATATAACTTTGATTGTATTCATCTGAAATCAAGAAAGTCCTAAACACCTAGGATGGTAAATCATGGGGTAATTACTATCCCTTTAAGTAATAAATTTAAGGGAACACTACATGTCAAAAAGTAGCTAATTAGAATATGGAAATAACTAACTTCTGATCACACTGCAAAAACAATGTTCTTCCTCAGCATTTTTGTCTTGTTTTCTAGTGCAAATATCCAAAGATGTTTAAATTAAGTTATACTGAAAGGCAAAAAGAGACATCTGTTCTTGCTATGAGCTCATTTTATTGTTCAATTTCTCAGAAAACAAGACGTCAGGTAACTTTATTTTGAATCTCAAGTAAATGTATCTTAATTTTAATGAGAAGTTCACTTCCAGAACACAAATTTACAGATAATTTACTTTCCCCCTTGTCATCCAAGATCCAAGTCATTGTCTTCTAAGATAAACAATTTCAGGAATGTTCTCCATATAATGGACTTCTATGGTGCCCACGAGTTTGAACTTCCAAAATCAGTTTAAATGCAGCTTCAAAGGGCTCTAAACGATCCCAGCTGAGGACGAAGGGTCTTATCTAGCGAAACGATTGGTTACTTTCTAAAAAATTGACAATTCATGTACTTTTTAACCTCAAATGCTCATCTTGTGTAGCTCTGCGTGAATTCCGGGTTCAAGACAGTTAGGATATGTTGAAAAACTCCTATCTCATACTTCAAACAGGATGTATGCACTTGATTGGACTTCTTCTGGACTGTTGAACAGAAACACCCGCCCACTGCCAATTATAAAGCTTGGAAGAGCCAAGACATTTTTAATATAACTCTGATTGTATTCGTCTGAAAGAAGAAAGTCATATACACCTAGGATGCCTTGAGGGTGAGTAACTCATGGGCTAATTTTCATTTCTGGGTGAACTAACCCTTTAGCAAATCTCTGTTATAGGTCTTCTACATTAAGCTTATAATCATTCATAAGACATGTCATGTTTATAACTAGAGCTGTACGTTCTAACCCCAAATCTGATCAGATGACCTTGCCTTCACTGTGATTCAAAGGTTTGGTGATTTTCTGCAGCCGGTCAGTCTAAAGGCCTTGCCCCAGCCTTTCTGTTGGGCCTCTAATTCAATTGCAAATAAAAGTACGTCGCCAGCCATTCTAAATCTGTCACTTACAATCACTTTATCAGTGGATGCAGACTGCACCTTTCTCTTCATACAAAGAGGATGAAGGTATTAGGCACTTCTATAGGAGTTACTACCTTCTCTATCTACTTTAGATCTATAAAAAAAGTATCTCTTGACAAAATTCAGGTTTCTCTTATCAGAAAATTGAGGCTGTATTGCTGGGAGCAGATGCAATTGAAGGAAAAGTGGCACGTTAAAAGGGCTGAGGCAGCACGGGATACAGTGCACATGCACATCTCTAGTAAAGACAGTCAATGTATGTGCATGAAGCTTGAATGACTGACTGGCACCTATCTCAAAAAAGAGATATGAGGGAATGGGGCAAAGGGCTGCAAATCTCACTAGTTTGTACAATAGCAATGTGGAGTTCAATACTATCCATTTAAGAGCAAAAGATACAATGCAGGTTTATTATTGTTACATAAAATGTAAACTAAAAATATTTCAAAGTTTTTGTTAATTAAAATAAAACGAATTAGATTAAAAAACGAATTTTTTTTAAATATTTCTCTTTTTTTCAGTTTAAGTTGAAGCACTAAAATTACTAATTTAATACAAAAATAATTTAAGTGTGGAATAAGTGTGGAAATTTTACATCATTCCACTGTCTACCAGAAACATAAACGGCAGAAATTCTGCACATTTGCTGCTCTCTCCAGGAGTCTCCTTTGAAGGTTTCCTACCGAGATCAGTGCAAGGTTATTTTGTAGAATCTGCAAGTTACAAAAACCCACCGAGTCACAGTCAGAGATCTGCTGACATCTTTTGAATGCACCCGTGTTCATGTGTCCAGGATATTTTGTTCACATTTACTCTTTTCTTGCTCAGTGTTAGCATTTAAGAAGAGTCATTTCCAAACAAAAAATTCTGTCATTATTTACTCATGTCATGCCTTGTGGAAAAGAAGTAAACTTCAGAATACTGCATGCTAAGAAACAACGAGTTAATAGCGAATAATGTTCTCTAATCTAAAGTAAACCAAAAAAAATACTTATGTAATCATTTTTAAGACTAAACTCCATGTTATTGGCAATTAAATGTAAATGCATTGTAGTTTAAATTACGTTAAATGCAACTACTTGAATAATTTTTTGACCTTTTATAGTTACATCTTGACATGGAATTTCATAATTACTTCTATTATCTTTGAAATATGGTTCAAGCACAGCAAAAGATTCTTAAACCAATTATTTAAAATTGACTTAAAACTTTTGTTTTGACATTTCAAAGTGCACTGTTAAAAAACAGTCATTAAGAGTACTCTAAGTGACCTTTTAATTCATTAATATGACACTACCAGTCAAAGGTTTTTGAACAGTAAAATTTTTAATGTTTTTAAAGATGTCTCTTCTGCTCACCAAGCCTGCATTTATTTCATCCAAAGTACAGCAAAAACAGTAAAAATATTGAAATATAAAATAACGGTTTTCTGTTTGAATATATCTTGGAATGTAATTTATTCCTGTGATTTCAAAGTTAAATTATTAGCATCATTACTCGTCACATGATCCTTCAGAATCATTGCAATATTCAGATTTGCTGCTCAAAAAACATTTATCATTATTATTATTATTATTATTATGCTTAAAACAGCGGAGTAATATTTATTTTTTAGGTTTCTTTGATGAATAGCAAGTTCAGAAGAACAGCATTTATCTTAAATAGAAATCTTTTGTAACATTATAAATGTCTTTATCATCACTTTTGATCAGTTTAAAGCATCCTTGTTTAATAAAAGTATTAATTTCTATAATTTCTCACCCCCTCTTTGGATTTCTATTAATCAAAGAATTCAGAAAAAATGTACTCAACTGTTTTAAATATTGATAATAATAATAATAATTCAATGATTTTGAACATCAAATCAATGATTTCGGAAGGATCACGTGACACTGAAGACTGGAATAATGATGCTGAAAACTTAGCTTTGATCACAGGAGTAAATTACATTTTAAAATATATTTAAATAGAAAGCAGTTATTTTAAATAGTAAAAATATTTCACAATATTACTGTATTTTGGATCAAATAAATGCAGGCTTGGTGAGCAGAAAAGACTTCTTTAAAAAAAAAAAAAACATTAAAAAACTTTTGACTGGTAGTGTATATTATCTGCAAGTACAGTTTTTTTTTAATATATATAAATTTTTTTAAGATATTAAGTTCATTACGAGTGCACATTTAATACAATTTAGTACACTAATGCTGTTATTTGTGAGAATCAACTGGAGCATTTGTGACAGTTATGTGACAATATACTACTTTATTACTGCAGCTAGATAACATGAGTGTTTAATGTCAGATTATGTGTTTTATTAAAAATTTTTGTCGCCTTGGATTACCACCAAAATCTATGGTATGGTTTTATGGAAAAGAGTTACGTAAGCAAGCAGTACTTTTAAAAGTAATCCATTACAATATTGTGTTAGCCCCATAAAAAAGTAACTTATTGCATTACTTAGTTACTTTTTCTAGAAAGTAATGTTATGTTACTTTTGTGTAACATTTTGTCACCTGGGCTAGGCTTGCTTATTTGTTTTTTAATAATAAAAAAAAAAGTTATATTTTTGGCAACTGTAAAGGTTTTTTCACATCAAAAGTGAAATGAATAAGCCTCAGGCTAAAAGAAGTGCTTCCGCATCTCACTTACGATTTCTCTCAAGATGGGACAGGAGAGCTGACAGTGAATAAATGGGAAAACAAAGTAGCTTGCATTAATTTTTTTGAAAAAGAATCTCAGATATTCAGTTGTAAATTTAAAAGTAGTGTGTTACTTTAATAGTTACTTGATAAAAGTAACCTGATTACATAACTTGCGTTACTTGTAATGCGTTATCCCCAAAACTGCAAGTAAGACTCTTCAAAGATAATAGCATACGAGTTTGAAACAACAGCTGGATGCATTTTTGCATGAGGAATAAGACAGCAACTGCTCTTCCAAAATAAAATGGCTGCTAGTCTAAAGTTCTCTTAGGAACAACTTACTATACACAAAGTTTACTACAAAGATCTGTAGCTTTCAGATGTAATCAGCACTGAAAAATAAAGTCATCCACTCCTGATTCTGCAACTTCAAAGTTTTAGTAGAACAAAACTTCCTTACAGTTACTATTTTTATTATGACTTTGAGAAGCACCTCAAGACTAATCTGTCCAGTAAAGATTGGTCTGTGGCTTGTATGCATAGCTATCTGTTGCACCCTTGGCTAGCTGCGATAAGGCCTCACATGCGCCTGTTCTATCTCATGTGTCTTTTATTCACAGTGGACAGCAGCACCTGCAGTAGATACGGCAGAAATCACAAGCTCCATCTCTCCTCAATTGGACTGTGCTAGCCAGAGCATAACCTCCATTAAAAATAACAAGAGCTGAATAGTAATAGAGCAGAGCGTGTTGGCCAAAAATGTAGGAAAACAAATCTTTGCATGATGGCTCAGACTGTTCTTACCTCAACCAACCGAATCATTTATTTTCAAGACCAGACCACTGATTCAGAACCATAGCGTTTGATGAAATCACAACTTAGTTTGGAAAAATGATAATGATAAAACAACTTCCCAGACTTTAATCAAACAGAGTTAAGTTTGATATTTATTTTAAATCTACCTAAGTTTCTACTGCTGTAGGAGCAAATAAATATCATCTAGTTGTTCAAAGGCATCAAAAAAATCAATTGTGAAATATTCACCATTGACTAAATTTCCATTAAAAAAAAAGCAAAAAATATTCCTTCTCTAGAACAAGCAGATTGTACCAAACTAAAAATAAAACCCTTAACTTTGACATGACACTTTAACATGCAAGATTATTGAATTTTTCTCATTTTTACTTTGTTTCATATTGAGCTAATGTTTATCTACACGAACATACACTACCATTGTTAGGTAGTTTATATTTTATATTATTTATTTACATTAGCAGAACATATTCATAGTAGGGCTGTCAGTCAATAAAATTTTTAATCTAATTAATTACATGGTGTTTTGATTAGTTAATCGCAAATTAATCGCACATCAAATTTGGCTGAGAGATTATCCCAAAAGACATTTTAAAGTCATTGTTGTGTAAAGCATCAAAAAGACATAACAAAAAGTAGCTTCAGCAAGAAATAATTTTTGAATAAAATATTTGATTCCAAATCAAATTTATTACACATACATTTAAGCTGCAATGGCCTAACATAAACTATGGAAAAGAAGATAATTTGATAAACATCTCAGTAGTTTTTGTTTATACGATGTAAGTCATGGTAACAGCTTTGTTACCAACAGTCTTCAAAATACCTTCTTTCATGTTCAACAAAAGAAAGTTTTGAAATAAAATGAGGGTGAGTAAATGATGACAGAATTAAACATTTTTGTGAACTATCCCTTTAATGTTTTTATTTTTATTCTTATTATTCTTATTATTGTATTTTTTTATTTTTATGAAATGATACTCTAAATAAGAAACTAAATCTGCCAACAGGTGGCGGTAAATGTCTTCGATTCGTTCAAATGGCTGATTCATTCAGGAATGAATTAAATGGCTCTCTGAATCAATTTGGTTCACACGGTTCGTTCAAAATGCGGATTCATTCAGAAACTAAACATCGCTGTGTTGCTCGGAGACTCTGCTGTGAAAATGCTGCTGTGGCTTGAAAGGTAATATGTCCTCTGCAAATTTGAGCAAAAACACATAATATTGTGTTTAAAATATAACACAATATCAACTTCTTATTTACTAAACTGTTGTATA
Source organism: Cirrhinus mrigala (assembly GCA_036247105.1). Classification (NCBI taxonomy): domain Eukaryota; kingdom Metazoa; phylum Chordata; class Actinopteri; order Cypriniformes; family Cyprinidae; genus Cirrhinus; species Cirrhinus mrigala. The sequence continues at coordinate 22,384,919 of CM070012.1, read as the reverse complement.
AAATCACATTTGCTCGTGATAGATCGGGACAAAATCAGCACTTGTGTCATATTCTTGTTCTTGCTGCCCGTGTGATATCCTGTGATATGTATAAATATGAGACAGAACTCATTTAGGGGCTTTTTTGGACCAATATCTTGAATTTTAGGGCATAACTGCATTTGTGGAGTAGTTGCCCTGCATCATGTTTGTCAACAGTCAACTATATGAAATATAGTGTAATAATAAGATGACGTACAGGTCTGGGGGCGGGGCCAGCACGTTAACTGCGTTAAAATATTTTAATTGCATTATTTTTCATAACTAATTAAGTTAACGCGTTAAACTGACAGACCTAATCCATAGTTAATCTGATGAGCTACAGCTTACTTTATACATCCAGCATATGAAAATGTGACAAAGTGTGACAATTTTCCAAAGGGTTCCAAAAACATTTTGCTGTTGATTTGTGACTTGAAAGCTTTTGGTTATGGCACAAGTTGCACAGTCTAAAAAAATAATGCACCATAAGCTTAACAACAGTGCTGAACCCATTGTAGCATCAGATAAAATATACTGCAAATGAGTAAAAATGATCTGGAAAGCATACAAGAGATCTTATAAAGCACTATTAGCATTCTCTAAACGTGTTGTGATTGCGTTAAGCTGCGCAATGTTTTTGAAGAAAAAAAAATAGCCTGCCGAAATCGATTAGTACTTGTTAATGCCACAATAGTCATGTCCTTCTGGTTTTATTGAGTACATTTCTCTCATGAGGATCGCCCTTCATAAGTGCAGAAGCGCATTTGGTTTTCCTTCTTCTTTCTCCTCATTAAATGATAACCTGTTTATTACTCAATTCAATCTCCTCTCCGATGCTTATGATAATTCTGCTCGATTTTATGTGGCCATGAGAAGTTATATATCAGAGTCGTTGTAACACACCCCTTCATTAGCGTTTACAGCTGTGCTACTATAAATGTGTGGCCCTATTCATCATTGTTATGATGGCATGTCAGCAAGAGAGCTCTGCGGCTGCTGAAAGGCTCTTGTAAAAGAACGTTTGCATTGAATGGCTACCGGTTATGGAACTTTAATTGCCTGATTGTCCATGGCAAGAATGGGCTGCTGTCTTGTGAATGGATGGCCAATAAGGCAAAGACGGTCCCTGGGGCATAAGCCTACCTATTAGCGCCTGTTTTATACCTCAACGCTAGGCCTCGTTGTCCCCCGCCTTGTGTCCATTAGAGTCTTGAACTCAAACTCAAATAAAAGTTTGGTCATTGCTCAGTGAAAGTAAATGCCATATGGCAGCGATTAAATCATGTCAGAACTCTAATTAGTCCCACAATCCCTCACCTTTTCTATGACTGCTCTTCTAGCTGAAAGCAGACCAAAGATGTTTACTGAATGGAATCTCTTTAGAGGGACTGTCAAAGCTATTGAGATTAATAGTTATTGGTGGATATAAAGACCAATATTCGCACATTTTGAGATCAGATTATGCCTGACAGAGTGATTCCCAAAACTGACCGATTGGCTGATTACAAAATGCACAGACAGCCTTGTCAATGCATAGGATGGATGGGATGGTGTGGTCAATTTCTTTGGTAGGACGGGGGTCCTGTAACTAATTTTACACAATGATTATAAAATTTGTCTCACTTTTAAACAGATTTTTATTTAACGACAAGTTTGCTATTATAAAAACAACTATTTATAAGCTGTTTTTCTTTCTGGGGCCTGAAATGGATTAATTTGGGTCAGTATTGATAATTCAACAATATTTTGCTGAATGTGTTTTTGTGCTGGCACCTTGGCTGGTTTAGGCTTGGCATGGATAAATAAATATGACAATAAAACCGCCAGCAGATGGCAGCAAGTCACTGTTTAAATAAATGATTTATTAAATCATTCAAATCAAACGATTCTTTCAAAACGGCTGAATCAATTAGGAAGTAAACAAGTGAGTCCTTCTGAATGGACCGCTGAATCACTGGCTCACTCGATTCGTTCAAAAACAGATTCGTTCAAGGAACAAAATACTTAAATATTATTAAAATTAATAGTACTTACCATATTGCTTTGTATTTGTACTCGCGATATTTCTGATATTCAGAAAGTGCATTGCTTGTGCGATGAATATAAAAACAAAAACTTGTACGTAAATATTTCTTCTTTCATTGCTTGAATTATAAGGGGATTCTAACTGCATTCTAATAGGGTTCATCATGCAGTAAATGCTTTTGGACATGGTTTTGTTTGTTTTGTCTTTTTTTGTTTGTTTTTAAGTCGGTGAGATACACTGAAAAAAAAAGTTGTGTCAACTTAGGCAGAACCTGATTTTACCAAGTGTGACATGTTCCTGGATCAACATCTTTGTTGACCCTGGAACAACATTGTGATTAACCAGTCAGATTTGAAAAAACAGTTTATAGTTTTTGTGAAGTTTAGGCTTACAATCAGTGTTTGGTGCATGTACATCAGTGTCATTCATCTATCATTTCCTCTGATTTTAGGGATTACTCATGGGTAAGGTTAGGTTTAGGTGTAGGGATGTGGTCAAGATTAAATTTTTGGATTTAAACGTTGTTCCAGGGTCAACAAAATATGTTGACCCAGGAACACATCTAACTCAGCAATATCAGGACGTGCGTCAACTTAGAGTAAGTGTTTGTGCTGCCTTAAAATGTAAGGTTTAGTCAACATGAAATGTAAAGTTGTACTGCATGAAAACGTGGATATTTCAGTTAAGTAAACTTAAAATTTTAAGGCAGCACAAACCCTTTTTTTTTTTTTTTAAGTTAAATTTTTTTTTTTTTTACAGTGAACTCAATAAGAGACGCTACATGCTTTTTACACTAAGTGCAAATAGCAATGGATTCTATGCAAGTTCTGCAAACATAGCATGTTTTCTGCTATTTGCTACTTATTACAAATAGTGGCAGATATCTGCACCTCAGTATTTTAGTACATTATAAAACAGTATGCAATAATAATGTATTGAGTGTAAATTATAATTTTTATTAAAATTATTAAGTGGATTTAATAATTTATTGGGACAATAAAGCCCCCTCTACACCCAACTCTACTTGATAAACACCCACGAGGCACTTTAAATTCAACTTTTAGATTATTTTTTATTTTTTATTGAAAATAAATGCCTTTCCAATGTGATTTGATATGTAAAAAGAGAGAAGAACAAGTTCGTCAAAAAGCCGGATTTGAACTCGGGTCGACTGAGTTAAAAAGACTACAGGCTCTACCATCTACAGTGTTATTTGGCATCTGTCATTTGTAATGTTCTATAGCCATTACAAGGTGGGCTAATTTAATAAAAAAAATCAATTCATTCATCCAAGAATGTGTCTGTGAAGCTTCAGCTCAAAATACCCCACAGATCATTTATTATATATAATTTTAAAAATGCCTATTTTGAGTGGAAGCAGAAACACACTGTTTTCATGCATGTCTCTTTAAATGCAAATGAGCTGCTGCTCCCCGCCCCGTTTTCTAGAATAGAGCGTGCCTTCACAGCTCGTAGCTCAGATACTCTGCTAAAAACATCTGTTTGGTTTTGATTATCTTGTTTGTCATGCTGAAATCATTTGTTTTCAACCATATTAGTTTACACTTCTGATACAGGGCTTTCTGAGCACATCTGAAGAACATGCACAGAAAGCGGCTGTCACACAGCATGTAAGTACTAAACTAAATTCTCTTTCATGTCTTATTGCACTTGAATGGTCAAATACACACAAGTTTATGTTAAAAACAAATGTGAGTTACAAAAACAGTCATTTATGACAGTGAAGAAAAACAGCTGGGAAAGAAATCACATGTTTATACTATGTCTCCTCTGAGGCTGGGACTTTAAATAGTGTTAGCATGTTAGCAGTTAGCATGCTTTGCTCAAACTTTTGCCATGGTGTTAGAATTGGTACAACGTTGTCGCTTGCGAAACACAATGGCGACGCTGTGAGTAGAAACGTGCAGATAAAGAAACATTGATATTATAATAAAATCCCCTTTCTACATCACAGCGAGAGCAAAATCTGAGTGGCTCGCTTTTTCAAAAGCTTGTAGAAAAAGGCTTACCAAAAAAAAACATTTACTGGGTTATTCTTTTTCATACTTTCTGGGTTGGTAGATGCACCAGGGACCCGATTATAGCACTTAAACACGGAAAAAGTCCGTTTTTCATGATATGTCAGGCTGGCCACTAGTGAAAAATACAAAGAAACATGTCAAAAAAATGTTTGTGTAAAACAGGAAAGTAGATGTTCAAACAAATAATTACAGCATTCTCTCTTTTGAAAAGGTCTGGATGCAGAGAATATTGTAGAAAGAGCAACACAATATGTTTTCAACATGTTCTTTTAATCTTACAAAGGCCACACACTCTAGAAGTGAAGTATGGAAATGAACTTTGATCTGAAGTGCGATTATGGCATTATGAAGAGGAACTCCCCACCTTCCTCAGTAATTAACTGAGTAATTGCCCTAATGATAAAATCGGTAGGGGGTTAATGTTGGATTCAGTACTTCTGGTCAGCAAATTTGATCCCATCACATTTCCAGAGGGAAACAAACGACTGAAAAGAAAAGGGGGACTGTTTCAGACAACTTATGTGTGCTTTATTCCAATATTATGAGACGTCAGAGTGTGGACATTTATAAAAGTCATTGGAAGAGAAAAGCATCTGCATAAAATGATTCTTTAAGGAGAAGGTCAAGTTAAGTTCATATAATTAGCTCTAATTAGCGTGCTGTGCTTTAGCTGTTCAGCAGTTTGCGCTCTCTGGACGTTTTGTCATTAAATTCATCCTCTTTAAGGCAGCACCGCTGCAGCTAATGACATTCAGACAGACGTCTTTAGCAGTCACGTTTAGTGTCGTGCCTCATGCTGTATTTTGAGCTTGAAGTGAATGACATTCAGCTGGTCAGAGGATCTCAACATGTCAGCCCCTGCAGGGCAACCCACTTTACTGCGAGCAAATCAGCATTTATTAGATTACTAATGTGACTAGAGTGTATACATTATTTTAAACATATCAGACACTTTGTGCTTAATTGTATTGGATATGCACTTGTAGTGTACTTCAAATCTTAAAAACATTTTAAAACTGTATAGATAATACAATAATAAATCGAGCAAAAATACTATTAAGTACACCTAGAGACAGTACATTTTCATGGTTTTGACTTAACATTTGTGCATCCTTAATTTTTTATTTTTTATTTTTTAATCATTTTGGTTGGCTTAATGCAGACAGCATCCATTTTAGTCAAAAGTATATTTATTTATTGATTTACTTTTGGAAGTTTAATATTTCACTCTCATTTCCTTTCATAAGTCTGTTTTACACTTGGTACAGAAAATAGTCACTAAAGACAAAAATAATAAAAAAAAATCTCCCCACTGAAATCCATTAAAATAAATATTCAATCAAAGTGCCATTTAAGCATAAAATCATGCATCCGTTGTTAATATGCTTTCATTCTGTTAGCAAGGTTTCAAAATGTTTACCATTTCAAAACTTTTTTTTTACTATGTTCCACTTGATAGTACAATTTTCTCAGTTTTGGCCTATGGACAAATACTCATTTTTTTCCTGTTTTCTGCTTCTGGGGAAGAAAAAAGAAGATTTATCCCAGTGAAAGCATGGAAAAAAAAAAAAAAAAAAAATAAAACAAATTATATATATATATATATATATATATATATATATATATATATATATATATATATATATATATATATATATATATGTAACTTTTTTAAATTGATGTACAAGGGTCAAGTTCACTTTAAAAAAAGTGTAATTTGTAAACGTTAAATTAAAAGGTTTTCTTTAAAGATCAAAACAATTGAAGATCAGTTAGTCAAGCTTTAAAGAAGTATACTTATTTTGATGTGCTGACTTACTAAAGCACTTGATTATTGTTTTTGTAGCATCATATAGTTAATACAAATGTACTAAACTGCATAATTACTAATTTAAATAAATGATAAAAACTTTAAAAAGAAATTATTATGAAGTATATTTTCAGCAGTACAATTTAACCAAAATATAAAAACAATACAAGTAATTATGAAATGATATATAAAGATGCATTTGAGCCCAACTTAAGTGAGCCAAAAAAATAACTAATTGTATTTAATATAAATTCAAACTAATGGCTGTTTCACACATACCCCGTTTGCAGTGCGTATGCAGTCCATGTGCGTTATGTATGCTGTGCCAAAACAGCACGGACTTATTTTGCTTTCACAGGATGCTTTTGCAGTCCGCAGCTGTTTACCACAAATACAACATTTATCCATTATTTTGATTTCAAATCCAAATGTGCTTTTTTCAGCATTGTGATCCTCTTTTATCACAATACAGTAATATAACTTTTATAGACATATTCATGTTTAAACTCAATAAATAGAAACAACATATTATTCAAAGCATTTGATTTCTAGATTCGCATATTAAGTTGCTTAAGCAAGTGGCAACACATTTAAACACAGCATATAGCCTACTTTTCTTATGTCAACCGATGCAAAATTCACTTTTACATGTTGAGCATAAATGTGTGTTGGCAGTGTGTGTACACAACCACACTATAATAATAAAAATCCACCCAGTGCTTTTTTTTTTTTTTTTTTTTTTTTTTAATCACTTTTTCAGATCAGGCTGTTCTGAGATTCCTGGCAGAATGATGTAGTTCCACACAGGCCCTTCCCACGACTATTGATCGACTCTGCTATTTTAGCACAAACCCGACCGGAGTAAGCTGTGAACAGTCTGCCATTGTTTTGACGCTGGAGCAGGAGTAGACAAGAATGGCTCCTAAGCGATTGAAGTGTATTGTTGTTGGATGTAATAATAAGAGGATTACTTTTTTTTTTGAAGGGAATATGCCTCCCGATCTACTTAAATGCGTTTATGTATACGCAAATCATTTGTGATCCAGCATCACCTATACAGAAGTAGTGAGTACAAGGGTTTTTTTTACGAGTCTTTGCAAATCGCCTTTCCCGATAATGTGCTAGTTAGCAAATTTCGCGGCAAAATGTGTCCGGTCTCGCAGAGAACGGCTCGTCACCCCACGGAAGAGAGAGTTGGAGTGACCAGAGTTCATTAGCATTTAAAGGGACATGCATCAAAACAGATCACTGTGAACAGAGCCATTTTTGACAAGGTAAAAAAAAAGGGTGTTTTTACACCAGCATTGAGAAATTTCAACCAAAGTATAGACTTTTCATTATCTTGTGGAAAATGGGCATCCAATGACCCCTTTAGAAGTAGGCTATCACAAACATTGTAAAGGGGTCATCGGATGCCCATTTTCCACAAGTTGATATGATTCTTTAGGGTCTTAATGAAAAGAAAATTCTTAATGGTAGTGTAAAACAACACAATTTTGACCTTGTCAAAATGAACTCTGCAAAAACCAACCCATTGTGATGGATTGTTTCTTTTAAATGCAAATGAGCTCGGCTCGCCCCGCCCCTCTCTTCTCTCTGTGGAGTGACGAGCTGTGCTCTGAGAGATTGTTTACTTTAGCTGCATTTAGCACATTTAGCCACGAAACTTGCTAACTAGCATGTTATTAGGAAACGTGATTGCAGAGATTCATTAAAAAAAAAAAAAAACCTTATACCCACTTCTGCTGTAGGTGAAGCTGGATCACGAATGATTTGCATGAACATAGACGCATTTATGTGGATCGGGAGGCGCATTCCCTTCACAAACAAACATAATCCACTGCATCTTCAGTGACTCGGGAGTAAATGACGACCACTACGTTCACCATTACATCCAGCAACACAACACCTCAATCGTTCAATCAGAGTTATTCTTGACTAATTTACATTCCTGCTCCGGCTTTGAAACAATGGAGGTCGGACTGTTTCAGCGGATTTAGGACGGGTCTAAGATAAGACGCTCATGTCAATCAACTATTGTGGGAGCGCCCTCTGTTGGTGTGACACCACACCAACAGGGATCTGAGAATGGCTCAATTTGAAAAAGGGGATATTATTTTTACAGATTAATTAAAAACCACTGCATGGATTTTTATCATTATAGGGTAGATTTGTACATACACTGCCAACACACATTAATGTTCAAACAACATGTAAAAGTGAACTTTGTATCCGATGACCCCTTTAAAAGAAAACTTACCACTGACAGAAACAGGCTCTCATGCTTTTTCTTCTGCATTTAAATCTTTATTACAACCAATTCCACGGGTCTTAAAGAACTTTTTCTATTATCTATTATGTTGCCTTGTTCATCTAAAAGTGCGCTTTTCTTTGTTTTAAACCTAGCCAAAATGCTGACTGTAAAATAAAGTAGACTTTAATTATATCTATTCATTGTGAAATTACTACATTTCTGTGTCAATCCATGTATTTTGGATTTTGGTCTACTGTATTTTACAGTCAGCATTTTGACCGCAAACAATGCGCTGTCACTTTAATTCAGCACACGTAGTTTCCGTTACCTGGTGCAGAAACGATCGCTGCACCGCATCAGTGTTCAGTGTAAACGCACTAATCTGGTAACATGGGTGTGTAAAAAAAAAAAGTGCACTGCAAACGGAGTATGTGTGAAACAGGCGTAAATCATTTTCATTTAATTGCAATTATCATTCAATTAATTGTCCAAAAACATTAGATTCATTTCACACTAATAAGTACTCTATTATGCTAAAGAGCACTTTGTTTTCCCAAGGGATGCACTGCAGAAAATGTTGCAAAAAATACTAAGTAGCACTTTTAAAATGGATTAGTCTTTCAGATGACCCACCCACTTGAAAATAAACCGTTTTAAACATCTTTCCAATTAAGCACGTCCAAATAAATATCTTAAAATTTCACCCATGACCCACAATATTATAAAAACAATCAGCAATCATCCAAATCATGATTATGTAAGCTCACAGTCACAGTCCTCTCTATTTAGTACCATGCATTGCAGGAGATAAAGAGAGACGTGAGCAGTATTCAATGAGGGGAACAGGCACTGAGACATCGCCCTGTCTCTGAGACGGCTTTGCAGTATTAGGACTGGCATACCAACTGATAGTGTGTGATGTCCCTCAGTCATCATTACAGAAGACAAACGACTACACAGGCTCTCAGGAAGCATCAAGAGAGAAGAGATGTACTAGTGCGCACTATCATTTCTGACAATGAAATCAAAGGCACGGAGATAGATTCAATGAAAGCGTGCGGCGGAACGTAAGGGAGATGCATTTGCAATGATTCAATAAATGCTACCATAGCTTATATTTTTTGTTTGAATGTGTTTTGCATGGGATTGTGGAATATGGCTAATGATTAATGTTGTCCTCTGCTCTGGGGGTGAAGAAAAGCCATGCTCTCCTCTTTCCCCTTCTTACATCAGATTGCGCTCACCCTCCCAAATCGTTGCCACCCTTACATGCCAATTACAAGGGCTGAAATGATACCGAAGTACATGTAAATCATGGAGAAGTCGCCTCTTAGCGGTGCTGGCCTTTTGATTTGTTTCACTTCGACAAACTTAGTGCAAAAATTATTGACATACGATGAATACAGGTCTCCACAAACAACAGGGATAATAAGGCCCCTTAGGAGAATACACAATGTCCAATGTCTGACTGTGTAGACTAACAAACAAGGGGTACGGAATGATAAATTCGCCACACTTTCGCTGGAAGAGAGACCGAGATAATCACACTCTCGCTAAGGGGGGGGAAAATTAGCACCAACACTTGCCAAAGCATGTAATTATAGAAGACACTACACATTGTCAGACTGTATCCATCTGGGTTCAGCCAAACCATTCAGATGCCCAATATGGTGCAAGGCTGTAATTAATGCGAACGTCGCTACATGTTTAATGAAATCGACCGTTCTGAAAAAAGAGTGGGTTGAACGAAGAGATTAGCCGGCTGCCCTTGGGGAAGCGTTAAAGAAAGACACTCTTGGACTCCCGATCTAGCGGAGGTGAGGACACAACAGCTATCGATAGGAATGCTATCGGTGACCTAGCTTTGAAATGTCTCTGATGTAGCGAGAGGTGAGGGAATAGTTTGGAGTGGAGACACAGGAGTGGAGGGGGTAAGGGATAGAAAGACCGCAATGCAATAAAAGGAGAAAAAGGGGGTCGAGAGAGAGAGAGAGAGTAATAGAATAAAGGCCAGATAGAGCAAAGTGATAGAGAGGCAGCGATTGAGAAATGGAAGAATAGATGAAGGGCGAAAAGAAAAAGGGGTGTCTGAATGAGGCAAAACGAACAAGCAAAGGAGCTACTAAAAAGGAGGGATGAAGGGGGCACAGCCGGAAGCTCTGAAGGAAGAGGAGCAAATGGTTTTGGCTAAAGAGAACAGACATCAAAGGGTAGAGGAGCAGCCAAGGAGTCAAGCGGGCTCTGAAAGTTAGTTAGATTGTAGGGCGACATGGCAGAGATGGAAGCTGGCAGCTTTCGGCTGATGCCTGCCAATGGAGAGTCCTCTGTTCCCCCCCAAGACACCGCTGAGGACAGCAGTTAGAGCCTTGGATTTAATCAGTACATTATGCACTTACATAAGTCCATAAAATTTTATGCACGCTCCAAGGTTTTATGGTCTTGTGCAACATTTTTTTTCTCAATTTTGCCTATCATTCATCCCGGTGTCAAAAGTGGCATGGGTCATTTATTAAGAAGAAAATATTTCATCAAAACTCAAAACATCCAATAATATAGCTCCGTAGATTTATTTCATTAAGAAAATGCAATGCTTAATTGTTTCCTCATTAAAAAGTTTGAGATATTAAAGATTAAGTACAATTATTCAAATATTAAATATAATTCTAGATTATAACTATATTATTCAATAAAAAATATATATAATATAATAACGGTAACACTTTACAATAAGGTGTTGTTTGTTATGTTAGTTAATGTATTAACTAACATAAACAAACAATGAACAATTCATTTATTACACTATTTATTAATCTTTGTTAATGTCAGTTAAAGGGTTACTCCACCCCAAAATGAAAATTTAGTCATTAATCACTTACCCCCCATGTCGTTCCAAACCCGTAAAAGCTTTGTTCATCTTCGGAACATAATTTAAGATATTTTGGATGAAAACTGGGAGGCTTGTAACTGTCCCATTCACTGCCAAGTAAATACCACTGTCAAGTAGTATGAAAGGCTTCGTCAAAATAGTCCATCTGCCATCAGTGGTTCAATCTGAATTTTATGAAGCGACGAGAATACTTTTTGTAAAAAAAAAAATGACTGAAAAATAATGACTTTTTTGACGATGCCTTTCATACTTTTCTGGGTCTTGACAGTGGTATTTACTTGGCAATGAATGGGACAGTCACAAGCCCCCCTGCTTTCATCCAAAATATCTTAAATTGTGTTTTCCGAAGACAAACGAAGCTTTTACAGGTTTGGGAACGACATGGGGGTAAGTGATTAAAGACAAAATTTTCATTTTGAGGTGGAGTAACCCTTTAATAAAAATATAGTCATTAATTGTTTGTTCATGTTAGTTCACAGTGCATTAACTAATGTTAAACAACTTTTTGATTTTAATAATGCATTAGTAAATTTACATTAATCAAGATTAGTACAGTTGAGGTCAAAGGTTTACTTCCCCTTGTAGAATAATTAAAAATGTTAATTATTTTACCAAAATAAGTAAAAGGCTTAAAATAACAATTCTATAAGAGCCAGGGGGTGAAAACTTTTGAACAGAAGAGATGTGTACATTTTTCTTATATTTTGCCTATAAACTCAATATTTTTTCATTTAGCACTGCTCTTCAGAGACGATAGAAGATAGCTACATTTTTCTCAGAAGACAAAATAAGTTAAATTTACCCTGATTTTCAAATCCAAAAAGTTTTGACCCCCCGGATCTTCCTTCTGAAACATCAGTGAGCATTTGAACCTTCTGTAATAGTTGCATATGAGTCCCTCAGTTGTCCTCAGCGTGAAAAGATGGATCTCAAAATCATACAGTCATTGTTGGAAAGGGTTCAAATACACAAAAATGCTAGAAAACCAAAGAATTTGTGGAACCTGAAGGATATTTTCTGAACAACAGCAGGCAGTTTAACTGTTCGGGTTACGTGGTTATGTTCATGTTAATTCACAGTACATTAACTAATGTTAACAGATGCAACTTTAAATTTTAATAATGTATTAGTAAGTTTTAAACTTAATATTAACTAACACTACTAAATACTGTGTAATTATTGTTCATGTTAACTAATATAAAGTTAACAAATGAAACCTTATTGTAAAGTGCAACCATAATATATAACTTGGATATACACGAATAATAATAATAATCATCATCAATATTGTAAGATCTGTAAGCTTGTTTTTAAAAGAAGTCACTTTACGCTCACCAAAGCTGCATTTAAGAGATCAAAAATCCAGTAAAAACTGTAATATTGTGAAATATTGTTGCAATTTAAAATACATGTTTTCTATTAAATTATATTTTATATATATATATATATATATATATATATATATATATATGTATTAATATAATTTTAATCTATATGTAAATATATATAATTTATTCATGTGATGGTAAAGCTGAATTTTCATTAGCCAATATCCCCGTCATTGGTGTCACACGATCATTCTTATATGCTGATTTGGTACTCAAGAAACATTTCTTATTATTAATGTTGAAAACTGTGCTTTTTAATATTTTAGTGGAATCCAGTCTATTATACATGCATGTAAGCATATTCCATATCAGTCAGTGTAACACAAAAATTACTTGGGGAGTTTTATGCACAGATCAGTGGGAATGACAATGAGAAATGACTGAACACACCAATCTGGTACGTAGGATGCGCTTTCTACACGTTGCTGGTTTCATTGAATTTATTTCGTGAAACATCTGAAGCTCTAACATGCTCTTTTTTTATTACTACACATGTGAATGCATTAAACGGATTGCTGCAGTCATCTCTCCTGAAAAACAGTGCCAAAACAATTTAAAGCCTGAGGTCAAATCCATTGTTGCACAAATAATGCTTTCCACGTCGGTAATGAAGTATTACCAAGCTATTATTCCATGCGGAGTTAGCTCTTGAGGTTGTTTTCGTCCATTGTCAGAATTAACATAATCATATTTTTCAGATCCATAGTTCACATAATGGCAATTATGCTAAGCAAGGAAGACACAACATTCTGTCGGTTACTTTTGACTGCATAAAACAAATAATTCTTTGTAAAACACTTTCTAGTCCTCCCCCGCAGCGATGTCCCAATTCAGCGAACATGTGCGATGGATTACAGCGTACGCTTAAGACTGTCAGATGAGACCGTTTCAGAAAATTTTCACCAGAAATTAACATGAATTAATAATTTATTTATTCTGTCATTTTCTTTTAAAATTTAATTAAATAAACAAAATAGGAAATGTTTTATTTTGCATGATGTATTTAAAAAAGTGTGTGCGTATGCACATTAGATATAAAATATATATATAATGTATATATATATATATATATATATATATATATATATATATATATATATATATATATATATATATATATATATATATATTAAATTTAGTTAACCTTTAAACTAAAAAAAGAAATAAATAAAAAATAAATAAAAAAAACTTAAACTGGAAAATTAAAGAGCTAAAATAAATTAAAAAAAATTAAACTACCTAAAAATAGTTTAAGCTTAATGTTTAAATCACTGAAATTGATTTAAAGCTGAAAAGGAACATTAAATATAATTAAAATGACAAAAGCACAAAACAAAATGACTAAATCTTGGCATTTAAATAAACTAACAACAAAAGCTAATTCCGCTAATTATAAGTATTCAAATACCAAAAAATACTAATATACTATATACTATAATAAATATACTATAAATAAAACTAAAATAACACATATGCAATATGCAGTCTACAATACTTATTATTAATTAAAAATGTAAAAATAATAAAAATGAGCCATATCTATGCTATCTATTATTTGTATGTATTGTATGCTTTTCCCTCTGATGGTCAGAAACAAAGGATTTGTGCATTTTTCTCATTACGAGGACTGTAGACCATCATTCCTGTGCAAGGAGATGTATATGTCACCACGTTAAGTGTTCTGACTCAAGACTGACAGCTCTGATGAACAGTCGCGCTGAGCTAATTTCAGTGTCATATCAACAACAACCTCATGCGAATTCAAAAGGCTCCTTGTGCAGTAAGGTCTTAAAATGCATTATATATGCTCTCGTAGACTTAATTGAAACTGAAAATGTTATGTTCCACTCCAGTACCCTCTTAATAAGCAGGCAATCACCTACCAATGTTGTGGCACTATTACAAGCCCCCTCTGCCCCCCGGCCTCGGTTGGTCGGACAGATAAGACAGCGAGGGGAGGCTCTCATCTCTACCTGGCTGAACCTACATAAGGAGGCTGAAGTCCAGCACTAATTATTGCTACTTTACCCTCATCCAACAGAGCAATTCATCAATACGCAGCCATTCTGCTCTGCACTGTATACAGCCACGGCACTAGGAATCGCTGGCTTTTCTAACCACCAAACAGAGGGAAAGCAGAAGGAGGTGAAAAACTGTGTAGTCACCACAAAATGGGATTGTATGCTTTTCGGCAGCCGCAAATAGAGAAGCACATCAGTAATTGTCAGATATTTATAAGAGCTGCAAGCAGTGATGTAAAATGCATGAGTGCTGGACTCGTCAGAATGTGAATGGTTACGAGAAACCAATGGACGAGCAGAGCAGACCTGAGAGAGGAAGTGAAGTCATTTGTGTCATTTAGTCAGCTAATCTAAAATCCTACACCGCTCTGACAGAAAGTATAACAGAGGGGCAAAAGAGTCAATGCAGCAGCAAGGTCAAAAAAGCACGAGTTTCAAATTTAAACCCCTCAAAGAGAGAAATATGATTAATAAATGAATTCCAATTCAAAATTTATCCGCCCTGAGCTTAGTTTGACCTTATGCGATTCACAGAAAGGTCTATTTTAATTATGATAATAAATGTGGCATTCCAAAGCCAATTGGATGTCTCTGAGGATTCTCGTGGCCTCTTTGATTGTTTCTCCCCTGTCTCTACTTTCAATTATTGTTTAGTGTAATAATTTAATGTTATGCAGCTGTATTGCCTGGGGCGGCAAATAAATTTTGCTTTCCGGATCGGATTATCACTATCTTCTGCATTTACTGAAGTCCACCGGGGATATATACTATATTTCCCCGTGTGGAAACAGGAGACCGTTTTACAAGCACTTTAGTTAAAATTCCCTTTTTCTGTGCATGAAATGCAGTGTTGGGGAAAGCTACTTTTAAAAGTAATGCATTACAATATTGCATTACTCCTTTACATTTTTTTATGTAAAGTAATGCATTATGTTACTTTTACATTACTTCAAATCTGGGCTGGCTTGCTTGTTTGTTTTTAATATAAAAAGTTCTATTTTTGGCAAACGTAAAAGCTCTTTCACACCAAAAGTGAAATAAATAAGCCTCAGGCTGAAGGAAATGTGAATTCATGTCTGTACAGTAGAACGCAGATGAAAGTTCAACACTCTACAGTAATAAAAAAAAAAAAAAAAAAAAAAAGAAGCACAAATGTTAGTTTAAAGGAGAAGTTCACTTCCAGAACAAAAATTAACAGATAATGTACTCACCCCCTTGTCATCCAAGATGTTCATGTCTTTCTTTCTTCAGTCGTGAAGAAATTATGTTTTTTGAGGAAAACATTTCAGGATTTTTCTCCATATACACTCTTAAAAATAAAGGTGATGCCATAGAAGGACCATTTTTGGTTCCACAAAGAAGCATTCAGTCAAAGGTTCTTTAAAGAACCATCTTGTTTTTACCTTTGTATAATCTGAAGAACTTTCTTTCACCACAAAGAACCTTTATTGAAACAGAAAGATTCTTCAAATGTTAAACGTTCTTTATGGAACCATTTAGACAAAAAAGATTCTTCTATGGCATCGTGAAGCTCCTTATTTTTTAAAGAGTGTACTGGACTTCAATGGTGCCCCTGATTTTGAATGTCCAAAATGCAGTTTAAATGCAGCTTCAAAGGGCTCTAAACAATCCCAGCCGAGGAAGAAGGGTCTTATCTAGCAAAAATGATTGATTATTTTCTAAAAATAAATTAATTAAAAAAAAAAAAAAAATCACAATTTATATACTTTTTAACCTCAAACGCTCGTCTCGTCTGCCTGAACTCTGTTTTTTCTGGTTCATGACAGTTAGGGTATGTCGAAAAACTCCCATCTCATTTTTTCCTCCAACTGTAAAATCATTCTGCGTCATTCTGCATTACTGCAGAAGTACCGACCCACTGTTTACAAAGCGAACATGCAAAGAAGATCAAACACTCTTTACATAAAGGGTAAAACAGCGATGTAGGATGATTTTGAAGTTGGAGGAGAAAATGAGATGGGAGTTTTCAGACATACCCTAACTGTCATGAACCGGAAAAAACAGAGTTCAGACAGACGAGACAAGACGAGTGTTTGAGGTTAAAAACTATATAAATTGTATTTTTTTTTTGGAAAATAACCGATCGTTTCGCTAGATAAGACCCTTCTTCTGCGGCTGGGATTGTTTAGACCCTTTTGAAGCTGCATTTAAACTGCATTTTGGACGTTCAAAATCAGGGGCACCATTGAAGTCCAGTCCAGCGGTTGAGTTAGATGTTTAAATTTGTGTAACTTCATGTTGTGCTGTTAATGTGGGATGCGTGTAACGTGTGATGTGTTTCTAAGTATTAATGTGGATGTATTCATGTCACCAGTGTCAAAGACAAATTTCCGCTCTGTGACAAGCAGAATGGACAATAAAGTTAACCCATATGGAGGAAAATCCTGAAATGTTTCCCTCAAAAAGCATAATTTCTTTGCAACTGAAGAAAGAAAGACATGAACATCTTGGATTACAAGGCGGTGAGTACATGGTCTGTAAATTTTTGTTCCGGAAGTGAACTTCTCCTTTAAAACGTTAGAGTAAACTTTTAGTTTAAACTCACAATTGCGAGAAATAAAGTCAGAATTGCGAGATATAAACTCGCAATTCTGACTTTTTTTTCTTATAATTACACGTTTGTATCCTGCAACTCTGACTTTTTCTCTCAGAATTATGAGATACAAACTGGCGATTGCGAGTAATAAAGTCCGGTCCTGAGGAGAAAAAAAAAACAAAAAAAAACTGATATGTTCACAGAATTGGGAGTTTATCTCTCACATTTCTGAATTTGTAACTCACAATTGTAAATTTATATCTCACAATTCTGAGAAAAAAAGTCAGAATTGTAAGATAAGAAGTCGCAATTACCTTTTTTTTTTTATTCAGTGGCGGAAACGGGCTTCCATACGATCACATGTATTCTGTGTACCGTTATGCAGAACCTGATTTTACCAAGTACGTCATGTTCCTGGATCAACATCTTTGTTGACCCTGGAACAACATTGTGATTAACCAATCAGATTTGAAAAAACAGTTTATAGTTTTTGTGAAGTTTAGGCTTACAATCAGTGTTTAGTACTTGCACATTAGTGTCATTCATCTATTATTTCCTCTGATTTTAGGGATTACTCATGGGTAAGGTTAGGTTTAGGTGTAGGGATGTGGTCAAGTTTAAATTTTTGTATTAAAATGTTGTTCCAGGGTCAACAAAATATGTTGACCCAGGAACACATCTAACTCAGCAAAATCAGGACGTGCGTACCGTTATACTAAGGATCGGCAGTACCTCACATTTTACAAGATTAGATGTTTGTCAGTGGTGCTCAGGATCTGCAAATCATTTATGTACTGTAACAGGCAACTGGCAAGTGGCTAACAAAGTCACTTTAGCAGCTACGTAGAACGCATTGTTCTTTTTTCGTGCTATTTGTACATTTTATGGGTCTGGCTTCCGGACTCATCAGCGTCCAGCTATTTTTAGCTGTACAAAACATTTTGCTGCTTAATATTGCAAACTGGTGTGTCTTACCATATTAATTTAATGTATTATCTTAATTATGAACACACTGGTTTGTTTTGCAAACAGTTTTACCGTTAACTGCACATTTATTCTCTTCGTTATTTCCCTAGAGTGGATAATGAACCGCAAGTCTCACCCATTTGCTTACTTCCGCATTGCGGGCACATCCTTATGTTATCATCTTATCAAGTGAAAAGCTGCATGTTTGTAAGGAACAAATCCATCAAGACATTTTGACTTTAAACCATCACTTAAATTAATATTTCACAGGGTTCTTCCAGAAGTCAAGAACACTGTGTATGGAAAACAGAGAGAACTTGTCTGACAATCCTGATTTGAGATAGATCTGCAGCGTTGCACATTTCTGAGTCAGTTTCACTTTTCCACAAGAACCTATGATTATGAAATGGTGGCTATTTATTCCCACATCGCTCCAAGTAGGACGTCATAACTGTAGTGACCTTGATTGATTAGGCCTGGCTGTTCACTGCATATTAATGATCCGTAATGAGGCTTAATGCGGGACTTTTAATAGATATTTTTTTTAATTGGCAGAAACATCACCATGCAAAATCTATTTTATGATTCATTTGGTGATTAATAAACTTCTAATATCTGGGAACTGTGGCAAATCATGATGATTGTCCATTTGCTTTGGGTAAATAGGACTTCGATGCCTGAGACCGACAGCTTGACAGAATCATGAGAACTAGTAAATAGTTATTTCTGTTCAAGCTGACTCCCTAAGCATTTTAAAATAACTTGGAAAATTTGGCAAAATGAAATCTGAAAAGAAAAACAGATTCATTTAAGTACTAATGGGTGATAAAAAAAAATAATACAGCACTGAGCCTCAATAAAATCTCGATAAAAACCCAGCAACAATGAGATTACCTAGTACTTTGTTGTCTCCAAGGCACTATATTTTCTCATTTTATTATTAGCGATCATTTTCGAGCAAGCAAAGCAAAATGAAAAGGCCACGGTGCCTTGAATATTGAATAACTTGTCAATAGCAACAATCCTCTCAAGGTTTACGCCTGGTTGTTCGCACGACATTAGTCAGCGCCTGCCCCTATCCCGCTCTGTTATTGACGACAATGAAGTCAAGGTTCCAGAGGGAGTCGTATCCTTCACGTCCTCCGAATGGCGCACTCGCTGTCGACAAATATCCTGAACAAACCGAAGCTTCAGAAATCCAGGTGTTTGTCGATAAGTGCCACTCATGGCAAATGTTAAGTGACCCAGTGGTACATCAAACAAAATGTCAAAGGAGCTTTGTGGGAATCCCTGGCTGGTGTTGCTTATATTTGTTATTTGCACACATCCCTCGCTTTGCTTTAGGTTGAGGACATTCTAAGCTCCCCTTCATCCTTAAAGATTTTTTTTGTGTAATAAGATCCGTCTCACTCTGCCACAGGACCACCGACAGAGTAACTTAAAACCAAACTGTTTTTACTCTTCTAATTTAAACACATCAGCAGAGCATTTCTGCCACTGAAGTGAAATTAGTCAGCAGATGGCACTAGCAGTCTTTGAGGATGGATTGGATTCTAAACAAACGTTTGCAAATGAATCATTTGTTAAGCTATTTTCTAGCATATTGGTAGTTGATCGACAAGTTTCAGCTCTCAAATGGAAGCAAAGCTAATGTGCCAACAGTGCCCCCTTGTGAACATGGTCTGGAATTGCTACAGACTGTATTATTGAATCAGAATGTGTTTTAGGGTAAATAAACATCAGTATACAGCCAAATAAGATGCTAAATTTAGAATTTAGCATGATAATGCATCATTCAGTATATTATATTGAGAAATATATAAAATATATGCTAATTTAGTTATTGCACAAAATAAAAAAAATTTAAAAATAAATCAACCCCAGCTGTTTTTTTCCCCAAAATACAAAATTCAATTATTCATGTAAACTTGTGTTAAGACTGATAAGTGCATAACAATAAATAATAAATGTGTGGAGATGAGATGAGATTAAAATGATTTAAAATAAAGGTGGGATAGGAAGGTTACCTTATTGTGTCTTTTATAAATATTTGCAAAAATAATGACTGTATTCACACAGATTTCTCAAACAGGTTTCTGTAAGTGCTATATACACCTTTAGGAAATAGCTGCTATATTTATTTGATAAAAAACGGTTCTTCTACTCACTTAGAGCTGTTCATTTGTTTCTCAAGTCTGTCTCTAACCAGCTGACAAATGTTTTTGTTCATGTGTTGCTTGCATGCTCATGTGAGAGACTCTCGAAGTTGCAGGCAGGCTGTCTTCACACAATCTAACACCTGCGCGAAGCCACCTGTCTACTCTAACAGGGCTGTGCTAACAGGCTTTTGTGGTGACATATCATCAATTCAAGAAGGGCAAAGCAGACTTTCAACGACAACAGAAGCTGACAAAAGCAAGCAGGAGAAGGACAATGTCCTCGCGTAAATTACAAAAGCTAGCACTCGCAGCGGGAAGCCTTATTTTAGCTTTGCCAGGATCGAGAAGTGTTGCT
Organism: Cirrhinus mrigala; assembly: GCA_036247105.1. Lineage (NCBI taxonomy): Eukaryota > Metazoa > Chordata > Actinopteri > Cypriniformes > Cyprinidae > Cirrhinus > Cirrhinus mrigala. The sequence continues at coordinate 22,364,433 of CM070012.1, read as the reverse complement.
CACCTTCTCACCTTCCTGTCACAGTTTGTACCTCAGGCTCCAGAAATGTTCCAGAGGACTGGCATATGTCAGAGTCTGGTGAAGGTGTCATAGGTCATATACAGCTTGGTGCGTAGGGTGACATAGTTCCACTTGTCGGGCACATCCTACTGCTGAGAGCAGCAGATGAGATGTATTTTGTCACAATGCCGCTACACTATTGATTACTGAGTCTAAAGAGGGCAAAGGTGCTGGCTCGTCATGAGGAGATGTAGCCGGGCAATGATTTAAAGTGTTTGGAAATTGAATTTGCCTCCAGTCTCTAAATGATGTGGGTTGTTTCATATTGTGGTAGAGCTGTAAGACAAATGACTGCTGGTTTGTTCAGAAGTATCAGAAATCCTCGTTCCTATACAGTGAATGTAATATCAAGTAAGACCAAAAATTAAATCCAATCTAATCTATATATTTTAACATTTCTGCGTCTCTCTCACCTCCCCTGAGCCCATTGAGTTTTAACAGACCCCCTAAAGCATGTGGTGAGTTTGGTGGGGGGTAATTGAGAATGAATAGGAGACAGTCACATGAGAGGAGGCAATGCCTCCATTCTGATATGTTTGGATATGACTGGTTATGTTCAGCTGTGACTGGTTCATGCAATAAATCCCGCCTCCATTCCGCGCAAATCAGTCTTAATGAACAATATAATGACGTTAATGAGAAGACCGATTTAAAAAGTAAGTAAACAACTCACACACTTACATACAAACACTTTGTTGCATCAAAATAAGACTTGTGGGAGTTTTCCGTGACCAATATTTACCAAGCTTTGATGACAGATGATCCAAAATATTAAAAAATAGTTCAAAGTTAACAGTTAAAAAGAACCGCTGAACATAAGTTCACAAATAAAATATATTGTTGAGATTGTTTCTGACTTATTATTTTGGAATAAATGTAAAATGCTTAAAAACACTAACTTGATGAGAATCATACTTGGCTTTAAAAAAGACAACAGGGATTGCGTTGTTAATGTGAAAATATATAAAAAAGTAATGTTTATTTAACCAAGTAAATGTGATTTGGACATGAATTTACATTTGATTTAAAAGAAAAAAAACAGTCTGTTTATAAACAAATTTGCAGTTGTGATGGAGATTACCTCCTTTTTTAAAGGCAATGGCTAATAGCAATAGATGCTATTTACACTCTTAAAAATACAGGTGCTTCATGATGCCATAGAAGAACCTTTTTTGTTTAAATGGTTCCATAAAGAACCTTTAACATCTGAGGAACCTTTCTGTTTCCCAAATGGCTTTGCGTATACCCACTTCTAAATCCCCTCTGATGCGCATCATTCAGTAGTGTCCTGCATTAGCCAAAATCATGACAGGCCACCATTTCTAATTCAATCGTATGTGAATAAAGGCAAACATTCGCTCAATAAACCCAGTAAAGACGGTGAGAACCGTGGCGCTGGCTTCCTTTGAAATATGTTTGATGATTGTGCCTGATGCGCCCGCGCCAGCACCACATTTGCTGCCTGTTCATACGCGAGAGCATGTCAAAGGAGGCACGCCGAGTAGTAAAATAATAATTATTGATTACTAATTTGAATCAGTACATTATAACGAAAACAATACATTAAAAATGAAAAGAACTTTTGTCCAAGGATCCAGTAGGTGTTCAAACACTCAACCGATTTCATCAGAGATTGTGGAGAGGCACATCCAGATGTCAGTTCACGTTATTCTTTTTAGCTTGGATTTGGCTTAAAAGCACGATCGGGTGCGGTTATCTAAATCAGAGAGAAATACAGGTGCGGGTGGGTGGCGGGCGGTAAATTAATTTGAAGCTGCTAATCCGGGTGACGTTTGAGCTCATCCGCGGATCTCTAAAAAAGGCATTCAGTTTTTTTAAAACAGCCAGTAGCCTTTTAGTTTACAACAAAACCCTGAATCATGTCCTGTAGGAGAAAAAAATGCAAACATAAAACGCTTAAATCTGCCATAAATAAGGCTTTAGTCAACTTTTCTTCCTGGGTCTCATGGGAAAAACGTACCTGTGGGAACTTTTTCGAGAGACGCGAAATACGTACCAATAAGTACATACCACTGCAGTTCCCAACAGAAATGTCCCCTGAGTGGAACTAAAAAAAGTGTTCATTTTTTTTCCTTCAGAACAAATGAACATACATATGTTACATTTTATGGTAAAGGCTATATTGTACACAGATGTTCTGTACAATAATTACGGTTTTTGCATTATTGTAAGGGGTAGGTTTAGGGGTGGGGTAGGTGCAGACGTTAATAAAACACAAATAGCTAATAGTAATGTAATTTATTGTTAGTTGTAGCTGTATCAACCACATTTTATGTGACGTTGGTTTTGTATGCGTCACCGCAGTTCTGACTTGAAATGTCTGATGAGTGGCGCTATAACTCTAATGCTCCGTGACGTTTTAAAATTACGCACCATCTCCACTACCTAAACCTACCCGATAGGATGAATAAAAGCGAATGTGACGTAAAAACGCAATCACAAGCATGTCATTTCAGCTTGTTTTTCAATCTCATCTTTGAGCTCTTCATCATGAGTCATGTTTTTCACAGGATTCCTACCCAAGGATTCTGGATCCTAAGTCAAATTTCGTGCAAGCCTGTTACATCCGGAAGGCGAAACATATTGATCTGTAATCATAACTGTGTATGAAAACGATTACAAGTGCTTGCTATTTTACCGTCTCTTTTATCGAGTTCATTTTTGTTGGAAACTGCAGTGATATGTACTTATTAGTACATATTTCGCCTCACACGAAAAAGTTCCCACAGGCAGGTTTTCGTCATGAGACCAGGTTTCAACAATTTCAGGATCTATGACACATGGACTAAAAGCCACTAGTCTCAGCCTCAGACGTCATGCCTGGAAACATGCTGTGTTGCCGAGCCCTCTCACGAAAGAAGAAAGCCGTCGTGTTTACAGCTGTGACGACGCGTGACTATTAGGATCAACTAAACGCTGGATTTTCAAGAGTATGTGAAAAATGTATAGTTTAAGGCATAGAATCTTTCAAATATATCCCAGAGTTTTACACACCGGTCTGTTATTGTGGCTACACTTCCACACCCCTAAACATGACGCGGCACAAAACGAAACTTGATTGGTTGCTTTACCTGTCAGTCATATGGCCTCTTGGGCGGGCCTTGGCCATTCAAAGCGGCCAAAGTTCCCAGACCTTCTGCCGTCGGTCTGAAGGTCTGGCTACACAAGCCAAAAAAGCCACAAACTTCAATTCTGATTCAAATGGGTCATTAATTCTTACTTCAGTATAATAACAGAGTGTATATTTATAGGCAGAGAAAAAATTCACTTTGTGACATCTAATTCAGATTCCCATTCCGTTTCAGTTACACAGTGTGATTGCAAGCCAACTCGATGATCAGCATTGCTCTGGGCAACAATAATTGTCTGGTCATATGGGCAAGAGCGGCAGATGATCTAGGGATATCTGTGCCCCATCAGTCATCATCGAAGGAGAGAACAAAACATTTGGCTGCATCTCAATAAAGTGAGCTTTGACTCTAATACACAACTGATTCTTCTCTCTCTGGAAGGTAGTCAGAAATCTGGGACACCTGCTTGCCCCACACAGCTGAACCTGAAGTCACGATAACCCTGACACTTCCCAACAAAACAACACCTAACTTTCCTTTCCAGCAGCGGACACCCTTACTTTATTCTCTTGAACAAAATAAACACCCCTCCAGGGATTTTTCACTTGAACTTGTGCCTGCCTTCATCAGTCTGCCACAGCAGTGGGAAAAGTTTCAGTAAACAAAAAAATCATGTCACACAGATTTCTTGCGCCTGATGTTGGGTAAGGACAACTTTGCGAATAATTTTGTTTATTGTACCTGATGTGTACCTGTAATTTTTATTTTTAATTGGAAGTTTTCAGAAAACAGCTCAAAATTCCTGCATGCTTCTTTCTGTTGCTTTTAACTGTTCTAGGAAAATAAGCGTTCTCATAAAGTTTATTTTTGGCGGGAATATGTCCATATATGGTCATTTTCTCAACTTATCAAAGCTGAGAAAAGTTTGACTGTATGCAAATGACTCATTATGTAAATGACTCAATTTCAAAGTGGCAACTACCAATGGGAGTAACATGGAGCTCATGAGATCCATATCCTGTAGGATACTGTAGCTGGGTGTAGGCAAAATGGTTGAAGTCGTGATATATTGTGACAGAGTGAAAAAGAAAAAAAAAAAATAGTGGTGTGGGGACACGATTCAATTCATCCCTTGTTGATTGGATAGATTTAGATATGAAGGCGAGCTTTCAATTGAAAGAAAGGGACAACGTTTAAACAGAGAGCAGATTGTCATTTCACCAGAAGATAGAGTCATATTATTAAAAATTACAAGGTAAATAAAAAAAATAAATGCCCACATACTGTGATTTAAAAATCAAAATTATGCATGAAAACTATGTTGTTGCCATTCAGTTTTTGAGTCATACATCTTTTTCATAATGCATTCTGCAGTTTGTTGTCCCTTACAAACACTTTTTTTCCTGCATAATGATATTTTTACTCGCAAGAAAGAACTACTGTATTGTTATACAACTGTAACTATTCTACTAAATATACACACACAACTATAACTTCAAAAAAGGGCCTGTTACATAGCCTACTAAAAATTTACAGCGACAGAGCACTGTATAAACATCTATTAAAGACCGACAGCGCAGTAATTTAATCACTGTGTGGTCAAAATCCCTTTAAGGCAAGACAGTTCATTCGGCAGCCATATTCATAACGCCCACAGCCAGCTATTTCTAGCAATGCATTATGCAAGTAAAACTCTTATGTAGGCTACTTGAATGGGGTAAGACAGAAATCTGAACAACTGTGTTGAAATTACATTTCAATATGATATTACAGTGAATTATGACAACAGTGGCATCATAAATTGTTTCTTATACACACACAGAGAGACTAGAGTAAACAATATAGTGCTCAGTTCTTTTGAAAAAAAAAAAAAAGAAAATTATTTACTCACCACCGTAATGTTTAGTAACCAGCATTCTTCAAAATATCCTTTCAAGACGTCAAGGTGAACTTTCAATCTTGAAATGCTTGTATAGTAGGAAAATATCTAATTACAGTCTGGGTTAGAGGGCATGATTAATTGCGTTTAAGAAAGCATTTTCTTTATAATTAATTTCATCCAAATAATGCTTTAACTTGACCACCCTGCATCGATTTAATTTTAAAAAGTTTACTTGTTGCTGCGTTTGTTTTTGTCGCACATCAGCATATAAATCCTGCACCACACCCCGCAAGCCCTGTCATAATTAATAACCACAAATGTGTCTGTGCTGACTCATTTATTTCATTATCATATTCTCATGAAGATATTAAACCCACTGAAAGATCATTAGCAGCTGAGTCCTCTGACCTACTTCCTGCTTCACCTCTGGTACTGAATGAGATCATCTCTATTAAAGCTCATTATTTTCATCTAGGGCATAAGGATTGATTAAGCGCATACCTCATACAGTGTGTGGTCAGTACTACTTACCGCATGCAATTAGTATTGATCCAGTGGGGTAGGATGAGACAATGAAAGATAAGCTTTGCTCTGGACCGATAGCTATATTCCATTAGCTGCATGGAGCATGGAGGAAATACTATATGTCTTGACTTTCTTTGCAAATGGGGAGCCTTTTTCACTTCCAGCATAGTGGTTCACAGATTGATATTTCACACTGGATGGAGATACAAAGATGATCCGGGCTTTAGTGATTGATCACCTGTTGGCCTTCCTGAAACGCTAGGTCAACCATAGAAGATAAGCCGTTGTCAAGAGAGACCCCTTGTGGTTAAGGGGAGAAGCGCTCACTTCTAGTTGTGTAATTCAGAATAATAATTCTACTTGTGTAACGGGCTTAAATACTGAATCTTTTAGTAAAATCAAAGAGACTGAGATTACATTTTTTTAAGACTTAAGATTTTTATGATCATTACATCATTATTATTATTATATAAACAGGACGTAGTCGTAAATGCAGACATAACAGCTATTGAGGCAAAAAAAAAAAGGTTGCGCCAGCCTGGCTCAAGCAATTAACGACAATAGACAACCCATAATCGGTAAACATAAATTAATTTATTATATCAGAATGGGATTTTAGCTCCTAAAGTCACATTTGCAGGTAAAAAACGACAGTTATTTTAGGGCTCTGTATGTTTGCAAGCAACAAAAAATAATATAATACCATATAATATAATATAAATGGAAAACACAGACAAAGAACGTAGTAATAAGATCCCACCGTCGTTGTGCCACACACACAAAAAATATATATGCATGTACAATTTTTAGTAATTTAGATAACAACTGTACATGATAAATGCTTCGTTTTTACCTTAGTGCAAGGATGGTGATTAAAACCCATATATTTTCGGTTGGTGTTTAATTTCAATAAAACAGAAAGAACAAAAATACACTCTTATCCATCCTATTCTTCAACGCGGAAGTCAGCCTAGGTGAGACTTCCGGTTCATTAAATAATGAGAAGAATAACGTTTAGAAAATGGTAAATTAAACCGTTCATAATTAAAGTAATACATTAAATAATATATAACACACTACATTAAAATAATGTAATAATGGTAAGACACACTAATTTGCAATATCAAGCAGCAAAACAAGTTGTTTTGTACAGCTAAAAGTAGCTGGAAACGAAGATCGGAAGCCAGACCCATAAAATTTACAAATGGCTACGCTTACAGAAAAAAATAGGGTGGATAGAAAGATATTTCACACTTGTTATAGTTGAATATTTCACCCAAAATGAAGATAGGTTTAAAGTTAACACACCTTAAAACAGCTTTTCACTTCACAGGACATTACTGTAACGTTACTCAAGATTGGACTGAAAGTTGAGGGTAATTGTAATGCTTTTATCACCTGTTTAAACTCTCATTCTGACGGCACCCATTCACTGCAGATGACACCTTGATGAGCAAATGATGTAATACTGTTCCGATGAAGAAACAAACTTAAGTGATTGGCATGAGGGTGAGTACATTTTCATCAGATTTTCATTTTTGGGGTGGAATATTCCTTTAAGACACTAGACATGGGTGTTTTTTGGCTAATTTTATTACACAATGTCCTTACATTTTTTTCCCAGTCCGGTGCCTTTGACATCACAGATCATGCATCCAAATAAAAAAAAAAGCCTCCCAGAACTAAGTGCTTAAGAACAACAGTGGCAGCATGAAGATCACGTACTGCTCATCCAGGGCTGCATCCACCAGTTGAGCTACTCCCATTGAGATAAAGGGGAATGCTAAGAAATATCTAACAGATATCTCCAGGTATGTCTGATAAACTCTTACTGACATTGGAAGGTGGTGAAGTAATGTTCCTCTATGCACACAAGAGGGCAGAGCAACTTCACTAATAAATGTGTTGATTTTGTGCTGTGGAATCTGTCATGCATAACTAGGTTTTCTGGATACCTTTGCAGTAATTTATCAAAAGCCCCAAAACCTATAAAAAGACCCCCCAAAAATCAAAGTCCTGAAGTAAGGCGTCTTTTGTTCAGGGTTTATGCAACAAGCCATTAATCATTTGCCAACCCATGCTAACAATAGTTCAAATGTCTGCATCAAAGGCCTCATTTGTGTAACAAAAATAGTCATAGCTTCCAGTCTTATGAGTGATAATTTACTTCCAGCTGTAACCACAAGACTGCTAATGTTGTTTTTCACTTTGCTGTTTAGGGCCAAAAAAAAAAAGATATTTAAGCCTGAGTTGAACTGTTGTAACCATGACGTTTACAAAAAGATGAAAATCCGCTGCTGGAAAATAATGCCTATTCATTATTACACTAATGCATCCTGTTTCTTAATAAAGCCTAATAGTTTCAAAGACAACATTGCCACAGTTTCATTCAATGGAAAATTCTCTGTAGATGATTGCATGGTAAATTTGAAATGGTAAGTGGAGGGAGATTTATGAAAAGTCATGTCTTTCATATAATCCTCTATTAAAATCTATGCTAGTTAAGTTGTCTGTGGGTGTGCAAGTAGCTCGGTTCATTACAGCAAAAGGCCCTTGGAGACATCTGGATCAGGTGAAAAGCTCTGGGTCGTCATTCACCGTCTGCTCTCATTCTGCCCATTAGCTTCAACACACTCCCTCCAAATCAGCTTCTCTTAGATCTGATGTAAGCATGAAATATACCAATTTGGAAGTTTATTAATTTAACATTGTTATTCCACTATCTATCTATCTATCTGAACAACATTAAACAAGTAGCTTGGAAGCCTGTTATCAGAAGAGTCTAATAAGACTGGAGTTGGCACACTGCCTCATTTTATGATTTGTCATGCTGACCTCTCTATTTCTAGTTTCCACTATGACAAAGACTTCCTCTTATGTCATCTACATGTAAATATAATCCAGTTTATGTCTTGTGTTTACTTACTGCTGAACGGTTAGTCATTTTGTTTGCACTAACTATTAAGCTTAATAACCATTACATAAGAACTATTTGCAGTAGTAGGTACATATCCACACCTACAAATTACGACTAGTCAGTTTTGATAAATGTCAGATGATGCTGTTTGTCCAACTAAATACTATTAAGTCTTTTGATTTAATATGGTGGAACAGATTAATGAAAAATCATTATTTTATAGCAAAAACAGCAAATAGCAATATATCTCATATACTTCTTCTTACAATAACCTTGGTGACATGATTGAACAAAACTGAGAAAGAGAAACCTGAAACCTTAGCTCTCTTCACTCTCAGAAAAAAAATGGCACAAAAGCTGTAACTGGTGCAGTACCCTAAGGTACAAAAGCTAAAAGGTACACATTGTACATATTAGTGCCTTAAAGACACATATCAGAAAATAAAAAGAGAACATACTAGTGTGATTTGAAAGAGTGTGCCTCCACCTTGAGAGTGCTCTTTGTTGAGCCTTTTGGGTCAAATTTTTGGGTTATTTTTTCATTGTTTGGGTGGTTTTTGTGTTACCCAGCTCCTGGGTCAAATTTAACAACCCAATGTTTGGGTAGTTTTTGTATTACTCAGATTCTGGGTCAGACGTAACCCAGTGGTTGAGTTATTTATCGTGGGGATTTTATTTATAAAATAATTACTGTGCTGTATATCATTCAGTTTAATGCAGAGCAACATGCTGGCGCGCGATGTGTATCACCTAAATGTCAGTCTTATCTTGTGATGGAAAAGCCTGATACTCTGCATAAAATAAACGATTTTATTCATAAAGATACAGAATACAAAAAACTTTGGATGTGTATGAATACATTTGTATGGATTGTTTAAAAAATGCAGTGCATTAACAAGTAGGGATGTCTTGAGCCAGTCTCAAGGACTGGGGATGGGGCGAGAAGAATTATTGAATAAAGTCATTATTTTATTTTTCTTTGCACACAAAAAATATTCTCATAGCTTAGTAAAATTACAGTTGAACCACTGATGTCACATGGACTATTTACCAATGTCCTACTACATTTCTGGACGTGGCAACATTTCAGTTGCATTGGTGTCTATGCAGGGTCAGAAAGCTCTCGGATTTCATCATTACATTTTATATACTTTTTAACCTCAAATGCTCATCTTGTCTAGCTCTGCGTGAACTCTGTGTATTCCGGTTCAAGACAGTTAGGGTATGACGAATATATCTCATCTCATATTCTTCTTCAACTTCAAAATTGTCCTACATTGCTGTTTTACCTTTTTTTGTAAAGGGTGTTTGATCTTTGCATATTCACTTTGTAAACACTGGGTCGGTACTTCTGCAATGATGCAGGACAATTTTGATGTTGGAGGTGAAAATTAGATGGGAGTTTTTCGACATACCCTAAATGTCTTGAACCCGAATACACAGAGTTCATGCAGAGCTAGACAGGACGAGCATTTGAGGTTAAAAAGTATATAAATTGTCAGTTTGTTTAAAAAAATATTTTGTTAAAACAAAAAAAAAAACGATCGTTCTGCTAGACAAGACCCTTCTTCCTCGGCTGGGATTGTTTAGAGCCCTTTCAAGCTGCATGTAAACTGCATTTTGGAAGTTTAAACTCGTGGGCACCACTGTCCACTATATGGAGAGAAATCCTGAAAGATTTTTTTTTTTTAAACATAATTTCTTTATGACTGAAGAAAGAAAGACATGAACATCTTGGATGACAAGGGGGTGAGTACATTATCTATAAATTTTTGTTCTGGAAGTGAACTTCCCCTTTAAGGCTGTTCTGGCACGTCACACACTTCGGAGCTTCCATGTTCAGTCTGTGTATTTGATGCGTCCTTCTGTAACAATCACTCATTCATTTATTGTTTACTTTAATCTGCCGTTTTGAGCTGACTATTTGAGACATGGTTGTCATAACGTGTTGTTATGGGTCGTGTCTTGCTTTGGATTTGACTAACAGACTGGCTCTGATACAGCAAGCTTCATACTTTTATCTCTAATTTTTTCCCTTTATGTTGTAATTATTTTGCTTATTGTACATATAAATACAAGAAGTTTATATCATTCGTCCCGTATTCATAATTGTGATCACACAGTCTGTTTACAATAGGGCTGGGAAAATAAATCGATGCGTCCCGAATCAAGACATGATCGCGATTCTCTCTCAAATCGATTCTAAGTTTAGTTTTTAACAGCCGATGTAACTGCATGCTTTAGAAACAGCTGTACTCTGCTTGCTTTCAATTCCTTACACACAGATGAACCTAAAATAATGATCCATAAAGGTTAAAGCAAGTTACAAGGGTGTTCACAGCTGGTTGTGTTTGCATTAATCTCATGCCATAAAAGCATTTGAGCCAAGGTGCAATTAACATGACTCAGCCAAACGCACAAGCGCTCTTTAGCAGGGCTGCCAGGTTTTCACAACAAAACTGCCCAATTGCTACTCAAAACTAGCCCAATCGTGCTTCGAGGGGGGTCCCCCATTAAAAATCGCGTTCCGGGGGATAAAATACATATTTTTTTGTCGGGGTTCCCCTGGTAACTTTGTATTTTAGAGGCTAAATATGATGTTATTGGGGTCGCTTCAACCAGCAAACATTAAAAACAACCAACGGCAATAGTGTTAATGTAGCCCAACTTTGCAACACTGCTCGTGAGCATTTGAGTGTGCATTTAAAAAAACTAAATTATAGCACCATCTGCTGTTAAAAAATCTAAGCTCAGAATCGAGAGAGAATCGCGATGCATTTGGAAAATCTAAGAATTGTTTCACGAATCGTGATGCATCAATTTATCATCGCAGCCCTAGTTTCTAATGTCTACCACTGTAACATGTTTACATCTACCATTGTCTTTATACAGTATGTGCATTGATTTTACTTAATTGTGCAGTAACACTAGGAATATACAAGTATCGGTTTGGGACTCTGTATCGGCAGATATTCGGTATTCAAGGACGGATCGAGTCGGGACATTCAGGGCTGTGCATGTGGGACATAGCTGAATATGACTTTTTGGCCATTAAAATAAGTTAATAAAAATGCACCAAACCATAATAGGTCAAATTTATGACACTGTATGATTTCGCTGGATACAGTAATGCGGGACAGGATCAGGAGGTGAGACAGGCCGAAATAACCATTTAAATGACGTGCATAGACATTTAAAACTAGCTTCTTATTATGCAATGTCAATTTTATGCTAAATAATAGTTAGATAATTGTTAATAGTTGCCCTATCACTGAAAAGATTAGAGTTTTGCCTTTAATGTTTTCCAGAAAGTAATTTGACACCAAATGAACCCTGTTATTCTTGGAAAGTGTTACTTTATAAGCTTATATGCAGGAAATACTGTGCTTTAGAAATACTAAAACACTAAAACTTAGAAATAGTAAAATGCTTTGCATTGTATTACAGAAAATAACTTGTGAAACACTATGTTATGGTGTATTTCTATTGCTGCTGATTTAATTTTAACACTTTTTGACATTAAAATTCCCATTCCCTGAAAGTCCTTGAATGTTGTTCTTTATGACATTCAGAATTTATGATGTGCCTTTATGTGCGGGTGCAACTTTAGAGAAATGACTGACATTTTTTCCAATTTAGACATACATAACAAGCGTTAAAAATCAATGTATAGTCTGGCAGATAAGGTCATACAAAGCGATCTGAGGCATCTGAAAGGGCTTCTTTCATCTTCTTCTTCTCTCCACCTACAGTGTGTGGGTGTAGAACTGTCCCTTTTCTCCTGTCATCATGCACGTTACATTGAACAAGCCTCCCTGAACGCTATGCATTCACTAGTGATCTTGTGGGATTCCTGCCAACGTGTAATCAGTGACTGCATGGAAAGTGACAAAAGAGGGGAATCTAATGGTTGGAAGAGTGGGCTAATTGCAGGGGGAGTACATGCTTGTCGCAGGGGGGCAACCCAGAGTGAAAAGAGAAAGTAGGAGGCATTTAAACAGTCTGGTATGTGAAAGAGAACTGTGGAGCAGAGAGAAGAGGGGAGCATACTGTATAATAACACAACTGCTGATATCTTTTTGTCTGAGGGCAGCTGGGTTAAACAGCCTATTGAGTAGACATACCTTTTGTATCTCACCTCCAACAACACGAGTGCCATTATTGTACTCTCTCTTGATAAAATAATCATGAATTTCAACATGAGCACATCTGTTTTGGATGTATCACTCCTGATTTATTATTGGCAGGTTGAGTGTGCTTACTGTAGCTCTCGACGCTCAGCAACTCTCCATTAATACTATTCCAGAGCAATATGGTAATATCAGCATTCTCAGTGATCCTGTTTATAATATGTGACCCTGGACCACAGAACCAGTCATAAGTAGCATGGGTATATTTGTAGCAATAGCCAAAAATACATTGTATGATCATACATATAAAATGATCGATTTTTATTTTTTGTCAAAAATCATTAGGATATTAAGTAAAGATTATGTTCGATGAAGATATTTTGTAAATTTCCTACCGTAAATATATCAAAAAATTTTTTTTTTCATTAATATGCATTGCTAAGAATTTCATTTGGACAGCTTTAAAGTCGATTTTCTCAAATTTTTTTTTTTTTGTTTTTTTTTTTGCACCCTCAGATACCAGATTTTCAAATAGTTGTATCTCGGCCAAATATTGTCCTATACTAAAAAAAAAAAAAAAAAAAAAAAAAAAAAAAATCAATGGAAAGCTTATTTATTCCGCTTTCAGATTATGTATAAATCTAAAATTTACACTTATGACCAGTTTTGTGGTACCAGTTTATAAAGCAGCATAACAGGCTTGAGGAGTAAAATAACGTGAAGAGAATGACACCAGAAGCCTCGCAAATTCAAGTTTTTATGTTAAAAAATAAGGTGGATAATGTAAAGTCATGGGGTAATTTATCATTTGGGATCTGTACAATACAATTAGTAGCATCCAATGGCATCTTGTAGTTACATTATATTCAAAGGCATCAAATTGGACATTTACTGTATTTTTGTATTATACTGTATGATGTCATGTCATTTCATTTCAAAAGAGCATTTACCAGCCTTCATCTCATCAGGCTTTTCCAGCGATTAGAAAGCTTAGTAAATCCACCTTTGAAGCTGATTAAACTGGGATGTTCCCTCTGACCAGATAGCAGCATTTATGTGGCTGAGTGCTACCCTACTAAAATCTGTCTGTCTTCCATAGTAGTGACCCACTATACAAGGTGTTTTACAGATTTATGTCAGTTAAAGAGATTTAAATAATATATGTATATCTTTTGAGGGGACGTTATATATAGACTTATATCCGGTGTTAATTCATTTATTTGAGGAATACTGTAGAATATTAGTACAATTGTTTAACTGTTTTCTATTTAAAATTTAAAATATAATTTTTTCATGTGATGGCAAAGCTGAATTTTCAGCAGTCATTACTCCAGTCTCCTCTTTCCTTCAGAAATCATTTTAATATGCTGATTTCATGCTCAAGAAACATTTTTTTTCTTATTATCAATGTTAAAAACAGTCGTTCTGCTTCATATTTTTTGTGGAAACTGTGATACACTACCATTCTAAAGACTGGCATAAGAATGTTAAATCATTATTGCATGTTTTATGATGCAGTATGTAGCTTCTTATTTCTCAAACAACCATGTCAGAAGACATAACCATGTCCATATTTTAGGATGACAATACCAAGATTGTGAAAGTTTGGCCAACACAGATTCCTGACCACAACCCCATTAAAAGTAATTTCTTTACACTGCCTTAAAAAAAGAAGTTGCACACTCTACTAATTCATTGGACCGCCTTTAGCTTTGACAACATTGTGCTTTTGTTGTGGCATCATTTTGACAACAATATGCTACATTACAACATTTGTTTCAATGAATAATTGCATAATTTTTGGCTGAGATCTTGTATTGACAATGGGAGAGTCAAACCTCTCTGTAAAGATGACTCCAGCACATCTTAAAGACTTGCAATAAAGTTAAGGTCAAGAAACTCTGGTTGAAAACAACTCATCTTGGGTTATTTGGCAACCCATTGCTAACCCAACCCAACTTGTTTAAAAAGCATTTTAGAAATAAAGAAACAAAAAATGTAACCTTTAAAAGTAGCATTTTAATTTAAGTGTATTCAACCGTTCTCTGTAATCACTTTTCACCAAAATAGAGCTAATTCCAGTTGCTGTTGTCACTGAAATCCAACTTAGGCTCATTGGAAATACGTGCCTCTATATACATTTCTGCAAACCTGAAAAACGTACCTATATGTACGAATCACTGCAGTTTCCAGTTGAAATGAATGCTGGAGGCAGTAAAACTTTTGATTAATAAAGCCTAATTTTCAGAGGATTACTACAGCAGAATATTATACATTATGGTTTTAAAACAATTTTAACATTCTGCGCGATTTGAAAACATACTTTTGAATGTTGTCATCACATATCCAGCTTCATATGCATGAGTTTCCTAATTCAGTAGGTTTGCTCGGTAACTCACGTGATACGATTTTGCACTAGGGTGATGAAGAGCTCCGGTTTGAACCCCGTGAAACTACGGTTCACCAAAACAGCTCAAATCTGAATGAGGAAATAAAAATAGCACGGCTGCATTACAAAATACATTTTTAATCAGTTTTGCATTTGTTAACACTATCGGTTAGGTTTAGGGTTGGGTTTGGTGTAGGGATATTTCCAATAAGATAGAGCATTAACCTAGCGACACGCCCCGGATATTTGAATTCTGAACAGCTGCAATATGTATCTGAAGCAGCGTAATAAAAACACAGCAATATGTGCACATGATAAAAACGTGCCAAGGTCACGCATTGAACGTGCGTTTTAGCGCCATTCTCTGGACATTTCACTTTGAAACTGCCGCGAAATGTTCAGTAAGGTACGTAATTACAGTGTTGCAGAAATGTATGTAGAAGCATGTATTTCCAATGAGCCTGGGCTGCTGAAATCTGAGCCGGTGATGGGCTGCTGTTCAGCGGTAGGACTACGAACCTCAGACCGCTGCCTCGCGTTTCACTCATAGCTGAAAGATGCCATGACTGACTCCATAACCTGCCCATAAACAAAGAGTACTGAGATTAGAGAACATATTTTAACATAAAAATTAACCAATTAAATCAAATTCAGTATTATAATGAATAAAATCGATTTGTTGCGCAAGGCAAAAGGCGTTTCCATCATGTGAAACAACCACTGCTGACGCAGCTGACTTGACCTTGTATGTTGCGTTGCATAAAATAATATAATTTACAGCACAGTAGAGATTTTATAAATGAAATAAAATGCATACAAACCTTTATTTCTCTGAAGTGCACAGTAGCGCTGAGAACCGCTCTCCTGATCCAACAAGCGGAACCCAGCATTTGGGTTAAAAAATTAACCCAGCATTTTTTTTTAGAGTGCAGAAAAAACTACCCAGCACCTGGGTAAAAAATATAAAGAACAACCCAATAAAATGACCCATCAGGCTGAACCCAGCAATTTGGGTTAAAAAAAAAAAAATCCAGTATTTTTAGAGTGTACTGTACATGAAATCCATGCTCCCTCAACCACTATTCTACATTTGGGTCCGGTGAATCTTAACATTGTCATGCTGGAATATAAACATGAATACGAATTTCTTTTAAAGAAATGAAAAGCTAGCATCAAGGATAAAATGACTGTTGTAAAACATATGCCAGCAGAAACATATCACTTCAGTAATGATTCAATCCTGTACTCTTCGGTATTTTCTTATTTAAATCCAAATGACAACTTTTCTTTTCTTTTCTTTTTTTTTTTTTGACCAGGCAGTGCACACAGTGTAATGCATCTGATCATTAGACACTGAGGAACCCGGAAGTGCGTCTGCTTGTTGTGTAACCTCATGATAATGTAATCTAGTGTATATAAAAATAAAAATTTAATTCCGATAATGGTGATGGAAGTGTTGCACTGTAAGTCAACTTGCACTGACCGGAAAAAAAGGAAGCCTAAATAGGTAATGCAGAGCATATTGTGTAATGTCTGAGCTGCATGTGTGGACCCAATCCTGATACAGTGGTTCAGCAACTCAGCACATCTTTATAGCATGCCTGTTCTCTGATGATTTATTTGAATCACTGTTAGATTTCTTGTTCATTGATTTCAAGCGGGGGCAGGGGGTGATCTATAAAAATTCTAAAATAAAAAATAGATGATACACTATAAAAATGATATAAAATGATCTAAAAAGGTACAAACCTGTTCACTGGTTAACAGTAAGTACTTTATATGGTGAAAAACTATATTTATTTGTACAGAGTATTTATGTGTCCATATATGAAGGATGTAGGCTGTCAAACATACACAACTGTTAGCCAATCATAGCAGTGGGCGTTTATTTCCGAGTTTACAATCCGCCAGGCCTATTCAAACAGAGTGTTCTGATAAAGGGGGTCAAAACAAGGACAGAAAATAACCTATTACTTTAATATTATGATGTTTTTTATGTAAAATTCTTAGTGGACATTATAGTGGACACTATTAGTGGACCTCAGAGAACAGTACAAAATAATAAAAAAAAAAGGCAGTTCATGACCCCCTTATTGTTTATATTATTAACGTCATTTGTGTTGCCATGTTGCTTTGCTTTGTATACCTTGTTAGGAAATCTTGTTGGGTAATTTTACTGTATATTAATAGCCAAGCAGATCTCATGTAAATTCGTACATATTTTACATAGTGGCCTCACTCGTGAGAATTCATGATTCTTTGCTATATTGTGCGTATTTTACATGTTTCCCAATTCGTATCAGTTTGTACAAATGACCTTCCCATAACCCCGCCCCTAAACCTATAAACCTCATGCGAATTAGCCACGTCGTAAAATATGTACGAATTGGTTGAGACAGTGTTGCATTTTGGTCATCAGCAAGCCGTTATTAATATAGGGGCACTGAAATGCGCTCGCTTTTTACTTTCACCGTAGAGATTCACAATCACACATTTTACAAGATTTGTCAGTGGTGCTCAGGATCTGCAAATCATTCACTATCGTCCTCATCTGTCCTTACTCTATTTATATGGTAAGCGAAATTTTATGTAGCCTACTGTAATGTAACAGGTTACTGCTAGCATGTGGCTAACCATGTCCCTTTAGTAGCTCCTTAAATCCATAATTCATTTTCCGTGCCTTTCCAACTCTATCTCACGACCAATTCGTACATATTTTACGACGTGGCTAAATCATATGAATTCGTATGACCTCACTCGTAGGTTTTTGTATGTTTTCTGTGAGGGGTAGGTTTAGGGGCAGGGTTAGGGGTGGTCATTTACATACAAATTTTCACAAAATGGCTCGTACGAATTCATACACATTAGCCAACTCGTAAAATATGTATGAATTGCTGTGAGATCAGGTTGGCCTTTCTGAATGCACCATCTATGGCTCTGTGGACTTACAATGGCCAATTCCGCTAAGAGACCTTAGGGAGTTTAATTCATCATTTTAGCTTTCAGAAGAGTGCTTGTGAGCGTCCCCTCTCTGACCGCTATGTGCCCTCAATACACACTTCTGCTGATCCTGCACTGAGTCGAACCCCGTAGCAAACTTCTACCAGACAGTCAAAGCAGTATTACATCACAAAACTGTCAACTCAACAGAAGGGATTTAGGGTGCCATTTGGGACATGGCCAGCAATATTAGCATTTATTTCAGTATATAAGTATTAAGCATTTCTTCGACACACAGAATTCCAAGTAACCTCACCCCAACATGCAACTTAATGCTAATGGCAGTAAGACTGAAAGAAAAACGGAAAGAGAAAAAAATAAAAGAGCAAAAATGAATTACTAGACTGTCCATTGTCCATTTTCATGGACACTTTTTACTTGACGATTAGTCATCAAGTGACCATATCTGCTCAGCCTCAGAAAGGAAAGGCTAATTCTATGCATGCAGAGTTTTTCAAACAGCTGCTACACAAAAGGCCCATCGTCCTTGAGAACCCACAAGTTTATGCCCTTTGTAGGGCTATTTCAACAAATAATAAAAAATACGTTCATTAATGCAGATATTACTTCAAGTCGAGCATCCTCAGCCTTGTGGTAAAAATGCCAGGATGTAGTAGCATAGTTAGCAGTCTGTGTTTGCTCTAAGTGTCTTGATGCATCTAAAACATCTCCCTAAAACTGTGATTTGAATATTGTTTTTTTATTGTTTCTCAACGCATTGCATTCGCTTTCTTCAGTGAACAAGCTCTAATGAAGGCTTTGAATAGTTCGACTGCAATCTCCAATTCAAGCAGCATGGCTGCTGTGCATTATTCACGTGTGCCTGTGTGTGTTCATAGAAGCGTCTAAGATGATACGACACTATTTTGAGGACATAATATGCCTCCAGTGGAGAGCTGAGAAAGCTGAGTACTCAAGCAGTCAGTCTACAGCCCATACTCAGATAAGAGCTATCAAATGAGGCCAGCATGTCCCCTTTTTAAGCCCAGCAAGGATTTGCCACGGCAAGCGCTGGATGAAAAGGCGGCTTTGATGTCTACGCCGGCTTGATTTAGTCTCCTTGTTCCTCTCCTCAAAGGAACCCATTACCTCGGCCGAAACCTGCGTACTAGACCTGAAATTTCCCTCTGGTCTATGACATACATCCATGCAGAATAACAGTTTGACAGCGTGAGAGCTCGCAACACAAACATGACACTGAAAAGCCTCGACGGAGCAAAACAAAACGGCATAGTAATGCCCTTTGAATCTCCGGAGAGACCAGTGTGTTGACAAAGCCTCTCCCTCTGCCTATTTTTCTCATCTCTCTCTCTCTCTCCCTCCTCTCTCTCTCTCTCTCTCTCCGGTTCCTCGCTCCCTCACGCTTTCACACCGATGAACACGCTGTGTGATGATTGCTACATGTGGGCAACAGTAGATATCTCTACACAAGAACAGAGCCACGCTAAACCCGTCGGATAAAGCAGCCTCTCCAGCCTGAATCAAAGAGCTGTCATCTACAACGGCAGTGAACTGTAAAGGTAAAGGCTCCATATTCATATCCCTGATCGATTGTTGCATAAGTTGCTCACACTGGCTTTGTGTGTCTAGGATATTTGTCATAGTGTACAGCTCTCACCATCTGTCCTCCTGTCATGTCTCCTCTTGTGTAGGGAATTGAGTAAAACAAAACAAAACAGACAATTTATTTGCCTTTCACATTGTAACATTTATGAATAATGGGAAGTGTCCAATTTATTACATTTTGTTGTTTTATTTTGTTCCTGGTGTTGTTTTATCTGTTATTCATCTGTTTTTGCATAAATGCTGCATTCTTTTTCATTATAAAGTGCAGAACGATAATACAAAATATTTCATATAGATTATTTGAGCTGTATCCAGAATACATAATATCAGTTGCTCAGTTACTTTGTAACCTTAAAGTAAACATTTTTTTTTTAATTTTCTGACATGCACAATGAAAACTCTGTTTGTTGAAGGGATTGGGCAGCTAATCCATCTCTCCAGCAGTAGCTGTGAGGGCTTTGTAGGTTTGTAAATGTCAGCGAGGGGAAGTGACAGAGATGAGGAGAGACTTTGAAACACCCACACTTACCACCCACTGCTCTTTTTGAGACACACTGGAGATATGTTTCATTCTGCTGTACAGACTCAGCAACACAACCCAATTTAAAGGCAATGCATGGATGGATGTTATGATTATAACTTTGAAATACTGAACAAAGCACAGCATCTTAACAGCTAAAATGGAACTAGACGTGCAATGCGTATTAAAATGTAATTTAGTAATTCCAATGAGAGTTTTATTAGCAAAAACACTTCAGGAATGACATTTTGACATTACTTTATTAATGATATAACATTATTAAATTATAGAATGCAAAAATGTTTTAGTTAAAGCACATTCACATCTCTTTTTAATTAATGATTTTTATTATTTTGATGAATTTGATTAATTCTAATTGATTGAACTACTCATCTGTAGACCCACATTGAATGTGCATGAATTTAAACACCTGTCACTGACACATTGCATCACCCTCCGCCCTCACCCTAAGGCAGGGTTATTATTGTTAACTAGGGAGGCATTTACAGGACACAGTTTTCTAAAAACGAAAACTTTTTTATGTGCTTGGGGCATTCATTTACACAACATCAGCATTTTGGGGGCCTGAAAATGGAAACTTTCGAAAACGGGTTTCAACGTAAAAACGGTGACGTCATGAGTATGTCTATTTCATGCTTTAAGTACTAAGTATGTGCGCAGGCGCATAGTGTTTCTTTACAAAGTCACATCAACTACTACCCTGACATACATAATACAGCATTTTTAGCCATTTTTCACAAATCCATGTAAACAGGGATCATTTTGACAACATTGTTTTCCGCATGCAAAAATTTTTGAAGACGCAAAAGGACACACTTTTCCAATTTTAGTGCACTGTTATTGTGTAAATGTACCTTCAAACTAAACCTACTATTATAATAATAATTAATTATGCATAATTACATTTAAGTAACACTAAACCAAACCCTCCTAACCCTAACTCTATAGTAAGTACATGTGGTTAATTAATATTACGCAGTACTTAAATGTATAATTAAATGTATAAAATGTAACAAGGACACCTTAAAATATATATTGCAGCTAGTTGCAACATTAGGTTGATTAAAGCTAAGGTACTAAAATAACAAAAAAATAAAAATAATACTTAAAAAAATGGTAACACTTAATAAGGTGTCATTTGTTAACATTAGTTAATGTATTAACTGACATGAACAATACATGTATTACAGTATTTATTAATCTTTGGTAACATTAGTTAATAAAAATACAGTTGGTCATTGTTAGTTTGTTAGTTCACAGTTCATTAACTAATGTTTAACATGCACACCTTTTGATTTTAATAGTGCATTAGTAAATGCTGAAATTAATATTAATTAAGAACTAAGATTGTTAAAAGCTATAGAAGTATTGTTCATTCTTAGCTGATGTTAACTAATGAAACCAAATTGTAAAGTGTTAGCAAAATAATTGAAACATATATTAAAAAAATATATCAAAAAAAAAAAAAAACTGCCATAAGGCCCTCATGTTCATTTGTTTGATATTTTGTCAAAATTCATAATAGTATTCTCATTTTTCTGTACTAATCCATTACGCACATTTTACTTACAAATAAATGTATAAAAAGCAGGTCATATAATGTTTTACATAAAGTTTTTAAAGGGTTAGTTCGCCCAAAAATGAAAATTCTGTCATTAATTACTCACCCTCATGTTGTTCCAAACCCGCAAGACCTTCGTTCATCTTCAGAACACAAATTAAGATATTTCTGATTAAAATTCAACAGCCCTCTGATCCTCCATAGACAGCAAGGATCCTTCCACAGTCCATGGCACTAGGGTGACGCAGAAGAGAAGAACTTTGGAATAAAGTTGTTTTTGTTTTCTTTGTGCACAAAAAGTATTCTCGTAGCTTCATAAAATTATGACTGAACCACTGATGTCACATGGACTATTTTAATGATGTCTTACTACCTTTCTGGACCTTAACTGTGTAAGGACCCTCGCTGTCTATGCAGAGTCAGAAAGCTCTCGGATTTGATCCAAAATATCTTAATTTGTGTTCCGAAGATAAACTAATTTCTTACGGGTTTGGAACAACATGAGAGTGAGTAATTAATGACAGAATTTTCATTTTTGAGTGAACTAAGCCTTTAATGACTAAGTATCATGAATGTTTAACTGAATCTTTTCTTTCCACTGAACTAAATTTGGCATCATTGAATTGGGCCTGTTAGCAATGAGAGTGTGAATATTTTAAAACTGGACAGTGGCATTTGAGAGTAAGTGTTCCTCGTATAACCATGCTAATGCTTACTGTTCCTACCACTACCACATTCACACAATTGCAGTTCTATCCAATTTGTCTGAATTATGGCCCGTTTGGCGGAAGAGCCACTATGTGCTAACCTTTTTCAAACAGATGTCTCTCTGTCCCAGATTTAATGAGACCTCACACAGATAAGGAGCACTTATTCTCATTTTTCAGCATAATGTACAGCCAACACGAAATCGCGTTTAATAATTTATCCTAGAAAAGTGAAACAGGCCTTGCTGTTTTGAAGATATCTAAATAAAGCAACAGTGACCTTAACGTTAGAGTTTTGTTGGACCGAATGTGATTTGACTAGACAGTAGTCGTCACGTTACACAGGTGAGGACCTCAAAGAGGAAAGGACATTGACAAAAATAGACCTGAAAGAACCGTAGGTGGGCTGTAGCCCGGTGTTACCCTGCAACTGTCATGGCAAAGCGTGAAACAGGGTGTAAAGGAAGGTAATGTCTCTGGGGCACAGACACACCTTGCTAAAACAGGAGCTAAACCCTCACCCTCACAAACCCCTAGGAGACATGTTCTTTTGGTGGATGATACCACACTGAAAAACAGCTTAATTCAACCTACAATCTTAAAAATAAAGCTTCCGAAAAGGAGCACTCGATTATAAAAAAAAAAAAAAAAAAAAAATCTTCCATAGCATTTTGCTCGTGTGGAGAGGCCGGCAAAATACCGAAAGTGGCGCACTGGACAAATGAGAATCCATGAAGACCTGTTCCAAGGCTGCGTGATAAATTAAACCCATTTAAAAATCATAATAAAGCATAACGCTACGATTCAATTAAATGTATATATGCGCTTTAATTATTTTATAATTTAGTTTACGAAACGTTACGTGCATCTCAGAGTGGCTTCTCACAAGCAGTTATCATTAACCGTTACATGTGTGGAGCATCTCAAACTCCATCTCTGCATATTGTTGTGAGTTTTGGTTTATTATAAAATTCATCTGGGAACGCAGTGTGCGCCATTTCATCAGATTTGTAAGTTAAATAATTTATAAACCTAGGCAAACACAGGAAAATATATTGGTATCTTTTCCTATATGCTAACGTTAATGGTTCGTTGCGATTTCAAAATAAAAGTTTAAACCCCCAGTTTACACATTTTGATGTCCACATATTCAAGACATTACAGTGGCTGTAGCATGTCTGTCTTATAGAAATGGCCACATATTATTAATTACATGGGCTTTTGAATAAAATGTTTAGTCAGTGTTAAACAAGGATTAGTTAATATTAAAGTGCAGTAAAGTGTACAAACAGTCGTCCCTCTGCAGTCATTTGATATAATGCGTAATGTACATTAATGTATCGTACACTCATTAATGTACAGTTTTGTTCCATAAAACCATATGATTACTTGCTTTTGATACTTGATTTTAACAAATTATTATTACCTCATTGCTATTATATATGTATTTTAAAGGCGTTTTTGTTTACTTATATTTGTATTACCACAAACAAATAATTATAATTATTCTATGAATTGTCAGAGTAATCGACCAATTACTCAATTAACAAAATAATCATTAGAGAATCACATTGATGCCATAGAAGAACCATTTTTGGGTTTCCCAAAAACCGAACAACTTATAATTTTCATAGTAAAAGAAATTTTTAATACCCTAAAGAATCTTTTCTCACTATTATATTCTTAAAAATAAAGATTCCAAAAGGGGGTTTCACAGTGATTCAGTAGAAGGACCATTTGAGTTTCCCATACAACCTCATTAAACAGTTTGGTTTTCGTAATGTGAAGAACTTTTAATAATCTTAAAGAAGATTTTAATAATCTAAAGAACCGTCTTCCATTAAAAAGAACCGTTTGCACAAAGGAAATGCTGAAGGTTCTTCATAGAGCCATCAATTCCAATAAGGAACCTGTATTTGTAAGAGTGTATAGTGCTTAAATGGTCTCCTACCCTAGCCAAGTTGGTCTGTTTTGATGTTTTTTGAAGAGTTTTGAGTATTTTTAAGATATTCTGTCTTAGAAATCAGATTGGCCAGGTTGGAAGACCAGTTTAAACCAGCTAAGACCAGCAAGCCAACTCAGACTGGTACGAATAAGCTTGGCAGATGTCACACCAACATTTACATTTAATCATTCAGCAGATGTTTTCATCCAAAGCTACTTGACAAACGAGGAACATCACAAGCAATTTATTATACATGAGTCAACATATGTTGTCTGTAAGCGTTGCTGAAGTATGTTGATGGTTACGTATTTTAGGCTCTCTCAAGGTTAAATATTTACCTTGTCTATTCCAGAATGTGGAAAGCAAAAACTAATTTCAGCCTGGTAAAAGCAACTGCATTATTTTTTAACATGGACAAGCCAAAGAGCCTGAAATTCAAAAATAGCAAGAGCAAGGGTAGAAGATCAGATGGCATAGCACATTGAAAGTGGGTAGAGGAGTCTCAGCGGGAAACCTGACATCTCACTGAGCTCCATCAGACAGTAACACTACAGGGACCTTCACATGTTCTACTGAGCACGAGGGTGTGGCGCACTTTTTATGAGATGAGCTGTCTGTGAGGGAACCCTCGAAATCAATGTGGCAGTTTTCACATTATTGATTTGTCATTGATTACCTCAAAATTTTATTTTATTTTTTTGTTTAACATTCTGATTATGCTGTCCTGCGATGAACTATATTTTCAAAAGTGCATACTTAACTAAACAAACTAAAATTCAGCATTTGGGAGTTTCACTCCAGCCTATTAGCATCCTATTTAAATGCAAGACAGGACCCACAAGTATGAAATTACTCTGAGCACAGAAACTCAGATCCCGACATCAAAGACAAATTGAGAATATTAAATTGGCGAACCCTCACAAAAAGGCAAGGAGAAAGTTAGCCCTGTTTTTATAGCACTCGGCATCTCATGATGATTTTATAAGGATAAGACATCAGAGTATCTTTTAGTTAGCAAACTCCCTGTAGCTCCATTTGTGCTGCATGGCTGCATAGAACATGAACTGGCTTCTCCCTGCCTAGATGGATTTGTCAGTGCATTTTATAAATAGCATGGCACGTGTTCACATCCAGTACAAGGAAATGAAGAATAACCCTCAAGCATCCAGCGCATCACTAAAATATTCCCATCTTGAGAGAATTCGGATTGTTTAGACAGACTGCAATTAGAATACGTTTCATAATTCCTGCGAGGCCTCACCAGAAATAGTGCATTTAGTGCATCCTATTAGAAACACGCAGCTTATAAACAGTGTTGGGCATGTTACTATAAAAAAGTAATTAGTTATAGTTACTAGATACTTACAAATAGTAACCGAGTTACTGAGTTACATCATTATAAAAGTAACTAATTACCAAGGAAAGTAACTATTGTGTTACTTTAAAAAAAATAATAATAATTATAACTTGGATGCACCCAATATTAAATATGTTTAATGAAATTCAAATGAAATGAATGAAATTTTTAATTTACTCACCAGATATATAAAGCTTAATGGCACAGTTTTTAAATATCTGAATGTACACTTAGTATCAGTCAGCCAAGCATTCCAATGACATTATGATAATTTAGCCTTAAACTTTAGTAATTAGAACTTTAGAATGACCATGTACTGTATGAATCCATATTTGTCATATTAACTGGACAACAGTGGAAGGGGATAAAAAAAAAATAATAATACTGAAAAGATAACAAAACTACTACGAATTCTACTACTAATAACAATATAAAACGCAGTATGGATTAATGAGCTGCTGGGTTCATGAATATTAATCACGTTGTCTGCGTTCGCTCGAACTGATTTGCTGAAATCAAAACAGGGGCGATAATAGGTGAGCACCAGCCAATGAGATTGCCGTTTGCGCATTAGTTCCGCCTACTACCGGAGAAACCGGCACTTCTCAAAAGCTGAGGAATTTCAAAGGAACTCCGTTATTTTGACGCGACAATACAGCAAAGCATATTGTTTACGTGTAGCGTGTCAGTTCTGCATGGTATATACGACTCTCTCGCTCTGTGTGTTTCTTTGCGCGTGTGAGACAAAGCGACGGCTAGTCGCATGCCTTCAAACTGGAGTTTACGGTTCGTCAAATACAGGTACGCTGCGCATCCATTCAGATGAACTGTAAAATAAAATGATAATAATATGTAACCCTGGACCACAAAACCAGTCTTAAGTAGCACGAGTATATTTGTAGCAATAGCCAAAAATACATTTAATGGGTCAAAATGATCGATTTTTCTTTTATGCCAAAATTAATTGGGATATTAAGTAAAGGCCATGTTCCATTAAGATATTTTGTAAATTTCCTACCGTAAATATATTAAAACTTAGTAATTTGCATTGCTAAGAACTTCATTTGGACAACTTTAAAGGTGATTTTCTCAATATTTTGATTTTTTTGCACCCTCAGATTCCAGATTTTTAGATCTCCGCCAAATACTGTCCTATCCTAACAAACAGCTTATTTATTCAGCTTTCAGATGATTTATTAATCTCAATTTCAAACTTCAAAATGTAATTCATTTGATTACTCGTTACTGAAAAAAAATAACGGCGTTATTCCCATCACTGCTTATAAATAACATAAAATACCTCAGTTTAATTGGTTTATAGAAAACTGACCCCTATTTTGAGAACTTTTAATTCTTAGTCATATTATCAAACCACCTTTTATGACATGAACTGATTTTAATAAGCAAGCACACAGATTAAATTGAAGTATACCTTCTCTTTAATATCCATGGTAGACGTACGTTAAGCTTTTCTGATTCCATACAAAGTGCACAGTAACAAGTCCTGTTTTTTTATACATTACTCATGCATTACTCATGCCTATTAGTGTATGTGGCGCAATTTATGATCCTTCAGAAGCAGAAGAAATGGTCAGTTTCATGCAGTGTTCCCAATTAAAAATAACTAAACGAGAAAGCAATAGGTTGCATCAGCCTCATAGGTTGAAATAATAAGAGAGTGATGTTTTTTTGGAGGGAAATGTGCCTTTAGAAGAACTGAACGTGCCCAGAACTGCAGGTGCAATAACAAGCAAAATAACGTGAGTCTTATGTTGGTCCAAACGTTTTATATTGCATCAAGGGAAAAGGTGGCATCTGGCATGCTAGTAATTGTGAACCATGGGAATAGTGATTAACAAAATATGCTCACTGAGGAGTGGTATATATATATATACACATGTGTAAATCTTTTTGATTTTCACAGGCAAATCAGCTCTACAGTACAACCGACGAGAAGAAACTGCATTGCGAGGACATTCAGTGAGTATCCACTTATCTTGTCATTCACGTAAGAGTTAATGTGCGTATCTCTCGTTCTCTCGCTGTCTGTCGCCGTCTCACTCTCGGCCCTGATTGATTCTTCTATGATGTAAATATACAAGCAGAATCCATGATAATAATAATCCTTATCTGAGGGCCAGGTGTGCTGCTGCATTTCAATGATTCACATTTTGAAGGAATATTCATGTTTACAATACGGTGAATCCACATCTCCAGATAATTACTGAACATTGCAATGGTGTGTTGTATAATGCAGGCTCATGGTAACGTCTGCGAGCATCACTACAATCTAATCAAACAGGCTATTATGCACACCTGAGCTGTTATTATTATCTGTAATTTGTACGTTCTAAAAATAGCTCATCGCCGGTCTCTTATGAATACACTAATGTCATCGACAGCTGCTAATCTCTTGTTGTTTAAGCCTGCTTTGTCTCTGTTGTCTTTCCTCTTTGTCAGGGCCATGAAAACTAGACTAGGGTGCCTGTCTAACAAATCAGACTCATGCAGCGATTTTTCAGAATTCCTGCCTCCTGCTCAGGAGAGATCCACAAGATACTTGAAGTGAGTATTATGTCATTTTAATAAAAAAGAAAGGAAGACTGTTCATTGGCTGTCATATAACTGTAGCTGATCATATTTGCCTGTCTCAGGTTATCCACGGATGAAGTGACCAGATGGGCAGATTCATTTGACGCTCTGCTCTCCAATAAATGTAAGTCATTTTACACCTGATTGTTCAATTAGGGACACTTTTGACTACTTTAAATTAAATTTCACCGACCCACATTTCATCTATGATGAAATATTTAGCACATGTAACTATTAGTATTAGTATTAGTATTCAGTAATAAAATGTATAATTGTATAAAATTTTAAATAAGCTATATGTATAAAATTGTAGAAATATTTCTTAAATAAATCTCTGTTAAAGCAACTTTTATTATGTAAAAATCTTAAAACTAATCATTATTTTAAAATTAAAAACTTTTTGGAAACAAGTACAAAGTGAAATATTTTATATAAATTTTAACTTGTTATAAATGAACTTAATAGACTGGTATAAGATCAAAATAGTGACATTGAAAAATGAAAAATTTCAACACTCTTACAATTAATGATAAAGAGACAGATAATAGTTTAAGCTATTATATTTAAAATGACTAAAATATAATGATTTAAATGTACTTTAAAGTAAAACATTTAATTTGACATTAAAATAA
Source organism: Cirrhinus mrigala (assembly GCA_036247105.1). Classification (NCBI taxonomy): domain Eukaryota; kingdom Metazoa; phylum Chordata; class Actinopteri; order Cypriniformes; family Cyprinidae; genus Cirrhinus; species Cirrhinus mrigala. Next base: position 22,335,537 of record CM070012.1, on the reverse strand, counting down.
AGTAGTTTTTTTAAAGCGTACTTATTAAGTGCATTAAGAAACTGTCATGGAAGTTTATAGGTTAAATACAACTCAGCTTTGACCCAGTGGTTGGGTTAAATGTTTAACCCAACCTTCTGGGTAGTTTTATTTACCTACTAGTGTTTAGCAATTACTATATGGCTGGCTTAAAATGAAACAGAATAGATTGTAAATTAAAATAATTACTAGAAGCATCAACAAAAATAAACAAATTAACATTTATTAGTAAGCAATTAATAAATGTTTATTATTTAATTATTTATTCAATGTATTAATAAATGTTAATTTATTGAAAATATTAATAAATGCTCATATCCAGCATATTTTGGGTTCATTTTAAGCAAGAAATATATTAATTTTTAAGCAATAGTTTGTCCATATTTCACCCAGTGCTGGGTTGTTTTTAACCCAGTGATTTTTTTTTTTTTTTTTTAATTAATATTATAATATTTGCAAGTACAGTTTAAATATACTTTTATGACTTGAATTACATATGAAGTGCACATTTTCCCACAAAGGTTGCCTGGGTGTTTCTATATGACTGCTACGATTGTGTATTCCTTGAGTGTACTTAGGTTCCCTTTAAATTTTTTTTCCTCCATAAATTCACTCCAAGGTACAAATAAAAAGTTTCCCTAATTCAAAAATCACTGATTTACATTGATGCTTATTTTAATCTAAATAGGAGCATATTATAAAGCAATAAGCCCCAAGAAGCCGTGGTTTACAGTGAATTAATAACAGCTAAGAGGCGTTGTTAGGCACGATGCAAACTGGAGTGCCTAAAACCCCCTTAGCTGTCATAAATTCACTGTAAACCACAGCGTCACGGGGCTTATTGCTTTTATAAAACGGTTATTCTATATGCGTAGTAAGGTTTCATGACTGACGGCAGAAGGTCTGGGAACTTTGGCCGCTTTGAATGGCCAAGGCACACCCAAGAGGCCATATGACTGACAGGTGAAGCAACCAATCACATTTCGTTTTGTGTTGCATCATGTTTAGGGGAGTGGAAATGTCGCCACAATAACGGACCGGTGTGTAAATCTCTGACATGTTTTAAAGATTCTATGCCGTGAACTTTACACTTTACCAACACACTTTTGAAAATCCATCGTTAGTTGATCCTGATAAACGTTCATCATCACAATTGTAAACATGGCAGCTTGCTTCTTTTGTGAGGGGGTTTGCAAAACACACGCCACCTGGAAATCTATAACCAATCCGATGACGACTTAGAAACTCCTAAAGTGTTTCTACTTTTGTGGACCGTATGCATCAGACGTTCAGCCAACAGTCCGTAGGCATGACATCTGAGGCTGAGACTAAGCAAATCAAGTGTAATGATATTAATAAAAACATTATTCTTTAGCCAAACAATGTAGTTCCTCAGAAACAATGTTCAAACATACACCTTTATACATAAAAAACATACACCTTTCTTTACTCTTTTTTGCAACCACAAGTGTTTCTGAGGAGCTACATTACTTTGCGTCATGTCTAACAATGCTGTTATAGCTGTTATAAATTCACTGTAAACCACAGCTTCTTGGGGCCTTATTGCTTTATTCTTCCACCAAACAATGTAGTTCCTCAGTAACGGTTCTGGCTGTAACAAAGTGGTTGTCGAGCAACACACAGATGTAAACAAAGGTGTATGTTTACAGAGTTATTTACAACAGCTTTGAACACGGCTCAACCAATCAGAATCAAGGACCGGAACTATCCGTTTTATAATATAGATTTTAACACTGTTCACCAGCCACACTCCAATGCATTCTTACAGCATATGTTTGCATTGAAGTATAATGAAATGTAGTAGTATTATTATGCTATATGTTGTCCCAATACTATTAGACTTGCTTAAAACTTTTGTTCTTGGCTAGTCGGTCATTTGCATTTCTGTAGTTCTGCCATGATATGGTTCACCAGCAACTTATGTAAGACGCTTTCCATATTAATGTGAAGGACGCCATTTCCCTGTGAGTCACGCGTTTGGCTGTGACTTCTCTTGTCGATTGCTCACAAAATGACAGGCCTTATTTCCTCAGGCTTAATTCCAGCTTCAATTAAAACTCTATGTGTGTGTGTGTGTGTGTGACTTTTCCTGAATCTCACAGTACTGACACCTCAGACGTGCCACAAATAGCCTTTCTCGGTGCTGTTAACAGGACACTTGTTCATGCTAAAGACTTCTGAGATCTGTCAGCAGTAGTACTCAGAAACGATAGACAGCAACTATTCAGATGTCATTTATTAGCAGGCTTGGTAACCCTGAGAGAAACCCCTAATGCTAGAAACTCATCCCACCTGGTTATACCATGAACATGACTGATACCTCAAATCATGCGACTTGTTGAGAAAAGTTGTTTTGTTTTCTAAGTGATCATATTTATATTTCACTTTTACTTACACTAACACAACACATTTACAAGTACTTGGTACACCTTAGCTTAATTTTATTAAATGTGCACTTGTATTGTACTTTAAGTTTTAAAAGTATAAAAAAATGTACTTGCAGATAATATTAATGAAATAAAAGGCCACTCAAAGAGATTACACTTTCATGTTTCTTTTAAAAGTATTCTAAAATGTACTTATTTTTTACAAGAGAACCAAAAACAGTCTATTTGCAGTGTATATATGACTTGAATGCAGCACAACCAATTAGATCTTATCACATAATATGGCTAACAAAACACGAAAACTCATTGTCCTGCTGAAGCACAAAACTCTGTTGATATAATGATGATATAATGATAATAATGGATGTTATGTCTTTCACTGACTCTCAAAGTAAAAAGCATTTCAGATAAATGCCTTCTTGTGTCCAATAGAGCCGGGTACATGCTTAACAGAAAATCAGTTTTAAAAGAAAAAAAAAAAAAAAAACAATGGCCACGCTAAAGGAGAACATTTTGTTCCTTTGCCAGCAGGAGAACATTTTGCCTCTGTACTGCCTCTTGATTGTCCTTTCATTGAATTTCCAGAGAAGCACTATTGTCCCATTTACCCACCCTGCTGTTTATATGGACTTTAACTGTATCCAACAGAAGTCTACCTACACAAAAAGAATACAGGGTTAAAAAAAAAATGCCTTACAGCACAAAGACCATATGATGATCATAAAATATGTTTAACCCAGGCTCATTGAAAAAACATGCCTGTGGCGACATTTCTGCAAAACACATTATATATGCTGCTTCTTGCACATTTCGTGACACTTTCAGAGTGAAATGTGCAGTGACTGGTGCTAAAAGCTTGTTCAGTTTTATCTGGAATAGATTAATGGGAATCTGTCAGCGTTTCATTGCATTGGTTGTAGTACAGTCGCACCAGTTCAGAAGTATAGTGTCCGGTGAATCATACTAAAATAATGCTCTATTGTGTTTGAATATAATTTATCATTTAAACAAAACCTTACCCTAAACCTAACCAATAGTGTTAACAAAAGCAAACAAAGCTCATTTGCTGAAGCAACCATGCCATTTTAGTTTTGTTCCACCAGTTTTTGTGTTCTTTTATTATGAGTGCAGTGCTGTATCAGGTGAGCTACAGAGCAAGTTTACTATGTCAGAAAAGCCATACATATGTAGCTGTTTATGATGGAAGTGTCAAAATGTATGAGTTTACACATAATGTACCAAATGTTTTGAGGTCATAACATTGTGTGTGCAAGGACCCACACAAGTCTTTTAATCATTATTTGTGTTAAAGGAATAGTCCACCCAAAAATGAAAATCAGCTCATTATCTACTCATCCTCCTGGCAACCTAGGTGTATATGACTTCCTTCTTTCAGACGAATCCAATCGGAGTTATATAAAAAATTATCCTGGCACTTCCAAGCTTTAGAATAGAAATAGGCAGGTGTTTCTCTTCATCAGTCCAAAACAAGTCCAATAAAATGCATCCATCCATAATAAAACGTCATTGCAAAACTGAAACAAAACAACATACGTGAATTAGAGGTAAAAAATGAATTATGAAAATGAATTAAAGAAAAAAGTCAGAGGATTTCAACCAAGAGGAGACTGGTTTTCCTTTGCTAAAGTAAGAAAGCTTTGCTTTTTTTTGCTGCTGTAAACAAAAGCTGGTTTGTGCCAGACTCATCGGCGCATGTGCAACACTGACGTCATAAGTCATCCGCCCGGAGCTACTTCCGTGTAGTTCTAGACTAGTTCATGCAAGCTAGATTAAAGTGATTCTTGCGTGTTGAATATGGATATTTTTCTTACAAATACAAATTCACAGTGTAGGTAGAGGCACGTTTTTCCAGTGTTTCTATAATCTCTCATTTGAAACACATCACAAATGTCACAGAAAATAAATGTTTTTGGTTAGGGCTGGGCGATATGGGCAAAAAAATTATCACGATAATTTTTTTCATATCAGTCGATATCGATAATTATCACAATAAATGTCAAATCTTTATTTCTTTCAAGTTTAAATCAGATTTTGCTCTAAAGTGAAAGTTGTGGAAACCAGACCATTAATTTTCCTTAACAAAATAAATGTCTAAATAGAAAAATTAATTTCTGCATGTTCTAATGAGTTATATTACAAAATCAAGAAAGAAGGTTTGGGTTGTCTGGTAATGATAATAATAATAATATCCCTTTTTTTTTGTTTCTTAGAAATGCACATTTGATAGTAGCTTGAGGATGCAGATGTAAATTTTTATTCATTTATCAATCAATAACATCTGTAAAAATTGTAGCAGCCTTAGTTTTATATGGTTAAATTTATTCTTACCCAGTTTTTTTTTTTTTTTTTTTTTAAATTAAGCATTGGTCTCCCATAGTAGCAAGCATTCATTTTAAATCATGATAAACACAGTAATGGTACATAATGGTACCTCAGTATCATGGTAAAAATATAACTACATGGTTTTATAGTTAGCCTATTTGTATGAAAAACGGTAGTCTAAAAAACATTCAGTATAAATGCACACATGCTATAGCTTAATCACAAATACATACATATTATAATTATATACCATTATATACTTCTGTAATAAAATTCAGTGTGAATATCCCACATTGCTGCTACAATACCATGGTGCAGTGAGGGTTACTACAGTAAATCCATGGTAAATGATGGCAATGTGTAGATTAAAAAGCCTTCTGACTGTCTCGTTGCACACAGCTTTAAACTAGTTTGAATCACAGAGTCATTTGTGCTCATCGCTGAATTCAAGTGTTTCACACTGGATCTCACAACGCTTATAACAGAAGCAACGCGGTCGCAGCACACATACTGTACGGTACGACACCCTCAGTTTTTCCAGGCGCGCTCGCGCCGTATCAAGATAATAAATGCATCTTCTCTAGTAAGCTCGCGCAATCCGGCAGTTTCAACTTTGGTCAGAGCGGATAAACAGTCGGTGTGGCATGCTGTTTCATTCCGCTTCTGCCACATACAAATTATATTGAACATTTATCGAACTCTTCATATCGTTTTATCGAGGAAAATTATCGAATTATCGCCCAGCCCTATTTTTGGTGTACGAGGTGAGCTACACAGCAAGTTTACTACATCAGACAAGGCATATGACTAGTTACTAGTTACACATCATGCACTATGATAAAATGTTTTAAGTAGGGCTGCCAAACGATTAATCGCGATTAATCGCATACAAAATAAAAGTTTGAGTTTGCCTAAAATATGTGTGTGTACTGTGTGTAATTATGATGTATATATAAATACACACAAATTAATGTATATATTTAAGAGAAATATGTTATCTATGTAAAAATGTTTGTATTTATATATAATATAAATGATATAAAAATTATAATAAATACATATTCTTGTAAATATTTCTTATATATGTACCTGAATGTGTTTGTATTTATATATACATAATAATTGCACACAGTACACACACGTTTATAAGGCAAACTCAAACTTTTATTTTGTATGCGATTAATTGTTTGACAGCCCTAGTTTTAAGGTCAAAAAAATTTTATGTGTGAAGAACCACATGAAAAAGAAGTCTTTATTAATCAATAATCTGCCCTTTTAGTCATTATTTGTGTGAAAATAATTGTGTGGTTTTTATTTATAGGCACAGTTTTGTCACAATGTAAGTAGAAGCACGTTTTTCCTGTTTCTGTAATCTCTCATTTAAAACACGTCACAAATTTGACAGAAAGCAAATGTTTTTGATGTACCAGGTGAGCTACAGAGCAAGTTTACTGCATCAGACAGGCCATATGAAGCTAATCATGTTATGCAAATGTCAAAATGTATTAGTTTACACTTCATGCACTATGGTAAAATGTTTTGAGGTCATAACGTATGTGTGAGGAACCACACAAAAAGAAGTCTTTATTAATCAATAATCTGCCCTTTTAATCATTATTTGTGTGAAAATAATTGTGTGGTTTGTGTTTATATGCACGGATTTGTAGTTTTGTCACAATTTAGGTAGAAGCAGGTTTTTCCTGTGCTTCTGTAATCTCTCATTTGAAACACGTCACAAATTTGACAAAGGAAATGTTTTGATGTACCAGGTAAGTTAAAGAGCAAGTTTACTATGTCAGAAAGCCATATGAAGCTAGTTATGTGATGCAAATGTCAAAATGTATTAGTTTACACATCATGCACTATGGTAAAATGTTTTGAGGTCATAACGTACATACGAGGAACCACACAAAATAAGTCTTTATTAATAAATCATATGCCCTTTAAATCACTATTTGTGATTTTATAATTGTGTGACTTGTATTCATAGGCACAGATTCGTAGGTAGAGGTGCATTTTTCCAGTGTTTCTGTAATCTCTCATTTAAAACACATTACAAATGTGACAAAGAAAGGAAATGTTTTTGATAAATGAAAGCAACTAGCTTGGTGTCCTTGGGAAGCGTCGCCTGTATCCGGCATATGGCGTACTAGACATGACAAAGATATATTGGTTTTAATATAGTAAGATGTTTATCTATAATCCTCTTCATCTTTATTTCATAGATGGTTTGGCAGCTTTCAGAACCTTCCTCAAAACAGAGTTCAGTGATGAAAACATCGAGTTCTGGTTGGCTTGTGAGGACTATAAAAAGATCAAATCCCCTGCTAAGATGATGTCTAAGGCCAATAAGATCTACAAGGAATTTATTGACGTTCACGCACCCAGAGAGGTATGTCGACTGCTTCTATAAAACCATAGCAACTACACCTGAACATACAGTACTCTTGTGGGTACTATATGTTCATTACTGCTTGAGAGGAATTTGTTTGAATCACCAGAGCTATACATAATTACAAAGCGTATATTAAAGGAGAAGTCCAGAACAAAAATTTACAAATAACGTACTCACCCCCTTGTCATCCAAGATCTTCATGTCTTTCTTTCTTCAGTCGTAAAGAAATTATCAGTATTGGGGGTAATATTATTACTTTTTCCAAGCAACTAGTAAAGTAACGCATTACTTTTTAATTGACAAGAAAATATCTGAGTTACTTTTCCCCCGATTTATTGATTAAAAGCTCTCCTGTCCACATGTTGAGAGAAATCGGGAGTAAAATGTTAGTTCTAGATTAAATGTGAACATGCATTTACAAGACTCAGTGTTCCTCAAAATGAATAAAAACAGTGAAATTCAACTCAGAATATGACGCAATCCTGCAATAATTAAATATGTTAAATAATACAAATATCCTTTATACATTTAATCCCATTTTATTAACCGATGTCTTTGCTGCCGACCTTTGATGATCCAATTCAACCTTACGGATAAGCAAAAATTACTCAAGATAATCTAACATTTGTTTTCCTTTTTTTATTGCTGAAGAGTTGACCTTTTTTTCTTCTGCAATCTACTGTACAGATGTGAATATACTTTTCTCAAAGCCGGAGGCTTTTGGTGGTGAAAAGGCTTTTACATTTGCCAAAAATACAACTTTTTATATTAAAAACAATCAAGCAAGCCCTGCCCAGATTTAAAAAGTAACACAAAAGTAAAGGAACGCATTACTTTCCATAACAAGTGACTAAGTAACTTAATTAGTTCCATTTTGGGGAGTAACTCAATATTGTAATGCATTACTTTTAAAAGTAACTTTCCCCAACACTGGAAATTATGTTTTTTGAGGGAAACATTTAAGCATTTTTCTCAGTATAGTGGACTTAAATGGTGCCCCAAGTTGAACATCCAAAATGCAGTTTAAATGCAGCTTCAAACAATCCCAAATGCGGTTGTAAACGATCCCAGTCGAGGAAGAAGGGTCTTATCTAGCCAAACAATCAATTTATTTTCATAAAAAACAATACAATCCATATACTTTCAAATATACTGTCAAACGCTCATCTCGTCTTACTCTGCCTGAACTCTGTTTTTTTCCGGTTAATGACAGTTAGGGTATGTCAAGAAACTCCCATCTCACATTCTCCCTCAACATAAAAATCGTCCTATATCGCTGTTTTACCTTTTTTGTTAAGGGTGTTTGATCTTCTTTGCATGTTCACTTTGCAAAAACTGGGTCGGTACTTCTGCAGTGATGTAGGATGATTTTTAAATGATTTTTGAAGTTAAGGTAGAAAATACGATTGAAAATACAAGTATTTCAACATACCCTAACTGTCTTGAACCAGAATACACAGAATTCAGGCAGAGGAAGACAAGATGAGTGTTTGAGATTAAAAAGTATTTAAATTGTATTTTTTTTTAATGAAAATAACTAGATAAGAAATTTGCTAGATAAGACCCTTCTTCCTCGGCTCGGATCATTTACAACTGCATTTGGGATCGTTTGAAGCCGCATTTAAACTGCATTTTAAAAAAGTGCAAATTCGGGGCACCATATCAGAGAAAAATCCTGAAATGTTTTCCTCAAAAAACCTAATTTCTTTACGACTGAAGAAAGAAAGACATGAACATCTTGGATCACAAGGGGGTGAGTAAATTATCTGTCAATTTTTGTTCTGAAGTGGACTTCTCCTTTAAACAGACTTTAATCATATGCAATGTTTGCAAGTAATTAATGACAGAATTTTCATTTTTGGATGGACTTTAAGATAGTGTGTATATATACTATTAACATTACAGGTTTGTAATATAAACATACAAAACATACCGTTTTTAATTGCTTATATAATGCACTTCCGAGTTTGAGACCTGTGCTAGAAAGACTTTTCCTCCCTCGGAGTTTGTACTTTAGCACCGCCTACGCTCAGTTCTTCCCTGGCTTCAAACCTGAAGATCATCTTCTTGTTCAGCATGACCTTCAGAGACTTTGTGATTCACTGCTTGTTATTTGGGAAGCACAGCCCTGTCCTTAAGCATCCTGACTGTGTGGGTCACAGAAAATACAAATAGCTCCTTCAAGATGGGACGTCTGCTCCAGATGCTCCACAAACTGAATAAAATTTGCAACAGTTCAGAAGCGTGAAACACGATCACCAGAGATAGTGAGAGTTTTTGTGTGAAGTTCAGAGACCATTTATTTTCTCACTATTTTGGCTTTGCCAAACATTTGTTTGATTCGAAGAAGTGACAAAGAGAATTCTACGATTGCAGAATTGAATATTCTCTAATTCTTTTATCTCCGAAGGTTAACATAGACCACAGGACCAGAGAGGAAACCAAACAGAGGCTTCTGGAACCAACTCCCAACAGTCTCAATGAAGTCCAAGCGAAAGTGTACAGCCTCATGGAGAAAGACTCCTATCCTCGGTTTATAAGGTCAAAGATCTATCAGGACTTATTGAACAGGACACAGATATACTGTCAGAGGAAATCTGTTTAAAAGTGAATGTCTTATTGCTTGCCTGGTTAGATGATATTGAGATAATAAAGCAGACTTTAATTGTAATATATAGCATAGTCTGTGTGTTTACAAAATAATTAGATGAGAATAATCAAATAAAAAGGTCAAAGACGAACTAGTTCCTTGCTAGTTTGTGCATCTGAACTTAAACACGACCCTGTACTGTGCTTCTTCGCCCAGTTCTATTTGTAACGTGGCTATATTCTCTCCCTTCAATTGTGATAGAATGGTCAATGTTTCTTCTGAATGCTGGCAAGCATGTAAATGTGAATCAGTCTCTACATGGGTAATATGTAAGAGTAGAGTATAATAATTTATTTTTCTTATCTTCAATGTAACTTGTGTACACATCAACACTGATAGATTTCGATAAAGCAACTTAAGACATGCCTGCTGTGTTATTGCATGTAGCCTCGGCCTTCAAACATCTCTCATTGATACTTTTCCCTTAAAATCTACATCTAAAAATACTTTGATCCCACACACATACGCACACTGAATATATTTATTTTTTTCTCTGAAGAAGTGATATTTTTAATGTAACGTTTATGTTGGTTTATTTTTTGTTGTTTATTTATTTATTTAAGCTTATTCTTTCACATGTTGATGTTCTGATGGTTTACAATGACATGTTCTTGTGATGATACTAGATCAAGTAAAGCATGTCACTTCGAACAGTGTCGGTTTGTGGTTTTTTGGCTGAAAATATTATATGTGTTGTCTGTTTGAATGCTTGTCAAGCTGCATTCCTTTAATTATCTTGGAAATATAATAATACAAACTGATTTTAATAAACATTTTCATCTGTTTTGCAGTCACACAGTAGGTTCAAAAGTTCAAATAAGGGAAAAGTGTTGTATTAGCTTTGAGGGAGATACTGTAAAGAGAAAATGGAATAAGTGTGATTTATTTTACTATAAATGCTGTTAAAGTGCAATAATGGAATAGTTCACCCAAATAGGAAAATTTGCCATCAGAATGAGAGTCCAAACAGCTGATAAAAACATTACAATAATGCACAAGTAATCCACATGACTCCAGTCTATCAATTAATGTCTTGTGATGTGAAAAGCTGTGTGTTTGTTAACTCCATCATTAAGGCATTTTACCTGTAAACCATTGCTTTGGGCCAAAATATCTGTCCGCAATCCATAATAACACTTAATCCGGTGAAAACGTCTATTCCCTGTTGTCCTCTCACATCAAAAGCAATGTTATTGATAGAGGACTTGAAGGACACCGCTTATTTGTTTATTGTTGGACTGCTTGTGAATTATTATAATGCTTTTATTTGCTGTTTGGACTCTTATTCTCATGGCACCTATTCACTGCATAGGATTAATTGGTGAAAAAGTGATGTAATGCTACAGTTGAGGTCAAAAGTTTGCATCCCCTTTCAGTATCATTAAAAATGTTAATTATTGTACCAAAATTTGAGGGATCATACAAAATGCATGTTATTGTTTATTTAGTACTTACCTGAATAAATAATAGTTGAATTTATAAAAATGACCCGGTTCAAAAGTTTACATACACTTGATTCTTAATACTGTGTTCTTACCTGAATGATTCACAGCTGTGTTTTTTTTGTTTAGTGAAAGTTGTTCATGAGTCCCTTGTTTGTCCTGAACAGTTAAACTGCCTGCTGTTTTTCAGAAAAATCCTTCAGGTCCCACAAATTCTTTGGTTTTCCAGCATTTTTTTGTGCATTTGAACCCTTTCCAACAATGACTGTATGATTTTGAGTTCCATCTTTTTACACTGAGGACAACTGAGGGACTCGTACGCAACTATTACATAAGGTTAAAACACTCACTGATGTGCCAGAAGGAAACACGATGCATTAAGAGCTGGGGGTTGAAAGCTTGTTTTGAAGATCAGGGTAAATTTAACTTACTATGTAACCAAGGTGCCAATTTTTCTGTGGCGCCTAAAGGATTTTTCTGAAATTTTTCAGCGGGCAGTTTAACTGTTCAGGACAAACAAAGGACTCATGAACAACTATGACTAAACAAAAAAAACACAGCTGTGGCTCATTCAGGTAACAACACAGTATTAAGAATCAAGTGTATATAAACTTTTGAACAGGGTTTTTTTATAATTTCAACTCTTGTGGACTATATGTAAACATCTTTTATGTGAAATATCTTATTCAGGTCAGTACTAAATAAACAATAACATGCATTTTGTATAAACCCTCTTATTTTGGTAAAATAACATTTTGCAGATTCTGAAAGGGGGACGTAAACTTTTGACCGCAACTGTAAATTTCTCTGAATCTGTTCTGATAAGGAAAAAAACTCTTCTGCATGGCCTAAGAGTGAGTACATTTTTAGCAAGTTTCCATTTTTTGCGTGAAAGCTTAAATTGAGTAGCTTACTTAAAACCACTGAGGTGATTTGTAAAATGCTCAAGAATAGAGATCCATTCAGAAACAAAATCCACATGTTCCTGCATTTTACAGTGTGGCATAATAGAATACTCTAGAATAAATGAGTACAAATGACTATAGACAGACTGCAAATGTTATAAAATCTCTTCAGCACACAGATGTGACGCCTTTAGCTCATTTGGTTTCTTCCAAGGGCTGTAGCCCAGATGGAATAATTAGATCTTCCACCCCTTCAGATCAGTGCTCCCTGAACACAGTTTAAGACAGAGAGAACATCTGCTGGCCTGGGGCAAAGTCCTCCCTGGAGGCATTGCAAATAGATTCACGAGTAACAGACACATGCCTCCCTATCAAATCTATGCTACCGTGAGAGAATGATGGGAGCCATTCAGGTGGGAGTTAAGGTTAATTACAGTCTCTTCACTTTGTTTAAGAATTCCAGTGCTCAAATCGCCAGAATTAACTTTCTAAATATCACTATTAGGTGAACGCATTCGGTGGTGCTGATGTGGAGGTCAGCAGAAGTGATAACCTGGGATTTAGGTGCAGCCAGGTATGGCAATATTTGACTTTTTATTGTTATATTCAAATTCTCTTAGAAGCTTTTCACCAGATGAACATCTGCTTGCATGGTCAAAAGAAAATATGAAGTGCAGCAACAAACTCAATGCATTAAAAGCCAGGGGGTGAAAACTTTTTAAATTTGAAGATCAGGGTAAATTGAACTTATTTTGTCTTCTGGTAAACATGTATGTTTCTTCTATAGCTTCTGAAGGGCAGCACTAAATGAAAAAATATGGTATTTGGGCAAAATGAGAAAAATGTACACATCTTCATTCTGTTCAAAAGTTTACACCCCTGGCTCTTAATGCATCGTTTTTCCTTCTGGAGCATCAGTGAGTGTTTGAACCTTCTGTAATAGTTGTCCTCAGTGTGAAAAGACGCATCTCAAAATCATATAGTCATTGTTGAAAAGGGTTCAAATACACAAAAATGCTGAAAAACCAAAGAATTTGTCAGACCTGAAGGATTTTTCTGAAGAACAGCGGGCAGTAACTGTTCAGGACAAACAAGTGACTCATGAACAACTATTACTAAACCAAAAAAAAAAAATTCTGGTAACAACACAGTATTAAGAATTCAGTGTATGTAAACTTTTGAACAGGGTCATTATTATAAAATCGTTTTCTCTTGTGGACTATATAACTTTTATGTGAAATATTTTATTCAGGTCACTGCATAAAAAAATAATATGTTATGATCCTTCTTGTTTTGGTAAAATAATTAACATTTTGTAGATTCTGCAAGGTGTATGTAAACTTTTGACCTTAACTGTAAATCATTCTCTAATGTGATGTATACACGGAGACCAACAGCTGACATTTTCTGCTAACATCATATGTACTACTTAAAATGAGAATCAACTGAGACCTTACAGAGTTTCAGTATTAAACTGTTCTAATACTCTGTGTATTTTAAGTGTTTTGTGAATGCTAGCCAATACTCAAGGTTTTGAAAACAGTATTGCCAGGAATAATCACAGGCCTGGCCTTTACCAATAATAAGCCGATGTAGGTGGATTCCCGGACAAAATCCCCACTCATTGAGTCTCAGGGCTAATTCATAGCACTTCAGGAGCATTAGAGCTGACAGCAACCTAGAGCGAGAGATTTGCACAGAGCTGTGAGAGTGGTGTTTTTTCCCCCGTACTGCCAGGAAACCAATCACAGCGTAACAAGCAAGCTAGAAATATTAGCGGGCTTTTATTCAAGGTTCTGAGTGATCATAATATCCATTAATGGCAATTCAGTTTTCTAAATATATCCTGAGTGCATACATGTTTATTGTATAGAATTTCACTTTACATTTACTTCAAAAACATCAGCGCATATTCTCATATTGTCTTCAAAAATAGTATAATGAAAGGGTTAGATATACTATAATGTAATTACTGGAACTTTTAAACAGTTTTGTTTTTAGGGAGTTCAAAGAGTTTTGTGTCTGATTTGAGCTGAGGATTGAAGATTGAAGAACCCTTTTACAATTTTAAAAAAGGAATGCTCTACTATCATATTTTAATGATTACATTTATAATACATAATTTACATATCATGATAAATTTGAATTTACATTAGGCTACATTTATGTTCTAAAGTTATCTGATTACTCGATTAACCATCAGAATAATCGGCCAATTACTCGATTACCAAAATAATCGTTAGTGACAGCCCTAATCCAAAGCAACTTCAAAAAGTACAATTTGTCAGTTTATGTATTGCATGGAAATTAGCCCTTGATCTTGGCTATACAGTTGAGGTCAAAAGTTTACATACACCTTGCAGAATCTGCAAAACAGTTTACCAAAATAAGAGGGATCATACAAAAGGGACTCATGCAACTATTACAGAATGTTCAAACGCTCACTGTTGCTTCTGCAGGGAACACAATGCATTAAAAGCCAGGGGGTGAAAACATTTTCAGGGCAAATTTTACTTATTTTGTCTTCTGGGAAACAAGTATCTTCTGTAGCTTCTGAAGGGCATTATTAAATGAAAAAAAATATGATATTTAGGCAAAATAAGAAAAATGTACACATCTTCATTCTGTTCAAAAGTTTTCACCCCCTGGCTCTTAATGCATCGTTTTCCTTTCTGGAGCATCAGTGAGCGCTTGAACCTTCTGTAATAGTTGCATGAGTCCCTCAGTTGTCCTCAGTGTAAAAAGATGGAACTCAAAATCATACAGTCATTGCTGGAAAGGGTATAAATACACAAAAATTCTGAAAAAAAACAAAACAAAACAAAAAAACAGTTGTGGATCATTCAGATAACAACACAATATTAAGAATCAAGTGCATGTAAACTTTTGAACAGGGCCATTTTTATAAATTATTTATATATTTCAATTATATAAAAATTAAAAATAAATAATTATTTATAAATTATTTATTATTTATTCTTGTGGACTATATGTAAATGTCTTTTATGTGAATTATCTTATTCAGGTCAGTGCTAAATAAAAAAAATAACATGCATTTTATATGATCCCTCTTATTTTGGTAAAATAATTAACATTCTGCATATTCTGCATGGTTTATGTAAACTTTCAACCTTAACTGTAAATATGCATCATGATCTTCAATTCAACTCCATTTTATTAGAATTTACTTCACATTAGAATATTATAACAACACATTGCATACCACCTCTGGCAAAACAATTTATATTTAAGCTGAGGTATGCAATATTCTCATATTTTGCTGCTGTTCTGTATATAAACACAATTTAGAGTTATTTGTGAAACATAACCAGGATTAATTTTTGTGTAAACTGTTTGTATATTCATCGTTCTGCAATTACCACATAAAATTCAGTGCAACAAATTTATGAAGGATTTACATAACTTGTGTTTAGACCTATTGAAGCAATAGTATTTTTGATTTGCCTGTTAAATCCCATTTATATGTAGCATTTACAGGGGGAAAAAAACTTCAGATTTGTTTACTTTAATTTAAAAAAAAAAAATACTACTTTAAGAAATGTGAATGTGTAATTTAAAATAGAACATAATCATGTGTGATGGAAAAACACAAACTAGAATTAAAATATGCAGCATTCCTGAAAACAAGTATCCTTTGTTCAAGGATGAATCGTTCTTATCATGAATATTCTGTCATTTGGAGGACACAGAAGTCACGGTCTGAAAAAGAAGGCTTACAAATGTGAACAATTTGGTAACAGCTGCCATTATGGCCTACTTTCTCAATGTGTTTCTTTACCTCTTATCGAGTTGAAATAAATTTCCATCCTGAGATCCTGAAATAGTTTCAAAAATCAAACAGAAATATTCATAACTTCATGAATTTATCTCTTCATTAACATTAAAAAGTAAGCAGTGCCCTGAGGTAGGACTGATTAACTGTGTCATATAAGGTGCTTCCTCTGGATTGCACTTTCTCTATTTCCTGTTCTCATGGTGCAGCAGTGGGACACCCACTATCATCTCTATGAAGAGACCCAGCAAAAGGGTTTCTTCCTGCTCTACCCATCGGGACATCTCTGTGGTGGTATAATTGCCCTTATGCGGGGCATATTATCTATAAAAAAGGAAAAATAAGCTGTAAACAAGAAGCTTATTTTCCCCTCTGCATGTCTTCCACATCTCTGAAAAATTGCTTCCAGGCAGTGGGGTGAAAGTGAATGACATCTATCAGAGCAGACGCAGAGATCTCAAGGCCAACTGATGTGGAAGTTCCCTTGTCCTCATACAACCCGATTTTTGGTCTTTTATATCCCGGGTGTCATGTTGGGTGAGAGAAAGACCTTTGCGTCTGCTGACATCATAAGTTATTGATCCGACCTGGGATTCCCTCAGGTACTATATCTTTCTGGGATATTAAACCTAATCAAATGTTCCTCGTTCGGTGCACAGCTTCATCAAGGTACAGCTGTCCTGATTCAACTTGTGGATCAATAAAGCGAGACGTTTGACTTCATTGGACTTACAATCAAAGGAAAGGAAAGAAAATATTCTATATAAACACCAAATGTTATGTGACTGTCACATCACAGCACATGTAGCCTGGTTAGGAAAAGGTGTTATGTCTATAGTGCAAACTAAACACAAATTGTGCCTACAGTAGTAGTAGGCTCCAAAAAAGAAAACAGAAAAAGTCTTTGTATTTTGAGAACATTTGCAAGCAAATGACTGCCATGCCCATGTTCAGTGAAGTTCACACTGGAGGCAGAATTAAGTATTTTTCCGATTCACAGATAATTCTAGGAAATGGAAATGACTTTTAGACATTGTTTGTTGTGTAAGTTCATTGTTCAGAGCTCTTTTTACTTTGTCTATATATATTTTGATGTGGACAAGGTGGTATAAACACCGTCATAATCTATTATTACCGGTATTTTAATTTTCATATTTGAATTTGAATAACACATTTAATTTCTTTTATTTTTATGCACATTTTCTTTTTTAATCATGAACCCATGAACAACACCGTAGTGTTTAAAAAAAAAATACGCTGGATAAAAAAAAAAAAAAAAAAAAAGATTTCTCGATTTGAATAGATTCTCATTTTAATGAACCAATATCGATTCTTAAATATTTCTATATTTTCGATTTTAATAGATTCTCATTTTAATGAACCAATATCGATTTTTTTTCTATGCTGTTTTCAACTGAAGAATGAACAATGCATAGTGCGTCTTCCTTTCAATAAATTAGCAATAGCTAGGCTTTGTGTTACTTTTGATATGAAACAAAGTCTCAGATTTCAAATTCTGTCCATTTTATTAGGAAATTTAAGCAATAAATACCGTTTTGGCGTTCTTCAATGTGGCGTGATGTAGGTCGCTGTAGCTTCTGTGTATTCGCCGTTGCGTAATCAAACGCATAGCAAAACATTCCTGACAGTCTCGTTTTTGTTCTGGATCCCCTGCTTTGCTGCCAGACTGGAGCGTACTAGCCACCAACTGGACAGGGGTGGGATTGCAGCTACAATAGATCACCCTCAGTGTAATCTGTCAAAATGACGGACGGTCTTCAGATTTTTCCGTCACTGATAAAAAAATTCCGTCAATAATGCAGAATTTTCGATTAAGGCGACATTTACATATATATATATATATATATATATATATATATATATATATATATATATATATATATATATATATATGTTTAAATCTAGATTAAAGACTCATCTTTTTAGCCAAGCATTCAAATAATGCATCTCATAAACTTTTCCTGCAATTATACCTGATCAAATGCTCATTATTAATCTCAGCAGCTACGCTAATTATGTTCCTGTTTGTTCTCTGTTTCTGCCATGGGATTGACATCCCGTGGTAACTAGAAACTCACAAGCTCCAGTCTGGATCCAGAACACTTAAAAAGAGATGATTAAAACCCCTCAGAGGACTTCAGATGATGCCAACCCTGAAACAACATATAGCACTACCGCATTTTGCTACTAATTTATGGTGTTTTTTTGTCTGATTACATCATTAATTGATCTTTACCATACATCTCTGCCATATGTACATCAACTTGACATAGTCACCATTAGTAAGCTACTACTAAATATATTGCAAAAACTTTAATTTGGTGCAAAGTTGCTTTGCAACGATGTTTCCTGAAAAGCGCTATACAAATACATTTGAATTGAATTTGAATTTTGAATATATATATATATATATATATATATATATATATATATATATATATATATATATATATAAATTGTTAAGCAAATACATAACAGTCATTGTTCAAAACTGAAACCATTAGATTAGACTACAGAAATTGAAATCTACAGATTTATTACACACTAAATACGTAGTCACTCAATGTTGATATTGATAACATTAACAATTCGACAACAAAGTATAACAGTAATAATACTTTCCATGGTTTGACGTAATCTGAGCTAACTTTGCGATCGTTTAATTTAATCATCATTGTAAAACTTTTTTCTTTTTTTCTTTTTTTTTCAGTTGGTCAGCGCATAAATCTGGCAGACGTGTTACTTACTTGCTCAGATGACATTTTCAATCGTCTTATTTTGGACATACTTCCAAAAGGTAGTATCTGTATTTCAGAAGTACAGTGAATATCCTTACTGGTGCAGTGACTGACAGCCACACATACACATCAAAACATTAGATTCATCCGCGCTGAGGAGCCGTGCCGCCGCACAACCCTCGTAAAGAAGATAATTCCGCAAATAACTGCAATTGCAGGTTTCAAACAGAGATGGCGACAAAGAGGCTAAATTTATGGACTGCAGTTTTAAATTAAACATCTTCATGTTGCCATAGTCCTTAATCAAGCAGTTATTTAAAACGGCATGATTAAAAGGGTTTCTTTGATGGATATAAAGTTCAGAAGAACTACAAATAGAAATGAACCTGAAATGGAAATCTTTTGTAACATTATAAATATCTTTATCATCACTTTTGATCCATTTAAAGCATCCCCGCTAAATAAAAGTATTAATTTTTTATCATTTCTTTTCCAAAAAAAAATAAAAAATAAAAAATACTGACTCCAAGCTTTTGAATGTGTAGTGTATAATGTTACAAAAGCATTTTATATCAGATAAACAGATCTATGGATCTTTCTATTCATCATAGAATCCTGAAAAAAAGGTACTCAACTGTTTTAAATAATAATAATAATAATAATGATGATGATGATGTTTCTTGAACAGCAAATCAGCATATTAGAATGTTTTCTGAAGGAACATGTGACACTGACAACTGGAGTAATGATGCTGAAAATTTAGCTTTGATCACAGGAATAAATTACATTTTTAAAATACACTCAAATAGAAAGCAGCTATTTTAAATAGTAAAATATTTCATGATTTTACTGCTTTTGCTGTATTTTGGATCAAATAAACGCAGGCCTGGTGAGCAGAAGAGACTTCTTTAAAAAACATTAAAAATCTTACTGTTCAAAAACTTTTGACTAGTAGGGTCGTACTGTCGAGTACTGCTTGTATTTATTTATTTACTTTATGAAATTCTTCAATGCAGGTTACAAGGTTACAGGTTGCTAAGAAAACTGACAAACGCAATCAGTGACCACCGAGATCATCCACAGGAAAAGACATTTCTAGTAAGTCACAAACTGTGCTACTCATCATTTGACCATCATCCCTGGAAGACACAGATTTGTGGATGTTGTTTTTATTTATGCTTTTCCGAATAATTATATTTCTGGAACAGTGTGTGAGCAATGTGAAGGAACACTAAAATGAGCAGAATTAGGGCACTTACAATAACAACACTTGTGAACATTACCACCACTGTGGACTTTCCTGCCTTTTCACATACACATAAATGCACAGCACAGTACATTAGCAGAGAGAGAACTGGATCCCGATTGGCCGAGAGGAAAGATGACGCTCTGCTTCCTGCTCTATATAAACTCCCCGTTCCCTCACTGCAGACACACTGCTGATAAATTTCTCCTAGAGATCACACTGCGCAATGGATATTTATTTCCCCTCCGGCTTTCCAATGTGTAGAGGAATAACAGGGCTGTCAAACAATTGCCTAGAAAGGTACGATGTCCTCATATTGACATTTTTAAGAATTTCATGTGCTCTTTGTCCTAATATTTTAAGCATGCCAAATCATTTGAATGCATAAATATAAACCTCTACTCCTTTATATAACTTCGGTAGGGGATTTTAACCTTGTTACAAAATTGTACATAAGTTGTGTATTAAATAAATGCTTTTCTAAAATCAGGGCCAAAAGATTAAAAGCATGCGTGGGTGGATTTCTGCAGAGACAAGACTTGAGCAGCCTATGTAAATACAGAAAACCAAGGTAAGGTTATTGAATGCGCTGGCTTTTGCTTATTTCATAACATGTTTCTTGCATGATAAAGCGCGTTTAGTTTTCTACCGTTTCGCCTCTGACTGGCTGACATCTTTGCAGGTTGACCTTGGAGGAATGTCTGATGTGGAAAGAGTCTTTTGAGAAGCTCCTGTCCAGCAAACGTAAGTTCACACTGGAAAAAAAAAAAATGGTGTACATTTTTAAAAATAAAGGTTCCAGATGGGTGTTTTTGCAGTGATGCCATAGAAGAACCATTTTTGGTTCCCCAAAGAACCTTTCAGTAAACAGTTCTTAAAAGAACCATTTTGAAGAACATTTTAAAAATCTAAAGAACCTTTTTCTGCATATGTTCAAGGTTCTTAATGGAACCATCAATGCCAATAAATAATAAATTATTTTTATTCACTCAGAAAATGCTAAATTTCACAAATAATTACAAAGAATCGACAAGTTATTGTAAATGTAAAATATATTTTTTACAGCAGTCGCATTGTGTATACTTAAAGATGACCTCGTTTTATGCTTAAAACGTTATGAGGTAAAGCACATTATTATAATTAAATGATGAATATAATGTAGAACAATTATATAATCAAGTAAAAATCAGCCTGCGTGCATTAAAAAACAGCTGGAGTGTTTTATTTTTTTTCACAGTGTATGAATATATAGCATGAAGGAAAAAAAATCCACGAGACTATGGTTTAAATTTAGATGCTAGAAATAGGACTGCGGTGCACAGATGTGTCTGTCCTGCTGTCTGATCTGTGCGGGGGGCTTTAATCTGATGAGACACGTTACACAACTAATCTGTTCTCTAACCCCATTTTTCTCTTTCCATCAGATGGACTCTACGCCTTCCGAGCTTTCCTCGTATCTGAGTTTAGCGAAGAAAACATTGCTTTCTACCTGGCTTGTGAGGACTACAAAAGCACGAAGTCTGCATCTAAGATGCCATCCAAAGCTAAGAGGATCTACGAGGAGTTCATCGGAAGCGAAGCTCCTAGAGAGGTAAATACACAAATTGATCAATCACTATATCCCATGGTTGCGTTCATGAACTGCAGATGTTTGAACTCACTTGCCATTTCTTTCAGGTTAACATTGACTATGAGACTCGAGACATCACTCAAGCCAACCTGAAAAGCCCTACGGCATCCTGCTTCGATATGGCCCAGTACCGCATCTATATTCTCATGGAAAAAGACTGTTACCCGCGATTCCTGCGCTCCGCTGCCTACCGAAATCTAGTCAACCAGCTCACATTGAAGAGTGCTAGGCAAGAGGCAAGAAGCAAAAAGGCCATAGCGGCCAGACCGCCGCTTGAAGACGAAGAGCCAAAATGAAAGGCGTAGGTGCAGTTTGGTTGTGCAAAAGATGGAAGCTCAGACAAGAAGTGAGTGGAAGGGACTGGTGCAGACCCGAAAAAGCATGCTTGAGGCGGTCGGAATGCCATGAGATCACGGAATCAGAGTGACTGCGTTCCCAGACCCCTTAAATATCGTCCATGACAGGGAATGGCAGAGCTACTGATGGAGAAAGATGCATCTGTACAATCACCTGTACTCAACACAAGAGAGATGCAGAATTAAAGTCTTTATTAAAGTATGCATGGGCAAAAAAGCCACAGCATACTTTCAGAAAGCATTTTATGTGTTTTGTAAAGTTTAAAAAAATGAGAAAAGCGTTTGAATATTTATGCATTAATTTATTTAATTTATTTATGCTTTTTTAAACTAGATAACCCCTTACAAATCGTGATGGTACCATGGTAAAGTGGTGGTGTCTAATAAAAAAAAAAAAAATTAAATAAATAAATAAAATAATATTAGTAAAATCATCATAAAAAAATAATGTTTTAAAAATTTAACCAAAAAAAGAAAAAAAAAAAAAAAGATATTGACAATCTGCCTGGACTGCTTATAAGGCTTAAGAATGTTAAAAGTTGGTGTGCGAGTGTTTATTTTAATGTTTGTTTTTTTAACTTTTATAAATGTTTTTGTTAACTCAATTTTAAATTAAAGTGAATACAATTTTGCATTAAAGTAATAATGTGTTTTCACATCTTGTGTGTGTCTGTTTTTTAAGACTTACAGGTCAAACTAAAAGAAAAAGAGCTGTTATGGTTATAGGTTATGCATATTAGATTAAATATTGTTATAATATTCTAATTTTTAGTATTTTTTATTGGGCTACATAGCTTTTATTCTTTTTTTTAAGCACAATTGATATGAGATTTTTCTCCTTAATGTTACTTCATTAATTTAATTTTTAGAATTTAAAATAAATATATTTTGTAATTGTTTTAGGTTTACAAATTTTGGTTTGTTCTTATTAAACGATGTGTCTGTTTTTATTTAATGTGAACAGAATGTAAATTTAAGGCTCACAGATGCTTCACTATGAGGTAAACAGGCTTGTTATGCACATGACTGGCCAGACTGAGCTTGTGTTTCATATTTAACCATCAATGCCCACAAGCAACGAACAGCCTCAAGTGTAGGTTTACACAGTTGCCAAGGCAACTATTTGGACCCGGTTGCCAAAGCTGTCCGCATGATTCTCTCAGCACCAGATTAAACCACATCATTCCTGCTGACAGTAATGAGAAAGTTCATCACCCAGTTAGAAAATCAAATACTGCAGTACAGAAAGAGGAAATACATTTGATAACGTCTTTGCACTAGCTGCCATAAAGATTTGTTAGCCTTTGTATTTGTTTACACACGTAATGAAATAAAGAAAGGTTGTGTGAGAGCCATCGTTTGATATGTATTAGTAAATCATGTCATTGCAGTTGCTTTCACACTAGACTATGCATTAAACTAGACAATAATCGCATGAATATGAGAATTAATCCACAAAAGCAATCACAATTTGTCCACGGAATATGATTCTAGACCGAAACATTGGCAATGGCTGAATATTTTAATTTCATCAGCCAAATGGGGGGTAGAAGATGGTCTAGTAGATATACAGCATATAGTCAACACAACATTAGAAACGAGTATCTCATCGCTCTTGTCAGATGGATGGTCCTGTTGATTAAAGAGGGGCTACGTGTGCTTGAGTGTTGCGCTCTAGTAGTAATTTGATCTTAGACAGGGTGACTTTGATTATAAAAAAGATTAATGGGCTGAAATGTTATGCAAGAGTATAGCAATTAACAGTAGGCTAGTGGGTTTTATATTCCAAAAAAATGTAATTAAATTTAAAAATGGTCATTTCAACATGGTAACCATAATAAAAAAATCACCACAATTAAAAGAACACTCCACTTTTTTTGAAAATAGGCTCATTTTCCAACTCCCCTAGAGTTAAACAGTTGTGTTTTACCGTTTTCGAATCCATTCAGCCGATCTCCGGGTCTGGCTGTAGCACTTTTAGCATAGCTTAGCATAGATCATTGAATCCGATTAGACCGTTAGCATCTCGCTCAAAATGACCAAATAGTTTCGATATTTTTCCTATTTTTCTCATTGCGCCTGCTGCACCCATGGTACGGCAGCAAAGTTCCTTGATTATTACGCCGAAATGAGAGTATAGTTCCTAGCCATATCAGCCTAGAAAATCGCAACTTTTCATTTTCCGTCAGTCTTAGTACAGGATGTAACTACAGAAGAGTCAAGTTTTATATAGGAAAAATATCAAAAATTCATTTTTGTTTAACTCTAGTGGAGTTGGACAATGAGCCTATTTTCAAAAAAAGTGGAGTGTTCCTTTAAGTTTGATTGTATGAATTATTTTTTGATTATTAATTATTGTATTTATTTTGAATGAGGGTTTTTATTGTTAACTAAAGCTAAAACAATGAACAAAGATTTTCATTACTTGAAATAAAATAAACAACTAAATTAAAAATACATAATACATTTTCTCTTTTTTTCATTTGTGTTGAGTTTAAAACAACTAAAACTTAATAAAATCTGTATAGACATTTTTTAAATAAATAAATCCAAATTACAAAAACATAAATATAATAAAAAATAAAAACAATGAACAAAACCTTTTTATTACTCAAATTAAAATAAACATTAACTAAAATAAATAA
This sequence comes from Cirrhinus mrigala, assembly GCA_036247105.1. NCBI lineage: Eukaryota > Metazoa > Chordata > Actinopteri > Cypriniformes > Cyprinidae > Cirrhinus > Cirrhinus mrigala. The sequence continues at coordinate 22,310,947 of CM070012.1, read as the reverse complement.
TACATAATAATAAAAAAAAACTGTTAGTTGGCTTACTTTTTTTTTTTTTACATTTTTCTCACTTTCTTATTTTTGTTTAGTTTAAAATAACCAAAACTACAAAAAAAAAATAAAATAAATAAAAATAATAAATAAGTAAATAAAAATTACAAAACCAGAAATGTACTAAAATCACTAAAATTAATATAAAAACATAAACTAAAAAATGTAATCGAAAATATAAACAAAAACTACAGTAGTACAGAAATTATATTAAAATAACTGTGTATATTTACACACACACACACACATATAAATATATCTATGTATAATTAAAATAAATAAATAATGAAAAGATTATATGTGTGTGTGTATTAAAATAGATTTATCTATATCTATCTATCTATCATCTATCTATCTATCTATATATATATATATATATATATATATATATATATATATAGTATGAGTAAAAATATTATTTATTAAAATGAATATATAAGTGAACTTTTATGTATGTGTAATTAAAATAAATGAATAATTAAAATAAATTGTATAAAACAAATAAATAATTATATACCCACACATATAAACATTTATCTATATTTATTTATTTATTTTTAATTACACATGCATAAATATTATTTCACTTACATGTTCATTCTAATAAATTAGAATATTTATTACTTATTTATTTAGTTTTATTTGTTTATATATGTGTGTATTTATTTATTTATTTTATACAATTTATTTTAATAATATATGCATTTATTATTTATGTATTTAAATTACACATACATAAATATAAGTTCACTTATATATTCATTACAATAAATTTTATTTTATTTTTTTACTTATTTTGTTTTATTTGTTTATATATGTGTGGGTATATATTTATCTATTTATTTATTTTATACAATTCATTTTTAAAATAATATATTTATTTGTTTGTTTATTTATTTATTTTAATTACACATGCATTTGCTTATACATGTGTGGGTATATATTTATCTATTTTACATATTTATTTTAAAAGATTTATTTTAATAATATATTAATTAACTTATTTATAATTGTTTGTTTATATATGTATAATTAAAATAAACTAATAAATAAGTCTATTATTAAAATTAATTGTATAAAATAAATAACTATATACCCACACAAATAAACCAATAAAACTAAATAAATAAGTAAAAAATATTATAATTTATTATAATGAATATATAAGTGAACTTATCAGAGGCTGACATTGGAGGGCCGGTGTCCTGCAAGGTTTAGCTCTAACCCCAATTAAACACACTTGAACCAGCTAATCAAGCTCTTACTAGAATATTCCCCGCAGGTGTGTCGAGGCAAGTTTCTAGATCAGGGATAGGCAACGTCGGTCCTGGAGTGCCGATGTCCTGCACAGTTTAGTTCCAACCCCGAAAAAAACCTCACCTGCCTGTAGCCCTAGTAATCCTGAAGTCCTTGATTAGCTTGTTCAGGTGTGTTTGATTCGGGTTGAATTTAAACTCTGAAGGACACCGGCCCTCCAGGACCGAGTCTGGGCACCCCTGGCCTATTTATAATAAACCCTTACACAATCTCCATCATTGCTATTTTAGGCAAGCCTGTAAAAATAACACACATTTCATGGCTGAAACTGTTTACTTGACCTTGAAGTTAATGTCAAATGCATAAATGTAAATGCATACAGTACATGAGGTTCAAGCTTTCAAATATGGTGATTTCCTCCTTTGACTTTTAGACTATAGACATAACACCTTTATCATATTTGTCCTTTGCAAGCATTGCTGAGCGTGTGATAGTCTGATCTACAAACGTAAGAGCTGAAAATTCATTCTGAGTGACTGTATGCCTGCGTATTTAATTCAGTCTGTAAACCTACCACCTTGTTCGTCAGAAGTGAGAGCCGGCGTTAGCGAGCCCATTCACAGACTTACAGTGCATCTGACCTCAAAACAAATTTTATCATGTGTGTTGGCCCACGTCTTCAGAAATCTTCAATAAAACAGTGCGCATGGTGAGTCAGACAGTAGCATCAAGGTCAGTGCATGCATCCCCCACAACCATCACATACAGCCTGATGCAGCGTCGCCTCACTGCCAGGCCCTCATGTGCAGAGAACACTGACGCACCAGCAGCCACAAGTGATAATATATTTCACCCTGATGAAGCTTTTCCCACATATTCATCAAAATATGCATTTCATGGCAACATGACAAACTCTAAAGTTAGCATTTGGCTTAAATATATCAATTTTTTATTTATCTGTACTTACAGGAAGTAGAGGATTTTGAATCCACTTTGTTTCCTGTTTGCAATTATTTGTGAAACATTGCCTCCTAGTGGGAGATCAGGATCAAGACACCAACAGAATTGTTGCATCAATTAAGAATAAGTTAGCACTGCATAAATACAGTTATGTTTAAAAGCAATAAATATTAAACACAGCATCACATTATTATTATTATTATTATTATAGCTCTTACAGTTTGCCCCTTTGGTGCAATCACTTATCACTGATTAAATGATAAATTTTGTTTGAAATACACAATTATTTTTGAAAGCTACATAAATCACATTGTTGTTTTATTATTGTTATTGTTATTATTATTATTAGTGCTCTTAAAAGTGTTATTTTATTTTTTTATTTTATTAGTAGGTCTCTTAAATTTTTTCTTACAGTTCTTACTGTTTTTTCCCCCTTTGGTGCAATAACTTACCACTGCATAAATACATGATTATGTATTATGCTCTTAAAAGTATGAGATTTGTTTGTTTATTTATTTGTTTTTTATTTTATGGCTCTTACAGTTCTTCCCATTTTGGTGCAATCACTTATCACTGAATAAATGCAGAATTTTAGATACATTTTGTTTGAAATACACAATTATTTTTGAAAGCTACATAAATCACATCATTATTATTATTGTTATTATTAGTGCTCTTAAATTTTTATTTTATTTTGTTTAATTTTATTTTACTTGGCCTCTTAAAGTTTTTCTTACAGTTTTTTCCCATTTGGTGCAATCACTTATCACTGGATAAATACAGTTTTTCTACATGAATCAATTATTATTATTATTATTATTATTATCATCATCATTATCATCATTCACACTCTTAACAGTGTGAATTTTATTTTATTTTATTTTATTTCAGCTTTTCCCTATGGTGGGAACTAACCACTGCATAAATATCATATTATTTATTAGTGTTCCTAAAAGTATGAATTGTTTTATTTTATTTGATTGTATTGCATTGCATCATTATTAGGGCTCTTATAGTTTTTCTTAGTTCTTAGTTTTTTTAGTTCTTAGTTTTTCCCCCTTTGGTGGGAACTTACTGCAGCATAAATGGACTATTATTTATTACTGCTGTTAAAAGTATGAATTATTTTATTGTATTTAGTTTTTCAACCTTTGGTGCAATCACTTACCACTGCATAAATACACAGTTTTGGATAAATTTAGTTTGAAATACAAACTTTGAAATATTATTTATATATTTTATTATATCTTAATTTTTATTGTATTGTATTTTATGCTTAATTTTATTTTAGCTTATCTTACTGTGTATATACCACAGATTTTATAGCAATAAATAAATAAATAAATAAATAAATAAATAAAAATAATAATAATAATAATAATAAAAACATATTTAACATTTTAGCAACAAAAAAAAATCATAAAAGCATGAAATATAGGGTACTTATGCATTGGAAAAACAAAAATCTGTAAAAATAGGCCACAATGTACTGTACTAAAATCAAGGAATTTTTCATATTGATTATATTTTACCTGTATTTTAAATTTTGTACTTTAACAATGATTGGAAATATTCATAAAATATTGGATAATGTCCTGTCAGAAAATTATCAGTTACATTCATTTATTTTAGATGCATTTATTATAGATGTCCTTGGTAGCATCTCGCTCCAGGGAATTTCCAACAGGTTTTTAAAATGTTTGTCAGCAGAGGGCAGCATCTTACAAATAAAGACCACAGCGCCACAGTAATCTAATAATAATAATTAGGGGGCACTCCTGAGCCAACACGCCATGAACACAACATGCTGTATGCACTGTCAACAGCTGCTGAAAATCTGAAACCCATAATATTTGATCAGAATATTTTTTTTTCTTTGCTTTGCTTTTTTTTTTTTTTTTTTTTTTTTTTTTTTACATTTACTTGTTTCTGTTCCATTACAGAATCACACCTCAAATATAAACTGATAGTGTAAGAAATTGATTGAACATGCCTGCGACACTTACTATGAACCTTATCAAAGGAATGTAATCACTCTTTTGATACATCCTCAGATGACCCTTTGTGAGCAGGATATATAGGGACACTGTGAACACATGCTGAGAAACACATTCCCTTGGTGCTGATAAAAATGAGAAGCTATTCCAGGAAGATGTTACATATCAGGCACTGTTCGTCCCATCATGACACTTGTGTTTATGACAGAGATGCTCCGCCACTGGATCTGACTCATTTGTTCCTTCCATCCTGTCTGCATCATCAAAAATATTCTGTCTGGCTGAGAATATATTAAGCATTTCATGGCAAGTTAACAGTAAATCGTATATTTATCACCTGGCCCTTGCACAGATCACGTTTAAAGTGAATTCATATTATAATCAAGCTAATATTTAAGGGTCATCATCTGTTGCTTTGCACTCCAAGCGTGGGAAAAGGCTCGCTGCCGTTCCCCTGTGAAAAGGAAAAACTGTTCTGTCCACTGACCTTGTTCCTCAGGGCTTTGGAGCTTCTGTCTCCTGTGAATTGGAGCTTTCACAGTCAGCCCTGTGGATCAGCTCCCATTTCTCATTTCTGTTATGCCATCATCATCCTCACTGTTGTTAAGGGAATTTTAAATATTTTAATTGAATTTTTTTATATAAATGTAAGAACAGAGCGGAATGTTAAATGTGAATTGGTGAACTTCTAGATAACTTAGGGTGTTCACGATTCCTCGAATCAATTCAGTATTACTTGATTTAAAAATAAATAAATAAATAAATAAAAAATCCCCGACTGCATTTTGCCCATATCGAATAACCGGCAAAATACCGGAAATGGCGCATTCCACGGACCAGAATCCATAAAACGTTTTTTTTTTTTTTAAAAAAAAAACTGAAAAAAAAAACGCATTTTTTAACTGTTTTCCAAGACTGCATAATATATTAAACCCATTTAAAATCACATTAAAGCATAATTCTATTGTAATTTAACAAACGCTATGATTCAATTAAATAAATATATGCGATGCAGGTTTAATATATGTTACGTAGCCTAACGTTAGGTGTCTTAGACTTCAGACCAACAGTTAACCTTATTATTTACATGTGTGGAGCGTCTCAAACTCCATATATGCATATTGCTGTGAGTTTGGGTTAATCGTAACGTTCATCTGGAAACGCAACGTGCGCCATTTCATCAGATTTGTAAGTTAAATCATTTAGAAACCTATGCAAACACACGTGAATAGTCAATATTGCTCAATTTGCTAACTATTCTTCGTGATTACAAAATAAAAGCTCAAATCCTCATTCTGAGTTCTCATTCTATACGTTTTGATGTCCACATATTCAAGAAATTACAGCGGCTGTAGCATTTCTGTCATAAAGAAATGCCCAAATATTACAGATTAAGTGGACATTTGAATTAAATGTTGTTTAGAGCGTATTAAACAAGGATTAGATCGTTCAGTAAGGAGTTAAAACAATAGAGGTTTGCACTTACGTCACGGTTTGGTCAGTTACCAGCATTGATTGCATTGTTAATAGACTACTGAATACGTTGTTCTGCTAATTTATTCTGTCTAAACCACAGAAGAAAACATGTGGAAGCTGCTAAATCATACAGAGAAGGACTTAGTAAGCAGGAAAGGGCGTGATATTTTGACAAACTAAAGTTAATAGGTGATAAAGATACGTACGAGCAGTATTAATTATGATATTAGCCTAATATTTCACCTACCTGACTGTAAAAAACTGGAAATTCTGATTCAGTTTGGCCAACCACAAACGCCTTTTGTTTCTCAGGCAGTTTTTTTACACTCTTCTCCTTGATTTGTTATAACTTTTGGCAGTCTGTAGTACTCCAAATGTTTTTCCCAGTCCAACTGATTACTACAGCTCAAAACATGACAATAATTGACCATTTTCGGCAGCTATAATCAGCAAAATCTGCAAGTTCTGTACAGTTCAGTGGCATTGTTTATATTCAGTGCCGGCATATGGCCGATTGATGACATGTTGTGAAAACCCTTTATAGTGAGGATGTATTATAGATGTACATTAGCTATATTGTTTATAATACATTATGTATTTTAACAGTTTTGTTTAAAACCATATAATTATTATTCCTTCATTGCTATTATATATGATTTATTTTTAATATATCAATTTTTATTTTTAAGTAATTTTAAAGGCTATAGTTTGCTTAGGTCTATTTTTATTACCTCAAAAAAATTCATTATAGTTATCTGATTACTCGATTAATCATCAGAATAACTGACAGATTACTCGATTATCAAAATAATCGTTAGTGACAGCCCCACTTCTAAGCCATTTTATATATTTTATTTGGGCTGGGATTTCTTTATTTCCAAATATAGTTTAGTATGAGCATTCCCTCTTTACCCTGCTGGACTCCCCCCAGCATGGGAAGGTGGTGTTCTGATGCTCCAAACTGGCTTTTTAACAAACCTGCTGGTCCACCAGCATATGGAAATTCATGCTGATCTTTTCATGGCAAGGGGAACTAAATTGAATATTACTTCAGTACCCATCCGCAACTTTGATTTCACACTGGCCTTGGAAATTGTGCCCAAAAGAGGAAAACAGGCCTACAATTTGAAACAGTATACAAATGCATTCAAGATGTTGGTAGCCTTTCAAACCCAGAGGGGTGCAGTTCTGTCTCCATTACTGAATTCGACCTAAATAATGTCATTCTGCGCTTCCATTTTCACCCGTAAGTATAGCACGTAGCATTTATTACCTCACCTTTGTTCTTACCTGAAAAAAACCTCAGCTGACCACACACTACAATACACAACACACCATATTTGAGCTAAAGGAACATGCCGATCTGTTCATCAGAACTGATCCAGAAACTTTTGACAACAAGGAATGTTCAACCTGTTTTGGCCTCAGGCATCATAATTGAGAACACATGCTGTTTGAAAAACAACGGCTTTAAAGACATGCTTCATCATTGTAATGGTAGCATGAAACACTTGAGTGTTTTCAAGTGGAGCCGTACGAGCAGAGGGTGAAATCTCACGTATGCAGAAGAAATCACATCATAGATTCATCAGTAGGCTTTCATGTGCATGATTAGAATTGGAAAAAAAAAGTCAACAAAGCATAATATTTCTTTAGCGTTAACAGCTGTAGTTTTGTCCTTTTCATTTAAAGGAACATTACTAACCCTCAGGCTATCTGAGATGTAGATGGGTTTGTTTCTTCATCACAACAGATTTAGATAAATTAGCATTACATCACTTACTCACCAATGGATCCACTGCAGTGAATGGGTGCCGTCAGAATTAGAGTCTAAACAGCTGTTTAAAAATCTCACAATTATACACAAGTAATCCACACTTCTGAAATAGAAGTCTTCTATCCACAATATTTCTTTCTCCAAATGAAAAAGTTGTCTCATCAAAAATATGCACAGATAAAGCACTGTTTAGAAGCTAAAACAAAACAAATATGTCAGTGAATTTTGATTTTAACAAAGCAACTGTTTAAAGCTAAAATGCCTTGCTTTTTCACTTTGCAAGATGTTAATTCTAAGAATGTAGTCGTGTGAATTGCTTATGGATTATTGTGATGTTTTTATCAGCTGTTTGGACTCGCAACCTGACGGCACCCATTCTCTGCAGAGGATCCACTGGTGAGCAAGTGATGTAATGGTAAAGTTCTCCAAATCTGTTCTGATGAAGAAACAAACACATCTACATCTTGGATGGCCTAAGGGTAAGTAAATGTTTACAAAATGTCACAAAATGTTCACAAAATTAGTCATAAGGGTCAATTTTTTGAAATTAAGATTTATAAATCATCTGAAAGCTAAATAAATAAGCTTTCCACTGATGTGTGAATCTGAGGGTGCAAAAAAAATCAAAAACTGAGAAAATCGCCTTTACAGTTGTCCAAATTAAGTTCTTAGCAATGCATATGACTAATCAAAACTAAAATTTTTATATTTTTATGGTAGGAAATTGACAAAATATCTTCATGGAACATGATCTTTACTTAACATCCTAATGATTTTTGATAATTTTGACCCATACAGTGTATTGTTGGCTATTGCTACAAATATACCGTGCTACTTATGACTGGTTTTGTGGTCCAGGGTCATATAACTAATGCACAATTTCTTTGATGTGCTGTATATGCATATTTTCCTCTAGACATTAATCATAGGTCATATGTGATCACCAAAATGGCATTACACAAATAAAAATGTTTGGCTGAAATAGTCTATTCCCCATTTCCTTCCAACTTCAGCCAAAGATTGTAGATTAGGAAGGTCCATAGGGTGGGATATATTTATGGTTCCCACAGTGAGTTTATTACGCAAACATAAGCCTTCCGTTTGCTGGCTATCATTTGATGATCTAAGAAGTGCTAAACCAGACAGCACAGATTTTCCATGATGGATTAGCTTCAGCGTCAAGTTTGGTTTGGCATCTCTTTATCATGTAAATTTAAGGCTTTTGCTTGCATAGTCGCATTATCTGCAGAAGCGTAGTTTTTTAGCTTTATATACTGTACATGCATAAATGATAGTGTGGAAATGCACTACACAAAATAAATTAGTGTACTTCATACAGATTGTTTTTCTTGTCTTTCTTGGTAAAGGACTACCAACATTTGTATAAACATTTAGTTTCAGCCTGACTTTGTAATTTACACTGTTGTAAGTAATTTGTTTCTCTAAGGAGGGAACTGGGTTTAAGGCCACGTTATTTGTCCTTTTTCCACTCAATATGTCGTTATGTAATGGCTTATATTAATTCAAAGCAAATAATTTATGCACAGGGCTCTTTCCTTATCAAGCAAGGGTCCTCCGGAAAAGCCTTCGCAAATAAACGATTTAATGTAATCAATTTATGCTTCTGTGGGAACATTATTTTAATTTCCTCTCAAGTGACTTGCGTGAAGACAAACTCTCAGTCTGTGCCCTGCACCGTGTCAGCTTTATGATGATGGAAGCTGCCATAAAGATCACAGCGATGGTTTGCATGTGACGACCCTTTAAGTTGTCTGTCGAAGCATGTTCCGTTTTCCACGCTGAATACAAACCAGAACAAGGTTTTCAAAAGGCCTCATTTGATTCTCTTTTAGAAGACTTTTCAGTCTTTTTCCAGCTCTGATGCAGCTCACATTAAGCTTTCTGCCACAGAACCTGAAAGAGACAGCCATATCAGCCATGCAGTATCTGACACCTGCCTTTGAAATGTTTTAGATCCTGATGCTTTCCAGGTACAATCAGCACCAGTGATCTTGGCCCGGCCAAGTGCACTCAGTGCACTTGCACAGCATGAGAGATGTGGCTTCATTACTTGGCCTTGTTCGGCAGCATCCTTTCAGCAGTCATTGTATCATTCATACTGAGTATGAGCTTTGTGAGACATGATAATGGAAGTGTACTATTATAACATACAGCACCTACTAACCTAGTTCACATTCAGTGTTTGTTACAGCGCTCATGATTATACTGTCATAGTTGTGAATTCACTCAACAGATGTACCATTTTTAATAAGACACTGTCATTCTTTTCAGTATACAATCATGCCTTTTCTGTGAAAATTGCAACTTGTGTTTGCAATAGTGTGACTAGAGATGTCTGTGGATTTTCTAGTGATTATGCTGGCTATAACTCATCAAATGATAATCAAATAACAAACGAGCATTATAACCGGCATATATCTGCCACGGTGAGATTATTATTGCGCAAACATTTGCTGGCTATCACTTGATTGAAGAAGATCTAAATCAGACATGATGAATTAGCTTCAACGTCACACTGAGTTTGGCATGTCTTTATCATATTCCATATTGTGGACATTATCAGAAGAACATTCTTGGCAACATTTTTGTTCTTTAATGGCAAAGCTGAACTTTTAGCAGCTGGTCGTCAGTGTCACATGATCCTTCAGAAATCATTCTGATATGCTGATTTGATGCTCAGGGCACATTTGTAACTATTATTATATGCTGAAAACAGTTTAATATTTTGGTGGAAACCATGATGCATTTTTCCAGGATTCTGAAATAAACATTTCTAACATGATAAATATTTGTATATATATTTTTATATATTTTATTTACTGTCATTTTTTATCAATTTAATGTTTCCTTGCAAATTTTTTTTTATTTTCATTATTTTATTTTATTTATTTAATTTACATGAGCAGGCAGACTCATGGGCACGGATATATTAAGATGCTACCCATTTTTTAAAAACCTGGTTAATGTCCACTTTCACTTTTGGAATGAATGGAATGAAAACTGAATATAGCAGTATATATACACACACACACTTTTTCTATGCACACAAAAGGCCTATTTCTCTCAAATATTGTTCACAAATCTGTCTAAATCTGTGATAGTGAGCACTTCTGCTTTGCTGTGATAATCCATCCACCTCACAGGTGCGACATTTCAAGATCCTGATTAGACAGCATGATTATTGCACAGCCTTAGGCTGGCCACAATAAAAGGCCACTCTAAAATGTGCAGTTTTACTGTATTGGGGGGGTCCGGGGGGGTCCGAAAACCAGTCAGTATCTGGTGTGACCACCATTTGCCTCACGCAGTGCAACACATCTCCTTTGCATAGAGTTGATCAGGTTATTGATTGTGGCCTGCGGAATGTTGGTCCACTCCTCTTCAATGGCTGTCCGAAGTTGCTGGATATTGGCAGGAACTGGAACACGCTGTCGTATAAGCCGATCCAGAGCATCCCAAGCATGCTCAATGGGTGACATGTCCGGTGAGTATGCTGGCCATGCAAAACTGGTATGTTTTCAGCTTCCAGGAATTGTGTACAGATCCTTGCAACATGGGGCTGTGCATTATCATGCTGCAACATGAGGTGATGGTCGTGGATGAATGGCACAACAATGGGCCTCAGAATCTCATCACGGTATCTCTGTGCATTCAAAATGCCATTAATAAAGCACCTGTGTTTGTTGTCCATAACATACGCCTGCCCATACCATAACCCCACCGCCACCATGGGCTACTCGATCCACAAAGTTGACATCAGCAAACCGCTCACCCACACGACGCCATACACGCTGTCTGCCATCTGCCCTGTACAGTGAAAACCGGGTTTCATCCAAGAAGAGAACACCTCTCCAAAGTGCCAGACGCCATCGAATGCGAGACGACAAACTGCAGTCAGGTTGAGCATGCAGATGAGCTTCCCTGAAACGGTTTCTGACAGTTTGTGCAGAAAATCTTTGGTTATACAAACCGATTGTCACAGCAGCTGTCCGAGTGGCTGGTCTCAGACGATCTTGGAGGTGAAGATGCTGGATGTGGAGGTTCTGGGCTGGTGTGGTTACACGTGGTCTGCGGTTGTGAGGCCGGTTGGATGTACTGCCAATTCTCTGAAACGCCTTTGAAGACAGCTTATGCTAGAGAAATTAACATTCTATTCACAGGCAACAGCTCTGGTGGACATTCCTGCAGTCAGCATGCCATTTGCACGCTCCCTCAAAACTTGCAACATCTGTGGCATTGTGCTGTGTGATAAAACTCCACATTTTAGAGTGGCCTTTTATTGTGGCCAGCCTAAGGCACACCTGTGCAACAGTGTGCACAGTGTATGTTCAACATGTTTGTGTCATTATCTGATTTCCATAATTTCTTCTATGAAATGGCTGCTAAAACAACAGCGCATGCTTTTAAACAATGCTTAGGATCCTTCAGATTGAGTATATAAAGCTGCAGATGCTACACATAACTAACAACACAAGGTTTGGGAAACTCTATATATTTTATCACTATTACTAAGTGTTTAGGAATAATAGTGTTTTATCATATTCTGTCCTTTTGTGACCACAGCTTTGCAATAAAAATGGTTTCTCACTGGGTAAGATTTAAGTTCTGAAAGTACGTTTTGAACCCTTTCATCTCAAAGATGACTTAACAATTTAAGAATTAATTCACTTACTATTTGGAGTACCATGGTTTACATTACTTTATTAATACTAATGAATCCTAAAAACAACTGTATTGAGATTACGTCACAGGGTTTTTATGGCTTTATTAAAACAGTAGTGAAACGCGATTCAACTATAATCATAAAATCACTGAACACCAGCCCCTAGAACAATGATATGAATTAATCAGTTCCTTCCGCTGTGTGATTTTGAAGGAAATGACTTGCCAAAGCATTAGCTGCAAGTCTAAACAAACCGTTCGGACTGAGACAAAAAACATGCGATTAGGTGATAGTATAGTGTTTGCAGAAATTCCTGCTGGCACATCAAAAAAAGCTTTTCCTGTCTGGCAAGCATGTCTATTAGGTTAAAATTGTTTAATTTTGCTGAAGGCAAAAGCAATTGTTGTATACATGCCCAATCATTGGACATTGGAGTGGTATCCGAACATGATACACAGCATGTTGAGTTTTTGATATGAGCTTTGCACGAGGAGAGAGCCCGTATATGGAGTTTTGATCAGTATAATGATTACCCAAAAAAGACCCATTTTTATAGTAGATGTGTCAGATAGCGCTGAACAACCAAAATAGCTCATTGAACTCTGTACTTAATGAGTCACTCTATACTAAATGCATTTATACTATAATATGGAAGCATGTTTCTACCGCTTAATATAAAATTAATAATAAAACAGAAACGTTGGAACTTTTTGTCTCATATTTTGGACCTTTTTCTTAGTTTTTATCTCACAATTTGGACTTTTTTCTCATAATTCTGAAAAAAAAAATTCAGAGTTGCAAGATATAAACTTATATATATAAGATATATAAACTTAATACTTATTTTGATTTTTATAGTTTATAGAATAAAGCAATAAGCCCCAAGAAGCCATGGTTTACAGGAATTTATAACAGCTAAGGGGCGTTGTTAGGCATAAAATGGTTATTCCATATATGTAGTAAGGTTTCACAAAATAAAACAGAGCAAATAAAGTGTAATGATATTAATAAAAACATTATTCTTCCACCAAACAAGTAGTTCCTCAGAAACGGTTGTGGTTGCAACAAAACGGTTGCTAAGCAACACACAAATGTAAACAAAGGTGTATGTTTGCAGAGTAACTTACAACAGCTTCAAACGTGGCTCAGCCAATCAGAATCAAGGACCGGAACTATCCGTTTTATAATTGTGAATTTTTCACCACAGAATTTTGGGTTTATCATGTAATTCTGACTTTCTCTGAATTCTGAGTTTCCTTGGAATTCTGCTTGTTAAGAAAATGCTTTTTTATCTCACAGTTCTGACTAACAATCTAACAATTGCGAGTTAATATCTCACAGTGTTAAAGTCCCCATGAAATCAAAATGAAAGTTTGTTGGATTTTAGTATGAATATGTTAACCTTAAGTTTATCTAAAAGCTAGTGTGCTCCAAAACAACAACAAAATTTGCGTACAAGATATAAGCATTCAAAACTTACAGTCTCTCACTTCCAAGAATTTTTAATCAAAGTATATTATAGACCTTTCATTAAGACCCTAAAGAATCATATCAGCTTGTGGAAAATGGGCATCCGATGACCCCTTTAAACACATTCAGTGTTTAATGTGCGGCTCTCTGGAATGCTTAATTCTGATTGGTCAGTCTCGGCGGCACGATATTTCCTAATGGTTCACGGTTGTCGATGGCAACACTGTACGGATACGAATACTCATACGGATAAACAAACTGCGCTGATGTTTCCGTCTCCAACTTGTCTCTAAAGAATAATATAGAGGTTAGATTATAAAATAATTAAAACTCAAATCAGTATTCAAGTCCACTGCGTTGGCGGGTTTATTTCGTGCACATTTCCAATGCGTCTGACACTCCAAACTTACATTTGTATATACTTTGTATTCCGTGACAACTTGATTACACAAGTGCTTTATGGAAAATAGAACACTATTCTGCATCCAGTCATGACAACGCTACAATGGACCTACAAAACATACTGACATAACATTTACGTTTAGTAAGCACACAAAGCCTTCGCCTACCAACTGCTCCGTGGTGTTGTATAATCCAAGAAAGTCGCCACCAGGCACTTTTGCATTATTTATCATAGCATATTTAAATAATGACATTTATTTCACACTAAATATATATGGAAACAAAGAGAAAACGTTTAAACATTGCTGTAGCGTGACGGTCCTATTCTCACACTTTGTTTATATTTAGTAAGAATAGATTGTGTGGCGAAGTTATCTAAACCATATGCAGGCCATATGCCACCCAGATTAAAAATCCTTCATATCTACTTTTTTGGATGATCCTTTTATTGTGGCATGACAATTTGCTGTTTGCTTTAATTCTGATGAAAACAATATTCTCAAGCTGACAGTAAATGCCATAAATCAGGTGGTTAACTGATAATATTATGTAATTTCAGTAAAACATTGACCTAAATTATAGTTGGACACTGTTTTATGCTAAAGATGGTGTTTATGAAAAACAACAAAACTCCCCTATAAATCTTACACAAATCGTATTGTTGCAATAGCAACATCTCATATTGTTTTTCCATTATTAAAAAAAATACTCAGACTACCTTTGATTGGGATTGGATGCCTTTTTTTCCCACCCCCCCTTATTTTCATTGCATTTTTTTAACTGCGCAAAGAATGTTCTAGCAAATCCGTGTAATTGAGAGTTTGTTTAGTTGCCCCCAGAAAAGACAATACTGTGTCCAAATTTTTCATTATCATTCCTCGGAAAGAACTCCAGAACGTTTTTATATACTTTAATAAGTTTGGGGAAAGTATGAACACATAGAAAGCATAAAAGGCTTTTTATGAGTTAAATGCAAATAATGCAAATATTGCATTTCATCCTTAAATGTTCTAAATATGATAGCCATGCAAAAAAAAAAAAAAAAAAAAGGCACTTCTTTAATAGATAACTGATAGTAGTTATTATGGTTAGACTGACTAAAATATGTCCTAGAATACATTTGCTCTACAAAACAGCTTTTATGTTTCTATAGTAATAACTTGTTGAATTGTTTGTTGCTAGGCATAGATATACATCTAAAGTGCTACGTACTGATGTTTCAGTGTTTTGGCAAGTTTAAAATTTTCTCTCTTGTGTTGATTATCTCCAGAGCTCTCTCAGCTCCGATTGTAATTGCAAGCCAGGATTTGATTGGCTCTTCATTTGTTGGCTTTGGGCCAGCAGACTTTCTCCATATAATAGAGGGAAGCAGGACGACAGCTTCTAAAAGAGAGAGAGCAGACAACAACTCATGGTGGTGGACTAACTGCAAACCTAAAGTGAACAGCTCAGAAAATGTGTAAAGGATTAGCTGCCCTGCCCCAGACATGTCTGGAAAGGTAAGACCTTTAAAACATCTTAGCATCTTGGATTAACTTAAAATTTAGCCCATGCTACATTAGCTACATGATTCGGTTGGCAGCCTCCTTTGAGATTCAGTGCTTGTGTATGTTGCAATCTGTGTATTCTGGAGCAGCTAGGAATTCTCAAACTACTCTTTTGAGAAAGTCAGTACGCTCTTAAAAATAAAGGTGCTTTAAAAGGTTCTTCACAGCGATGCCATAGAAGAACCATTTTTGGTTCCACAAAGAACTATTCAGTCAAAAGTTCTTTAAAGAACCATCTCTTTCTTAACTTTTTATAATCTGAAGAACCTGCTTTTTCCAGAAAGAACCTTTTGTGAAACAGACAGGTTCTTCAGATGTTGAAGGTTCTTTATGGAACCATTTAGACAAAAAAGGTTCTTCTGTGGCATCGTGAAGCACCTTTATTTTTAAGAGTGTATGGTGTTTTGCATGAGAAAGACATTTTTTTATTATTTGGCCTTAGAGTTGTCTTTTATAGAAACTGAAGGATTGAATTGTACTGTACATTTTAAGTTTATCTTATTTTTCACTTAGATACTTTTTTTGTCTCTGAAAATATCAAGGTTCCTCAGTGTTACCCAAACCACCCTCAGCTTCATTTAGTTCTCTGTTCATAACAAGATTTGGATCAGTACGTATAGCAACAATGACATTTATTGTGACCACTGAGCCATATTCTGATCAAACAATTCGTGCGATTGCCTCATTCAATGTGTAAACAGATGTTTGTCACTATTCTTGGCCCAGGGCCTGAAGTACTTCTCAAAAGTCTGTTTGTACATCAGAAAGACAGTTTTAAGATGTCAACATGAGGTGGTATATAATGTTAAAATTATATAATTAAACCATGAAATCATATGGGCTTTGAAACAGAGAAATGTGTGCAGTGACGTCATTATTTTTGGAGCAGCAGATCTGTCTGTGGTAGCAAGATGTTCACAAAACCTCAACAAATCACCAAGTTTGTTGACGTCACTTCATCCACAGTCATCTGGGAGGAATATGTGTTTTTCATCAAAAAATGAACAAAAGGATATTGCATGTGTTTATAGCTCTACAGGGAGTGTGAAATGGTTCTGAATAGGTGTGAATTGAACACCTTCAGCGTGTGTTGATGTACTGTCGTCTGTCAAAATGTAATAATTAGTCTACCGATGACAGCTGTATAGGTCAATACTAAGCAGTGAAGAAAAGCTTTCTATAGCTGTCGTGCAAAAGCAAAAACAATTCTCTGAAAAACAATGAGTACTTTGAGAGAAGAAAATAGATGACGCTAGGTCAATGCAAATAATCTGTTGACAGGTATGTTGTACATTTTTTTAAATATCCGCAACATTTGTTTTGAAATTCAATTCACACACAGCATGAATTATGTATTAATGTTTGTTAATAGCGCTAATGGACATCTGTATGGATTTGTGTTTGTGCTGTCTTCAGGGCTAAGGAGATCAAGACTAAATTGGGAACTCTGCTTCAGAAGCCAGAAAATTCCATCGACCTTATTATCCCCTACCAAGAAAAGCCTGAGAAGAAACCAGAGAAGCTTCAGAAGTGAGTTCCTGTTGGCTCCCTTCACTTTCCCTCTGACGTTTCTCTTCCTCTCTCTTTTTCTCTTCTCACTAATGAGGACTTCAGATCCACACGCGTCTCCTCACATACAAGCATACAAAAAGTCTTTAAACACATCACCGTTCATTTACATACAAGTTTCAAAACTGAGCTGACCTTTTGACCTTTTTCTGTTTGCAAGGTGGAAATCATCTCAGGATGATTGTTGTATGTTTTCAAGTGGAAACTGTCTACCTAAAATGGTGGAAATCATCAACCATGATGTTTAAAGGTCAAAATCATCTCAGGATGTTTGTTTGGTGTTCTCAGGTGGAAATTATGTTTCTAAACAGCCATCCTGAGATCATTTCTACCATTCGGTGCAAACAGAAAATGTCAAAAGCTCAGTTCAGCTCTATTTTGAAATGTGTTTCAAGGGTCTCCAATTTGGTAACCACTTGTGCTCACTGGACAAAGAGGGAAATCCAAGGTACTTACGTTGTGAGGATATAAAAAAATTTCCCACAGGCCATAGAGTATTAAAAATTTCATTTTTTCCAGCACTATTACTTATCTGTACTTATTTTAACTATAGCTAACCACTTTTCTTAGAAGCTTGTATTGTAACTAACTTTACTGTAGTTTACTTGTATAATTATGAGGTTGTAATTTAGAGGTACAGCAAAGCAAATTGATTTCAGTGTGGATTCATCAAAAAGCAGGAGGATACAGCAAATGAATTACCTATTCATCTAATAATGCCCATAATTAGACTGATTATCAGACAAAAAAGCAGAGGTGTGGAGAAAAAGGCTGAACAGTAGAAAACAAGGGAGTCAGAGAGACCAAAATTGAGGAAGGCCATGTTGAAACATCCTGTAATGGAAACTGCAAAGAGTCTGTTTGTAATGTGAATTCTGTCCAAATTGACCATAAAAACATTTTTAGACCACTTCAGCTCCCTTTTACTTATGTAATGCCTTATGCAATGTTGTTAAAAGGGTTGTTTTTTTCAGGCAGGATAAAAAACTAAAATACCTCAATCACAGGATGAGACGTGTATAGAAAACACAGTTACATCAGTAATCAAGTTAGGCCGAAAGAGTGGATAAGAACTGGATAAGACTTATTAAGACAAGATTTGTGGAAATAAAATTAGATTAAAGCTACATCTTTGCCAGATCATTAATATTTTGGTTATACTGAACAATAATAGCTCAAATATATCGCTAAAATTCCCGTTTAAGTACAGTGTTTAATTTTAAATGATTACGCCGATGATTGTGTATGGAAAGAGCTTGTTGACTATATACGAAGGAGATAAAAATAAGTGAATAAATCTGCTTTTTTTGTTCAGACCCACACCTGAAGAAGCAGCCCAGTGGCGTGAGTCCCTTGATAAGGTCCTTTCCAACAGCTGTAAGTATTATGTTTATCTTGATGGCCATTTGGTTGCATTTTACATCTTAAAAGTTCTTCCTGGCACGACCAATCACTGAAAGGTTTAGTTTATCAGTTGAGTCTGTAAAACACATTTTGAAGCTGTTTATATCTGTCGATTGAGAACTTCTGGAAATCTATTAAGTTGCACTGATGCACTTGATTCGGTATGCGTAAACAGCTTGTGCTTGAACAGGCACATTAGCTTATAGAAAATCTATAAAAAATTCCTAACAGTAGTTGAGTTCTGTAGAAAGACGATTCTCTGAGTCACACACATAAACAAACATTTTCTAAATGAGGACGTATCACAGACTGAGAGTGCTTTCACGTAGAGGTAAATAAAATTACTAGAAAACAAAACTGTGCTACATAACTGTGGCCTCTCTATCGCCATCTATGGTGAAAAACAACAAAACAACTGCAAGTTTGTCACCTCTCTTCTCTGTGGATGAATCTGATACAAGATTGAAGCACAAAGGTCTGAGTATGTAGCATATGTGCGGCAAATAGCTAGACCTTATTTTCTCAGTTTACAAACACACAGAGATGAATGAGGTAAATCAAATTTGATGGCTCAAAGTATAAATTTAAAGACTTAAAGGAATAGTTCAGCCAAAAATAAAAATTCTGTCATTTATTACTGTCACTCATGTCATTCCAAAACCGTCGTTCATCTTCGTAACACAAATTAAGATATTTTTGACGAGATCTGACAGCTTATGAAATGCAACTATCACATTTAAGGCCCAGAAAGGTAGTAAGGACATTGTTAAAATAGTCCATGTGACATCAGTGGTTAAACTGTAATTTTACAAAGATGCAAGAATACTTTTTGTGCACAAAGAAAACAAAAATAGCGACTTTATTTAACAATTCTTCTCTTCTGCGTCACCGTCCGCCACCGTTCATGAGAGCACCACAACGCGTACGTGTTCTTGTAGCTTCGTAAAATTATGGTTGAACCACTGATGTCACATGGACTATTGTATTGTCCTAACTACGTTTCTGGGCCTGGGAACATTTCAGTTACACTGCTGTCTATGCAAGCTCAGAAAGCTTTTGGATTTCATCAGAAATATCTTATTTGTGTTTTGAAGATAAACGAAGGTCTTACGACATGTGGGTGAGTAATTAATGCCAGAATTTTCATTTTTGGGTAGACTATCCTTTTAAGGCCTGTTCACACCAAGGATGATAACCAGAGTCCATAACAGCAGAGCGCTGGCCACAACTATAATGATAACTGCACAGAAGAATGATTTTGTTCAGTGGATGAATGATAAAACATTGACAGCCAATCAGAATCCACTCGAATGAGTTTGAGCATTTAAAGCAGCAGATGTCAGGGCTTGCTTATAAAAACAGTAGTGAATCTGCTTTGAACAACGACTGCTTTTGCGGTGCTTTTTCTTTATTTATTGTTGTAAAACGAATTTTCTAACTCGTTGTTGGCTCTATACAAAAAAAACAAACACAAGCAAATAAACAAAATGTGAAAAAAAGATCCTTTGTCTGCACAGCCGGTCTGATTTAGTCAATTATGCGGTTCTAAGCAGATGGGAAAACCAATCTTTGTTATTCATTCAGTTATTTGTTTCAAAGCCAGTTTGTTATGTATAATTGTAACAATTTGCCATGGAAAAATGGTTCATTTTATTTCAGAGTGGATTGTTTGCAGATTAGCCTAATCAGTACTTGTTGCATTATATATATTTTTGATTCAAACATAACAGCATTTCTTTTGTGTCAACACTGGAAAAAGCTCTATCATGTGCTTTGAAATTAATTTAGCCTTAATGCTGCCTTGTTAAAATCATTCCCACACAAACAGTTGCAAGTTTTAAAATAAATCTGCACTGAATGGTGAATAATTACACTGATTGATCCACAAAGGTGAATCATGTGGTACTCGAATGTCTCAGGCTGTTATACAACGTGGTTTCGTGAGGGATTGCATTAAGAGCTGTGTGCCCTAGGCGTGTACGGCGGTAATGTTTGGATAAGGATGTTAAGAGCCGGTGGGACCAGGGTCTCCGGTGGCAGCGTGTCGCCAACACATTAGTACAAAGAGAACACACAGAGCTGTGCTCGCTCTAATAGCTTTTCCACATTTTTAATTCCATAGACGGCCTGGCCACCTTTAAGAGCTTCCTCAGATCTGAGTTCAGCGAGGAGAATATTGAGTTCTGGGAGGCTTGTGAGGACTTTAAGAAGACCAAGTCTCCCCTGAAAATGGCTGCCAAAGCAAAGAGGATTTATGAGGACTTCATTCAGACTGGTGGGCCCAAAGAGGTTTGTTTGTTTTGCCGTTGACTTTTTTGTGGTAATCACACTTAGATTTACAGTTCAGATAAAAGGCACAGCGCTTCAGAGGTAAAAGGAAACAGTTCTCCATCAGACCCGGTATTCATCTCCTGTGAAAATATGTTTCATATCAGTTGTTTAGATCGCTGTATAAACGCTGAGGCCAGTGTTCTCCCCCTTAAATGTCCCCGGGGAGCTATAGAAAACTTGAATGTGATGGAGTATCTGTGAGGTTTTTTTTTTTTTTCAAAATGAACTTTGATTAAAATAAATTGACCTTCAGGATATTGAGAAAGATTATTAGAGCTCCACATTACCAGCTTTCCTTTGAGGTATCGCTCCAAGTTATTTTTAGGTCAGCATAAGCATGTATCTGTAATATATCTACCATTTTAAGCATATTTACATTTATATTTATCCATTCAGCAGACGCTTTCATCCAAAACTATGCAAATTTGAGAAATCCTTAGTAAAAAAGTAATATATTTAAAATATATTTATTTGATACTAAGTATAGTTCTAAAATAAATCTATTAAGATATTTACTGATATATTGCTTGAGACTTGCTGATATAAAAACATTATAATTAAACTTTATTTGAAGTACTTGTGCACAATGCATACTTCTTAATATCAAGCCTAAAATGTGTTTTAATGTCACTATTGATGAAGCTTGTATGATTTTTAAATGCAAGATTTAAAGTGTACCTGAAGTATACTTGCAATAGTTCTACTTTAGCATAGTCAATATACTTTTTAATACTTTAGTTGGACTTCAGCACTACTTTTAGCACAATTATAGTGCATTAAGTACAAAATTAGTTGTTCCAATTTAGCAAACTTTAAGTATACTAGTATTCTAAAAGTATTGCAGGGTATTTTTATTAAGCACATAAATATGTAAATGTGTTTGTAGCATACTTAGCATGAAATACATGCATTTCAAATACATTTTAGTATATTTATTTTTCACTAGGGATACAACAAGCGATTCATCATAAAGAGGCAAATAAACACAGGAAGTGCTCCTAATATAAAGTTCCAAACATTGTTCAGATTAGTACAAGAAATTCTATCCCAAGTGAAAAATAAATATATTAAAATGTATTTAAAACATATTTATTTCATGCTAAGTATACTATAAATACATTTACATATTTATGTGCTTAATAAAAATACCCTGCAGTTGTACTTTTAGTATACTAAACTGGTATATTTAAACTAATTTTAGACTTAACACACTTTAATTTTGCGTTAAGTAGTGCTGAAGTCTAACTAAAGATATACTTTAGTATATTTGATTGTGCTAAAGTGGAACTATTGCAAGTATGCTTTAAGTACACTTTAAATATTTTGCTTTTTAAGACCGATATTAGTTAAAAATCATGCAATCCCCATCAATAGTGACAGTAAAACATTTTAGTAAACATATTATATCAGTCTTGAGTGATGTGTCAGTAAATACGTTAATAGACTTGAACTATACTAAGTATAAAATAAATAATGCATTTTAAATCTGTTACTTTTTTACTATGGATAACTTAGTGAAGATGCTATTTTCCACTTGAGTAATTGCCAGGTCATGTAATGTAGAATTTTTCTAATAGGTTGTAGGTTCTAACCCACATTAAACCCATGCTATCCTTAAAGGTTAAAAAAATATCCTAGTAAAAAAAGCATTAGATTTAAAATGCATTTATTTTATACCAAGTTGTTTACTGACATATCGCTGAAGACTTAGTGATATAAAATTGTATTTAAACTTTATTTGGAGTACTACTTGTGCACAATGCACATTTCTGAATATTAAGCCTAAAATATATTTTAATGTCAGTATTGATGAGGATTGTATGATCTTTAAATAATTTCGGTCTTTAAAAGTGTACCTAAAGTAGACATGCAATAGATCCACTTTAGCACAATCAAATATAGTTAAGTATATATTTAGTTGGACATCGGCACAATTAAAGTGCAGACTTTAAATATACCAAATTAGTATACTAAAAGTAGAATTGCAGGGTATTTTTATTAAGTACATAATATGTAAATGTTTTGTAGTATACTTAGAATGAAATAAATGTATTTTAAATACATTTTAGTATATTTATTTTTACTACGGTAAGTTAGTAAACGATCGTATAATTTTAAAAAAAAAAAATTCTCAGGATGTTTGCACAGCCATGTGCTAAGGTTTAAAGTGTAGTTATGTAATAGCCATTAGTGAACACACACATGCACACTTTTATGAATGTAACAATAGCCATTTGTTTCTTAGTGACCATAACGATTTCTAAAATCAATGAAATGCAAACAGTATCTCATTGATATTTTAAAAATATTTTTTTTCTAATTCTGTAATCATTTCCACGTGAGTATTTGCACTGTTACATAATCTGTTCATTCAAAACACTTTGATTGTACATATTACAATAAAACAAAACAAAATCTAAATACATTTAAATATAAAACAATGATGATAAAAACACATTCACACATTCAAAACACATTGAAAAATGTGATAACACAAGTCAAAGACTTCTGAGGCATTTTTCTTTATCAAGTTACGTAAGGAAACAGAAATGGTCAATATGATGTTCAGAAAAAAAAAAAAAATCTCTAATCCAGTCTGTATTCGTAAAAACTGCAGGGAATCAGTCAAATTGCCCGAATTCATTCCGGAAGACTGACTGCTCCACAGCCCCCCCTAGAGTTCTGAGACACTGTCAAAATTAAAATAATGTGTTTCTTACTCATTATTTTTGTCCAGTTTGAAGCACTTTGTGACTGACTTTCACACACTTCCTCTTTTTCACCAATATCATGCTTTTAGGTGAACATCGACCACTTCACCAAGGATGTGACTCTGAGGAACCTGGTGGATCTTTCTCCCTCCACCTTCGAGCTGGCTCAGAGCCGGATCTACACCCTGATGGAGAAAGACTCCTTCGGTCGCTTCCTGCGGTCTGAGCAGTACCAGGAACTCCTCAAGTAAACTGACTCGCCCAGCTGCAGGGAGAATCATTCCTTTTACTCAAACTAAAAGTCTTTTTGACACATTTCTAAACCTCATTAAACCATACCACAGTAGGTGCAAGTGGAAAACACCAGGCATGGTTGCAATATCTCCCTGCAGCTGACTGAAACGGCCCATTGCTAACAAGACCATCTTAACATTTTGTTAAAATAATGTGATTCCTGCCCAGTGCTCTGAATGTCAAAGTCCAGAACTTCAATAAAAGAAGTTAATGATCAGGGTTTAAGAGACAGTACGCATTGTGATTTGTCATTAGCAAGCTTTTAATTTGTACAAGTGCAAGAAATCGAAGCGCCTCTTAGAATCTTGTATATATATTTCCTATTAATTGGAGTCACACTCTTTTCTGACCCCTGTAGACTAAATAAAGACGAAAACTGATCCCCACTTGTAATTTATGGCTTTTCGGATAAGTGGTTCATGTACTTTTGATGAGGACGTTCTGACCCGAATATCTATTAGCAGCACGTTCATCAACGGGAAGAGGCTGGAGAAATGGGAAGGGGGGAGAATGTGGCCTTTTTCCTTGGAAATAGCTGTGTTGACATTCAAAATGCCCAAATGTTAAACCAAAGGAAATCATGTGGAAACAACCCACTTAGTATTGAAAGATTCACTATAAGTCAAAGCTAAAAAAAAAAGTGTGACATGTTAGGATGCACTCCAGTCTCTGGGAACTTGTTGTTTGGGTTACCGCTATTGAAAGTTGCTAAGATGGGAATATCAAGTAGGAGGGAATCTCTATAAAGCACTGGGCACATTATTTTTTTTTTTCTAATGGCAATGTTTATTCCCATGCCAC
Organism: Cirrhinus mrigala; assembly: GCA_036247105.1. NCBI lineage: Eukaryota > Metazoa > Chordata > Actinopteri > Cypriniformes > Cyprinidae > Cirrhinus > Cirrhinus mrigala. The sequence goes on along the minus strand of CM070012.1, from coordinate 22,286,225 downwards.
TTTAGAAGCAGAACACATTTAGATCAAGTCATGGAAACCCAAAAACATCCAAGTGTTTTTTTCCGACTTTCTACACCAGACATTTATCACAGTACTATAAATATATACACAGTGTTAGACATATAATCTATTATACTCTAAACAAGAATGATTACTGCAAAATGTTATTGAAGTTAACGTCTATTATTTGCCCTTAGCATATGCAGCCAGTCGTGATTTGTTGCAGTCTGAATGGCATATCAAACATATGTAACCCACAAGTGTCATATTCAGTGCATGTTTTTTTTATTTAAAGTGTGTTTCACAGACACATATATTCTTGCATGTTTCTTTATTATACTGTGTGTCACTAAATCTAATAACATTCATTCATATATGAGCAGTGGTAGGTGCTTCCAGAAGTCCTTACTGATGTTCCAAAAGCAAATTATTAGTTCACTGCAGGACAGGTTTAGATTAATATGACTATCAATGACTGGGCATCACCAACATAAACTGAGCATAAACTTTTTATTCACTTTTTTAAAATTACCTAATTTTTTGGCTGAACAATGTAAAATTTTATCAGACATTTTTTGAATGAAATTGTCAAATTGTCAGTAAGGACTGACAGAGTACCTTGCTTATACAAGAAATCTGCATAAAACTATATGCATGTATGTTTGTAGTTGATCATATAAAATCCATAACCTCATTAAAGTTCTGAAGATTTATTTATTTTTTTCAGATGTACATATCAGCAATTTATGAACTATTTTAATTTATTATCTTTAAGACTGTTTGTATGTTTGTTTGATCTTCAAGGTAAAAAGTACTGAGATAACAGTGTGTCCTTTCTGTTATTTCTAAAAAAAAAAAAAAAAAACTGAATAGACCTGAATTTGTCCTTTATTTTACCAACCAAAAAGTAATTCAGACGCTTAAAAGTTAAGCTTTGTGTTCGTCTTCTATATTATTATTGCTCTGAGTCATCATGGAATTACTCAGCGCTGTTTAATCACGGATGGATTCTCTGTAATATCTGTATTCCTTAGAGAATGTTGTTAAAATGCCAAATTTGAATAATAATGCAACTGTTTCCAGACTTCCTGTGCGGCAAGCTCTCTCATCCATTTCATTTAGCCACTCGACCAGAGTGTTTTATTCAGACAACCATGATAAGTTGAGTAGATCAGAGTGAAAAACAGAAAGACATAGCCTAAGAAAGACAGAGGTGGAAAATTGAGATGAAGCAGATGGGCGATGGGAGGTTGCCAAAATAAACAATGTCAGACGCAAACATGTTCACATTCATTACCACTCTCATTCCTAGAAATAGACGTATGACTCGTGACAAGGGGTTAAACCCCTTGTGTACTGGCGGAAACGAAAAGACATTTCTTCAGTTCAACCATTACAAAATTGCATCAAAAAGCCATCGTTTTCATAAATGCCAAACAAAAGAGCATCTCCATTTTGCTTTGTCCAGACTATAGGTCACCAAAACTGTCCTTTATTAAATTGTTTTTGTTGTGGTGCTTCTATCGAAGATGTACAAGAACATAACTCATTTCATTTAAACAGCAAATGCATGCATCCAATTAATCTCTAACTAAACAAGGTTAAACCCTTATAAACATGACAAGAAGGCAAATCAGCATATTAAATTACGCCAGAGAAGAAGCACAAAATCACGTACAGTGGACCGAAATAGTATTTGGACACTATGAGCCACATTTAAAAATGTCGAAATGTATTTGTGCTTGTGTGCGTTTACATGTCAACAAAGTACTAAAAACAGAAATGTTTTTCCTTTGCGTTTTTTTTTTTTTTTTAAGTTTCATAAGCGACAATATTGTGAAAACAATCCCACTCACACGTAGCCACAAAAACTGCATCTGCAAACAAATTATGCAAGTGTATTTCCATTTGCTATATTTTCTCCTTTACTTTTCTCATATATATATATATATATATATATATATATATATATATATATAATGTTTTTTTTTTTATTATTTATGTTATTTTAAATGAGAAGTCCACTTCCAGAACAACAATTCACAAATAATTTACTCACCCCCTTGTCATCTAAGATGTTCATGTCTTTCTGTCTTCAGTCGTGAAGAAATTAGGGTTTTTGAGAAAAGCATTTCAGGATTTATCTCCATGTAATGAACTTCATTGGTGCCCTGACCTTGAACATCCAAAATGTAGTTTAAATGCAGCTTCAAAGGGCTCTAAACGATCCCAGCCGAGGAAGAAGGGTCTTATCTAGCGAAATGATCTGTCATTTTTTTCAGAAAATAAAAATTTGTATACTTTTTAAGCACAAAAGCTTGTGTAGCACGGGCTCTGGGATGCGCGTTCACGACACTACGTACTATTGAATCACGGCGAAAGGTCACGCGGAACTACAGACCCAGTGTTTACAAAGCGAACGCGCAAAGACTACGAAAGTACAAGTAAGTCAAACGCTGTACACAAACAAAAAGTTTCAACGATGTTGGACGATTCTGAAGTTGTAGGAGAAAACAAGATGGAGTTTTTCGCCGTACTCTACCTTTTTGAGCCGGAGTACACAGATGATGAACTTAGACGTGATTCGTAGTAGTGATGGGAAGCTCGGATCATTTTACCGACTCTGACCTTTGAGTCTCGTTCAGCAAAATGAACGAATCTTTTTTCGAGTCATTTCGTTCATTTTAGCAAAATATAATTAAAATGTTACGTGTTACTTCCCTAACACATCTACTGCTTACACAAACGTTGATCACACTACAAACAAGACAAAACTGTAATGCTGAAATATTAATTCATTGTTTACCTGGGTCTTTAGTCTATGATTAGCTAACCTCACCTCTTATCTGACAACTTTTCAAGTTTGAGTCGTTCGTTCATCACGTGACAGCCCCATAAGATGAACGAACGACTCGAAACAGGTGAACTAATTCCAGTACAGAACCTAATAGGATGTTGTGCATGCGTGACTGAACGAATCACTCCCGAGACGACTTGTTCTTCCCGAGTCACATTAAAGATTCGTTCAAAATGAACAAATCGTTCAAGAACGACCCATCACTAATTCGTAGCATCGTGAAAGCGCATCCCAGAGTCTGTGCTACACGAGCGTTTGTGTGTAAAAAGTATACACATTTTTATTTTTAGAAAAAAATAACAGATTGTTTTGCTAGATAAGACCCTTCTTCCTCTGCTGAGATCATTTAGAGCCCTTTGAAGCTGCATTTAAACTACATTTTGGAAGTTTAAAATCGGGGCACCAATGAAGTCCATGATATGGAGAAAAATCCTGAAATGCTTTCCTCAAAAACCATAATTTCTTTACGACTGAAGACAGAAAGACATAAACATCTTGGGTGACAAGGGGGTGGCTAAATTATTTGTGAATTGTTGTTCTGGAAGTGGAGTTCTCCTTTAAACTTGCAAAATGGTATGTTTTAATCTTCCTTTTACGTTTGAAATAAAACACCTTGTAATGTTCAAAATAATGTTTATTTCATGCTTTAGCTAGTAAATATGAAGAAAGGTGCTACAGTGATCTGTCACGACACATTAAAGAGCCACAAAACGGTATTTCTCGTTTGAATTTCTTTAAGAAATTACAAAATTTGAGCTGAGACTTGCACGTTGTCAGTCTGGTTTGTACTATGCATCTTTAAAATAAATGTCATAGGGTTTGATATTTTGTTTATTTTGTTATAAAGCAAATAAATTCATACATTATGTGTTCAAATGCTTTTTATGGCCACTGTATATCTGTATAACTGTTCACAAATAGCCTGTCAGTTCACATGCCGAATTTCTTTTTATGGCAGTGCTTATTCGACCCAATTGTGGTGGTGTTATCGTTACCTCAGTGCTAAAACTATGCACAACAGTCACGTTTCTTTCCAGGGCCAAACAGTATTAAATCTTATCCAGGTGTTAACATCAGTCTTACGACAGCTCGGCTGAAGAAGCTATAACAAGGTACAAGAGTGCGAGTGAGTGAGTGTGTGGACCAGGATGCTAATCATGCCCTTATGGCACAATAATGCTGTTCCTGCTATTTGCGCATGCACACAAATGGAAACAAATGTGGCTGGTACACACAAAAACAAAACCAGAAACCAGATAATGACTGCGCAGGGCTCAGATGGAAGGAGAGATAATGCTCTCTAAATACTCACTTCATATGGTCATTTGTGTAGTAAAACCAGGCCGCTCTCATTAAAGAGACAGCTGTGAATTGACAGTGTTTTTGATGGCTACCACGATTTACACAGGTGAATGTAAATCCTAGGAAATCTAAATACTGAACTGGTAGGTCTGGCTTATAAAACAGTTGTTTTTTTTTCTTTTAGAAAACACACAAAATAACAAAACAATGCTATTATATTGATACAGCCATTTTATATACTCAGAAAAAAGTACATAGCTGTCCCTGAGGTGCCCTAAGGTAACAAAGCTACATCTTTGTGCTTTTTTACCCCTAAATGGTACATATTAATACTTAAGAGAGACTGCATGTAAGTTTTTTACCTTGAAATATCAGTTTCAGAATCATTCTGATGGTACACTGACATCTGTTTCATGAGCATGTAAGGTAAGCAGGTCTCCACCTTATTTTTTCCCGTAAGAGGGGACGTAGCCATTTGTAAATTTTATGGATCTGGCTTCCGTTCTCATCCACTTCCAGCTCTTTTTAGCTGTACAAAACAGTTAATTTTGCTGCTTGATATTGCAAATTGGTCAGTCTTACCATATTATTTTTATGTATTAACTATTATTTTTATGTTTTAAAAAACAGATATTTATGATCGTGAGTTCCAATGACTTCACTGTAGGGGGCTCCAAAGTAAAGTAAAATACACAAAACTACATACAGCTTCCTTAAAAGCACATTATTGTTAACAACTTTGAGATGTTTCACAAAGTTAGGTCTATATTACATTTTGCAGAGCTGTCATAAAAAGCATGCTACCTTGTCCTGTCAAGACCGTAAGTCCTAAAAGTCCATATCAGCCACTGATCAGTGATATTGGTCTACATTTTTAAATGGTACTGCCCAGTTGAAGTTTTAGACCTGTTTGCATGTGTGTGGTATGCATATTATTTGAAATAGTTTTATGCACCAGAAGTTTCTAGGAAGTAATTATGAATCTCAAAATGACAGTCATTGTGTCTGAAATTGCCCTCTTTTTCTTTATGTAGATGATGTTATCATGGGTTGAACATTTCTTACTGTGGTACATTATAGGATTGGGGTTTGGGTGCCACTTTAAATAAATGAAATAGAAAGTTTTTATCTCACAATTTAGACTTTTTTCTCAAAATTCAGACTTTTTTCTTATACAAAATCAGAAATGCAAGCAATAAAGCCAGAATATGCAATATACAGCGGGTAAAATAAGTATCGAACACGTCACCATTTTTCTCAGTAAATATATTTCCAAAGGTGCTGTTGACTTGAAATTTTCACCAGATGTCGGTAACAACTCATGTAATTCATACGTACAAAGAAAACAAAACAAGTAAGTTCATAAGTTAAGCTATGTGTAATAAAATGGAATGACATGAGGAAAAGTATTGAACACATGAAGTAAGAGAGGTGCAAAAAGGCATGGAAAGGCAAGACACCAGCTAAAATCTATTGGTAATTAGAAAGCAATCATGGCTATTGTCAGTGGAAATTAATATTAGCTTTTTCAGTACCAACACCTACAGTACCAGAATGATAAAGATGAAACAAGGGTGGACGTTTCAGCAAGGCAATGATCCAAAACACAGCCAAAGAAACTCTCAATTGGTTTCAGAACAAGAAAATAAAGCTGTTAGAATGGCCCAGCCAATCACCTGACTTGAATCCAATAGAAAATAAGAACTAAAGATCAGAGTTCATAGAAGAGGCTCACAGAACCTTCAAGATTTGAAGACTCTGTGGAACACTAAAAATAAAGGTGCTTCACGATGCCATAGAAGAACCTTTTTGTCTAAATGGCTCCATAAAGAACCTTAAACATCGGAAGAACCCTTCTGTTTCACAAAAGGTTCTTTGTGGTGAAAGCAGGTTCTTCAGATTATAAAAAGGTAAGAACAAGATGGTCCTTTAAAGAGGTCATCGGATGCCCATTTTCCACAAGTTGATATGATTCTTTAGGGTCTTAATGAAAAGTCTATGATATACTTTGATTAAAAATTCTCAATGGTAGTGTAAAACAATACACTTTTTACCTCAAAAATGAGCTCTGCAAAAATCAACCCATTGTGATGGATTGTTCCTTTAAATGCAAATGAGCTCTGCTTGCCCCGCCACTCTTCACTCTGCTGCTCTGAGAGATTGTTTACTTTAGCCACATTTAGCCCGTTTAGCTGCTAAACTTGCTAACTAGCACATTATTAGAAAGGCGATCGCAAAGATTCATAAAAAAAAACCTTATACTCACTTCTGCTGTAAGTGAAACTGGATCACGAATGATTCGTGCGAATATAGACGGATATATGTAGATCGGGAGGCGCATTCCATTCACAAACAAGCATAATCCACTGCATCTTCAGATGTCGGGAGTGAATGATGACCACTACGTTCATTATTACATCCAGCAACACAACACCTCAATCGCTCAATCTGAGATATTCTTGTCTAACTTACATCCCTGCTTCCGCATCGAAACAGAGAGGGCAGACGGTGACAACTGATCTAAGGTAAGATGCTCATGTCAATCAACTATCGTGGGAGCGGCCTCTGTTGGTGTGATGCCACAACGACAGGCATCTGAGAATGACTCGATTTGAAGGAGGGGATATTATTTTTACAGATTAATGACATTAATCACATACACTGCCAACACGCATTAATGTTCAAACAACATATAAAAGTGAACTTAGCATCCAATGACCCCTTTAAAGAACCTTTGACTGAGTGGTTCTTCGTGGAACCAAAAATGGTTCTTCTGAGGCATCGCTTGAAGAACCTTTTAAAGCACCTTTATTTTTAAGAGTGAAGAATGGGCGAAAAACACACCTCAGCAATGCATGCAACTAGTTTCTCCATACAGGAGGCGTCTTGAAGCTGTCGTTACCAACAAAGGCTTTTTTAAAAGTATTAAATAATATTGTGTCATTCAATTTTATTACACATAACTCAATTTCTGAAATTATTTGTTTTGTTTTATTTGTATGTTTGGATTGCTTGGATTGTTACTGACATCTGGTGAAAATTTCATGTCAACAGCACCTTTAGAAATACATTTACTGAGAAAAATTGTGACGTGTTCAATACTTATATATCTGTTTTATGCCACTGGTTCCCTTGGGATCCAATTATTTATTTATTTATTTATTTATTTATGAATCATTGATTTATGAATCACAGAATGGCAGTGGTTGTGTCTGAAATTTCCCTCTTATTCCCTGTGTAGATATAACATGGGTTGAACACTTTTTATTGTGGTGCATTATGGGTTTGATAGATAGATAGATAGATAGATAGATAGATAGATAGTTCCTATCTCACAATTTAGACTTTTTTTCTCGCAATTCTGAGTTTTTCCTTGGATATAAATTTAGAAATGCAAGAAATAAAGCCAGAATAACAATATATGATTTTTTCCACACAATTTTGAGAAAAAAAGTAAAGAATTGTGAGATATAAATTTAGAATTGAGAGGAAAAGTCTGAATTGTGAGATAAAAAGTCACAATGAGATAAAAAGTCACTCAAAATCTATAGTTATTTTGCACCAGAAGTTTCTATGAAGTATAGTTACGAATCAAAATGACAATGGTTTTGTCTGAAATAAATAAAAAAGCAAGTTTCTATCTAGACACAATTACCGTTTTCATTTAGTTATCTGTTTTATCTTGTGGTGGAAACAAGCTTCCGTAAATTTCAGACACAGCTTATGACTTCATTTAAATACTCTTGGCACAATACCAGCACCAATGACACCTGCTTATAACTGGACTGGAGGTGTTTAGTCAGCACACTGAAAGCCAACACGGCTTAATCGGCCTGTAGTGTTTCCTTATAAATTTCAGATGCAGAATACAAATTTGGCTTATTCTTTTTTTGGTTCAAGCAAGTTCATTGCTGTTCTGTGTGTATGTGTCTGCCATTTCAAAAGGTGCCCACTTCAATAACAATGATCAAACAGGCACTGCAGCACCTGAAGCGCCAGAGCAGAGTGTAATTACATCAAACCCTGTGCTGAGCCATAATGAGCAGCCTGCTGTCCTGCAGCAAGATCCTGCCACAAAACAGAGAACACAGAACAGAGAGAGAAAGAGATAAATCGGTCAAGAAAAACAGCCTGTCCTCTGCTCTACCAGACGTTCATTTGCTCCTCTGTAACTGCGAGCAAATGCAAAACATGTCATGTCAGTGTAGACGAGGGGTGCTGAGAAGTCGCACATTTCTTTTGGGAATGTAAAACAGCTATGCAGATGGTTATTGAATTGTTTTCGTGGGTTGTTTTTAGCAAACGTAAGCACGTAATAGGACTCGAATAACTTTGTGAAATGTTTACCTATTGTATGCAAAGCTGGATTGTCAAAATAACTGGCAGCGTCCATAATGACCTTCACTCAAAGTCATCAGCAACATGTCAATTTCACGTCCATTTTCCTTTGTGTTTAATTTAATTGAACAGAAAACACAGGATGCAAAGGGACTGAAGAGCCCTCGAGGTAAAAAGGCCCTTTTGAAATTATTTTCTTTCCTAAAACACCAAATTAAAACAAGCACCACCACAACATTTCCCTAAACAACAGTTTGTTGCTATGTACTGCAAAATAGTACTTAATCCAAGTGATCACTAAATTGTACATTTAATAATAATTTTAAATAATAATAATAATAATAATAATAAAATTTAAACTTAAGTTTAATTTATTTTTTTATTTTTTAATTCGAACATTTAAAAGTTATAAATGTTTTGTTTATACAAGTTTTAATTTACATAAACGTTTATATAAACATATACAAATTATATTTTTAGCACACATTGTAGGGCATAAAAATATACACTTTAAAATTCTTTTAAAAGTTTCTAAATAAAATTCTAAAAACTAAAAAATTCTCATTTATACAACTATGCTTTTAAAATTCGTCGTGTGGGCAGAGCGCCGACATACAGTGCCGTTGCGCTCTGGGCGTCCCGTGTTCGAATCCCGACTCGAGGACCTTTTCCGATCTCCCTCTCTCCCACTTCACTTCCTGTCAAGTCTGCTCTATCCTGTCACAATAAAGGCAAAAAAATACATCTTTTTAAAAAAAATAATACATTTTCTAAATGAAATGTAAAAATCCTAAAGTTCTAAATTCTACAACTACATTTTAAAATTCTAAAACGTAAACAATTCTTTACAATTTCTAAATTCTACATTTTCTAACTAAAATGTAAAAAATAAAACAAGTTCTAAATTCTACAACTACATTTTAAAATTCTTTTCATTTTCTAAATACAATTAAAACATTTAAAAAAATTAAAATCTAAATTCTACAACTATACATTTGAAAATTCTTTTAAAATTCTAGATTTTTAAAATAAAATAAAAAAATCTTTAAAAGTTTTCAATTCTATAACTACATTTTACAATTCTTTTAAAATTCTAAATTTTCTAAATAAAATTCTACAACTTAAATTCTTTAAATTTCTAAATACTACATTTCTAAATACTAAATAAATTTTAAAAATAAAAAATCTTAAAGCTTTAAATTCTAAATTCTTCTATAAAATTCTGCACTTTCTAAATACAATTTAAAAATGAAAAATATATTTTAAAAAAATCTAAATTCTACAACTTTACATCTTAAAATTCTTTTAAAATTCTACTTTTCCTAAATACAATTAAAACCTTTTTTGTGATTTAAAAATCTAAATTCTACAACTAAACATTTAAAAAAAATTTAAATTCTATATTTTCATTTTTAAAAGTTTTAAATTCTACAACTACATTTTGAAATTATTTTAAAATTCAAGATTTTAGAAAAAATCTAAAAATTACATTTTAAAATCTTTAAAAAATTTAATTCTTTTAAAATTGTACATTTTCTAAGTAAAATAAGTTCTAAATTTTACAATTACTTTTAAGAATTATTTTAAAATTCTAAAACTTAAAAAAATCTTTACCTAAATTCTACATTTTCTAAATAAAATTTTTAAAAATTCTTTAAAAATTCTAAATTCTACAACTCTACATTTTAAAATTATTTTTAAATTCTGCATTTAAAAAAAAAATCTTTACAATTTCTAAATTCTACAACTACATTTTAAAATCTTTAAAAAAAATCAAAATTCTACAACTTTTACATTTTAAAATTATTTTTAAATTCTTAAAAAATTAAAAAAAAACTTTAAAAATTATAAATTCTACAACTACACATTTTAAAATTCTTGTAAAATTCTAAATTTTCAAATAAATTTCTAAACAATTTATTTAAAAAAAATCTTTATTCTACAACTACATTTTAAAAAAATTCTAAAAAAAAAAAAAATCTAACATTTTCTTGTTTTAATTAAAGCAAATATGTATAAATAATATGCTAAAAATAGTTTCTTATAAATATAAAATAAATGGAACATTTATATACAATTATTTTGTATAATTATAAAAAGTAAGTCTTATGGTTTTCATTTTTGTTCAAAAGAATGAAATCACTTGTTTTTAAATAATCAATTAAAAAGTTTGACATTGGACATTAATTCAACACAAGATCCAATCTGCTTCAAAATTCCACTAGAGATACTATATATGTGACAGGGGAGGAAGATGGAGGATGCCTGTACTGAAACAAATTGTTTTCCACAAGTGAGAAGAAATAGATTTGTTTTGAAGTATGTGCAAAGTGGGCTCAGCGACTGTGACAGTCAGAATAGAGAGTCATTTCTAAAACATGCCTTCAGCATTGTAGCTGTTGAATATATATTGTTTGGTTACTAAAGGCAGGAAAAGGATTATTGTTCCTATAAAGAGCGCTCAAAATGATCTCTTAATGGTTTGCTGAATGTTAGCTGAAGTTGTTATTTCCAGTATTTTATTTTTTTTTTTAATTATTCTAAATTAAAAATCTTGTGTTTATTGTCTATAAGGTACTCTTTTATGCCATGTATCCCATTCTTTTCCTGGAGGTCCTGATGTTTTTAATATCCTGAATGTGGGGGTAAAAGCACCCTTCACTGCCTTCATTTTAAAATGATTTTCAGTAAAGCTTCTTTGATCATTTCTTTTCACGGTTGCTAAATCAATCATGTTTTCAATCATCATACGCTTTTCCTTTGTACCCTACAGCTCTGTGTGAGATATACAGCATTACTTTATATTAATCATTTTCACTCATTACTCCATTTGTGTTTATGTTTTCATCTGAGTGTAATATGCTTTTGAAGTGTCACATCATCTGTTTACATCCCTAGATTTTCTCTGTTTCCCACTTCAAAAGGGAAGTACAAAAGACACCAGAACTGAATGTTCCCATCCTGCATTCGTCCCGCAAAAAAACCCACTCCAACTCAGCCTCTTTGCGTACTTTCTAATCTCTGCATTGTTTTAAACATGATGAGAGATGAGATGAGACTGGATAATATATTCCATATATTCAAAAAGAGTATTGACTGTTCTCTCGCAATATTTCAAAGATCTTAAAAACACTCCTAATTAAAACCATGTGTACTGGGTCACGTTGACTTTGCCAAGGTAATCTTTTCTTCTGCTGTTAAGAGTTGTAACTTTGTTTTTAAATCATTCCTTATCAGTGTACCTTAGGAAGGAGAAATATTGAACAAATTGTTTCTGTTGTAGCTACGAATAGGATACTTGATGAATGTGTCAATATAAATAGTTAATAAGTAATCTGACTGAAATGGGCAGTTAAGGAGTCTTGCTATAGCTTTCTAATGTCCTCTGTGATTTTAGGAATATTCGAGAAACACCCATGAGAGAACTTATAGTTTTTGAGATGTCTGAACTTCCTGTACTCTTTCACTCAATGTCCTAAATGTCCACATACAACGCACTGCAATCCTCCATTACGTCACACTCGAGCTGCATGGGTGCTCATTATCGTGTTTTGAGAGATAATGGTTACTGACGTGAAGTTTAAAAAAACAAAAAAAAAAAAAGTGGAAGAAACTTGCTTCAATAATGCTTTTCAGCTATAGAAAGCAACCAAATGCATTACTTAGTTTAAATACTAAAAAATAAAAGAAAATTAAATAAATAATTAATTCTACACCCAGTATCTGACTATAGCATTTTTATAAAATGGGTTTAAGAAACAAATTTCTTTATTATTTGAAATATATATTTAAAGATGTAGAGTACTGTTTTAATGACTTAAAAATTATTTATTTATTTATTGTTTTTTTAATTAAGCATTGGTCTCCCATAGTAGCAAGCATACATTTTAAATCACGATAAACACAGTTAAAACCACACATAATGGTACCTCAATACCAGGGTAAAAATATAACTACATGGTTTTATAGGTAGCCTATTTGTATGAAAAACGGTAGTCTAAAAACATTCAGTATTTATGCACACATGCTATAAATGCACACATGCTTAAATCACAAATACATACATACTATAATTATATACCATTACTCCTCTAATAATATTCAATGTGAATATCCCACATTGCTGCCACAATACCATGGTGCAGTGAGGGTTACTACAGTAAATCCATGGTAAATGATGGTGATGTGTAGATTGAAAAGCCTTCTGACTGTCTTGTTGAACACAGCTTTAAACTAGTTTGAAGCATTTGTCTTCATCGCTGAATTCAAGTGTTTCACACTGGATCTCACAGCGCTGTTTTAGTGCTCGCCTGATGGAGCCCTTCACATATTGCGTCTTTTGCGCGCTCAAGTTTGTATTTCAAAAATAGGCGCGCGAATAACGGAAGCGATGCAGTCACGACGCACATGCGGTGTGATGCGCTTGGTTTTTCCAGGCGCGACCGCGCCGCATCGAGGTAATAAATGCATCTTCTCTAGTGAGCTGGCGCATCGCGGCAGTTTGAACTTTAGTCCGTGTGGCGCGATTCAAATGAGTCGTGCTGCTTCCTTCCGCTTTTGGCACATACTGTTCATATCGTTTTATCGAGGAAAATTATATTGCGATAATTATCGTTATCGAATTATCGCCCAGCCCTATCCTTAGTCTAGTTCAGTCGTGTTTCTAGTTAGTTTATCCTAGTTTTGTTTTCTAGCTTAGTTATATTGTCTTGTCTGCCTTCCGCCTGCCCTGGACTTTTCGCCTGTCGTGGATTTAACCCTTTTGTCATTTCGGACTCTGTTACAGAGTGACTGACACGTGAAGCGGGCAGATGAATCTGCATAGCTTTATTGATAAATAAAGACATGGTCAAACATAGGCAGGGTTGAACAATGGCAAACCGGTATATTCGGGCAAGACACAAGAGTAATCCGTAAGGCAGGCGAGGGTCGATCAGCGGCAAACGTAGTCCAAATAGACAGGCTGACAGCCCCAAACAGAAGAAAATAGTATAAACTAACTAGAAACATGACTGAACTAGACTAAGGATAAACAAAAGTGGCTCCTTACAGCTGCTAACACAATAAGAGTGCTAAACGCAATGCAATACTCGGCCCAGAATAGTGGGAAGGGCCTCGTATTTATACCGTTCGTGACTGGCTGCAGCTGTGATCGTGGTGAGTGAGGTGGAGCATGGGAAATGTAGTCCGGGGTGTAGTGCAACAGAGAATTAAGACCAGATTCGTGACATATATATATATATATATATATATATATATATATATATATATATATATATATATTTATATATATATATATATATATATTATTATTATTATTTTTATTATTTAGTTTTTATATAATACATTATAATGTAATAAATTATTATATATTATATACAATATTATATAATATATTATATTATTATTATTTTAGTTATTTCAGGTAGCAAAGAAAGCAATTTATGATTCATTCTTAAGATTTTCATACCCATTATATATTAATATTAATATATTATTATATATAAACACTTTATTTATTTATTTATTTATTCCATATGAATGGTTGACTACCCAGTTTTGCTTTAGATTATAAAGAGTGTCATAAATGACTTTCTTTGTTCCAACATGTTTATATATATATATATATATATATATATATATATGAAGAGTTCAGATGCAAAACCTATACATCTGAGCCTGATAAAAATGCATTTTTTAAAGAAAGACGTCAGATGGACTTATCTGGTTTTGCATATGAACTCTTCAAACAGAGTTATGATTCGTTATTAAGATTTTCATACCCATTATATATTAATATTTTATATATTATTTTATATATTATATATGAATAATAATACATTATTGTACACTTTATTTATTTATTTATGCCATATAAATGGTTGACTACCCAGTTTTGTTTTAGCATCATCAATTACTTTCTTTGTTCCCTTAAAAAAAAATACTATACTACTAATAATAATAATAATAACATAAACAATTCATGTCACTATAAAAAAAAAAATTATATATAAAATCATATTATTATTATTGTTATTATTCTATTAATTTAGTGTTCTAAGGTAACAAAGAAATTAATATATGATTCATTAAGATGTTCATATCCATTGTATGAATATATATACAGTGTGTGTGTTTGTGTATAAAATATTGTTATCATATAATATATTATTATATAATACATTTTATTACATTATAATATATATTATTATTATTATTATTATTATTTTAGTTTTTTAAGGGAACAAAGAGTATTTTATTATTTATCCTTAAGAATCTTAATTCAAGACTCTTCAATTGCATTTTATTTTAAAATGTCAAAATTAACAGTTGTCTGTTGGATCTATTAGTATTTCGGAGACCATTTGAATTTTATGATGTTGTTTTATTCATAAATATGACAAAAATAAATATGGAACCAGTAAACAAATATGTAAACAACTCACATTTGACCATTTATTCCTACAGGAGCATTTTGTGGTTTGATATGTGAAGCCTGCCTTACAGCCAAGACACGATTTCACTACGGAACACATCGTAAATCATTGGCAGTGACAGGTAATACATTGCACATGCACATTTATCACATTCACTTGTCATTTTGTGGATTTTGAAGAGTGGCCGATACAAAAAAAGAAATGCTGGAAATTTCACATTTGAAGTAGAAAGAACATACACCACCTTTAAAGTCAAAACAGCTTATACATAAACATATATATATATATATAAATATACGGATTACATAACATTATAAGAGTAAAGAGATACAACTGATTATTATTAGTGATGTTAATGGTCATATTCTCATCAGAAAATCTAAAGCAAAAACATTTGCTGACTGTAACAGTCATTTAGTTGTAAACTATACGTCACAGGTATTGTTTTCCCAAAGCCAATTCAATGGAATTTCAAGGTTGAACAGTAGATGTGGGTTATTTCTGTTGACGTTAATAACATTACCCGTTCAGATGATGACAGTCACGCTCAAGCAGTGATTAACTACACACTTTCAACACTAAAAGTGTTACAATCACAATGACTGAATCATCTAATGTCTAGCTCATCTCTGGCTTACAACTTCACTTTTTCACTCCTAAACACGAACAAGCTTTACAAAGCCAAATGGGTTGAAGTCACATTATGGCAAAGTTCATCCTATACTTTGTTCAGGATTAGGCATAACTAGGCAAGCACTGACTGTGCTCAGAAACGTGCCGTTTTCCTTTCTTCTCGAAACTACAGGGTTTGTTGTTCAACGGCGGTTGAGACAGTTCCAGGAACAGTTTGGATTTCAGGAAGCGCCTGTACGAGTCCTTTTCCATGAGGGTGAAGATTTTGTTCTGAGCTTCCTCGAAACAGGATGCCTCACATTTTTCCAGATTCTTTCTAGTGAGTTCTCTAGTGGCCGAATCCAAATTCACCTAAAAAAAGATAATCATGGTGATTTATGAGTACATTGCAAGTGTGATAAAGGGAATAGATATACTCCAGTCAAGCAGTGCTCTCACCTCACTAGGGGAATCGGCTTCAACGTATCGCTCAAATATCTTTTTAGCTTTCACATTCATCATGTCCACTGGTGTCTGCTTGAAATCCTCACAGGCTTCCCAGAATTCAATGTTCTCTTGACTGTACTCGGACTGTAAGAAGGAAGTGAAAGCCTTCCGACCATCTGAAAGGAAAAAAAATCAGAGACTCAGTATAATGAAAAAATAATACATTGCATTATATATTCAATATAATGTAATATAATATAATATCAGATAAGTTAATTTCCAATTTACTATCCGAAACAACATCATTTTTGTATTATTGAGATACTACTAGAGTTTTTGTTCGTATTTTAAATGAGATTTTTATATATTCTGCTTTCATGTTTATTTTAGTTAGTTTTAGTTAGTTTTAATAATTTTGTTGTGTGTTTTTGTCATTTTTATTTATTTATTTATTTATTTATTGTGGAGCTTTTTTGTTTTTTTCTTTAGTTTTAGTTTTGTTGTTGTTTTAGTACATTAAGTTAAACCAAATGAAAATGGAAACTAGCTGAGAAAAAAGGTCATTTTAGTTAACATTTATGGGATTTTTATCATTATTTTAGTATCACTGAGATGCTACTATAGGTTTTGTTAATATTTTGAATTTGATATTTATATATATATTGCTTTCATGTTAATTTTAGTTAAAGTTTTAGTAATTTTGTTGTGTTTTTTTTATTATTATTATTTTTATTTATTATTTTTTTATTAGTTTTAGCTTTGTTGTCTATATATTTTATTTCAGTTTCATTTTTAATTATTTTAGTACATGAAGTTAAACTAAATAAAATTGAAAAACAGAAATGAGCTGAAATAAAATACGTTTAAGTTTATTTCCGTTAACATTTATTGAGATTTTTTTGTATAATTTTAGCATCATTGAGATACTACTATAGGTTTTGTTAATATTTTGAATTAGATTTTTATAAATTCTGCTTTCATGTTCATTTTAGTTAAAGTTTTAGTATTTTTTTCATGTGTTTTTGTCCTTTTTTTATTATTATTGTTATTATTATTATTATTGTTTTTTGTTTAGTTTTAGTTTTGTTGTTGGCTATGAAAATGAGAAATGGAAAATAGCTGAAATAAAATAAGTTTTTTATTTTAGCTAACATTTATTGGGATTTTTTGTATGATTTTAGTATAATTGAAATACTACTATAGTTTTTGTTAATATTTTGAATTAGATTTTTATATATTTTGCTTTCATGTTAATTGTAGTTAAAGTTTTGTAATTTTGTTGTTTTCGTCATTTTTATTTTATTTTATTTTAGTTTTAGTTTTGTTGTTGCATATATATATATATATATATATATATATATATATATATATATATATTAATTTCAGTTTGCTCTTTTATTATTTTAGTATTTTAGAAATGAAAACTAGCTGAAAAAATAAGTTTAAGTTTATTTCAGTTAACATTTATTGGTATTTTTAGTATGATTTTAGTATATCATTAAGATACTACTATAGCTTTTGGTAATATTTTGAATTAGATTTATTTTGTAGTTTTTGTTTTGTTGTTTATACATTTTTATTTTATTTCGGTTTAATTAACATTCAAATCTCCATCTGAACTCATTACTCCTAGGAAGCGGATGCTGAGGGGGTTTAGGAATGAAAAGGTCAAGACTTTGAGTCTGGGGGGATTCTCTAAAGACTGTCCTAGTGGCTGATGACCCCTGTAGCCCACCAGAGCTGAACACTTAAGCTCTTCAGGGGCCACCAGTGCAGTCTGCGGACACGTAGCACACGCTCTGGGGCGTGAGAAAAATACGGTCACGGCCTGTCAGACTGACAGAAACGTAGTCTCCTTTAACAGAGACGTTAATTAGGCCAAGGGCTCTCTGACAGCAAATGCAAGGCCGAATAAACAAGAGTCAGTGCAGAAGTCTCAGGCTTTCCAATTAATGAAATCATTACTATGCAGCAGCCTGTTTATCATTAACACATGCTGGTTTCTAAGATGTGAGCTGGATGGCTGAATGTTTATTGCTTGAGCAAATCTTGACACTTACCTTCATTTTTGATCAGGTTGTTAAATGATGTTTTCCACTTCTCAATGTCAGCCAGAGGGGAGCTAGAATCAGAGGAAGGAATTAATAGAAAAAATATATAAATGTTAATGTAAATAATATCAGATTAGCTTCAGTAATGTTTATATAATATAATATAATATATTATAATATAAGTAAGCAATGTTGGTCCAACCTTACCTGTTCACCACAGTGACCTTCTCCTTCTCTTTCTCCTTCTCCTTCAGAGCCTTCTGTTCTTGAGGTGGATCTGGCTTTTGAAGCAGGAATCCAATCTTATGCTTGATGTCTTTGGCGCTGTTGGAGAAAACATGTAATTAAATGTCTCTTTTGGCTTTAGAGAATCAGTCAAAGTAAGCAATTATGTAAAACAAAAGCTAGTTTTGAGGTAGTTACTTTTTAAAGTAGCTTATTTTTTTGTTAAAAAGCTCTCAAATGCTTTATTACAGACATAAAAAAACACTTTTTTCCATTACTCAAAGCAAATTGTGATATCCTGATACCCAAACAACCGTTTTGCATTGCTCTTAGTCCACTTCGGAGAATACCGAGTATAAAAACATATATAACACTTGAATGTTGAACTAACAATAAGAATATCACCAGTAATTTCCAATGAGGTATAAAAGTTCATACCTTTTCAAGCATGTTGCTGGAAGGGCAGCGAGCCCTTTACACATGGTGCTGGTGCGTAATACAAATCCAACTCTAGAGGAAAAGAGTCTCGAGTGTCACAACGCAGGTCCTCACAATCTCAATGCAGTCTCCTCCTACAGCTGTCCTTTTATACAGCCCCAGCCCTCACAACATGAGAGCCAGCCAATCACAGCGGAGGCACAAACAAAGCAGACGCAAGGCAGCAAGGTATTTTCCAAAGTTTATTACTGGAAAGAAGTTTGATATATGAGGTGTCTTTTTGTTGTAGTTAGACCAGTTTGTGATGTAGTATAAACATGTGATGGAGCTCTTGTTTCCCTGCACGTTTTCACATGCTCTGTTTGCTGTGGACTTTTTATATATGCAAATGTGCATAAATAAGATAAAATAAAATAAAATAAAATAGGGCTTTGTAAAGGGACTTGTCAGGTATGATTTCTTGGATTCAGAAGCCAGCATTCACAATAACATTTTAAATGTAGTAGAATTTATAGTGGTCAACTATAATTTATATATAGCTATTAATGTATTTTGCCTCTCCTGTAATATAATATCAATATAATATCAGAAACAGCATCATTGAGATACTACTAGTTATTGTTCATATTTTATATGGTAATTTTAGTTTAAAATTGTAGTAATTTTGTGTCTTTTTTGTCCTTTTTTTGTTTTGTATTCTTTTTATTTTATTTTTTTATTTCTGTTTCATTTTCATTATTTTACAGCAAGTTAAACTAAATGAAAATGAGAAATGGAAACTATCTGAAAAGTTTAAAATAAGTTTGCCTTTTTTAGTATCATTGATATACTACTATAGTTTTTGTTATTATTTTGAATTTTATTTTTTTATATATTCTGCTTTCATGTTAATTTTATTTCAATATTTTAGTAATTTTCTGTATTTTGTCCTTTTTTGGTTTTTTAACTAGTTTAAGTTTTGTTTTTTATTATTTTTATTTTTATTTATTTTTTTTTTTTTCAGTTTCATTTTAATTATTTTACATAAAGTTAAAGTAAATAAAAACAAGAAACGGAAACTAGCTCAAGTTTAAATAATTTTTTTTTTTTTAATAAAATAAGTTTACATTTTTAATATTTTATTTTGAACCAAAACAAAACAAATAAAACAAAAAAAAAAAAAGCTTTTTAAAGGGTCAGGTATGATTTCTTGCATCCAGAAGCCAAAATTCATAATAAAATTTAAAATGAAGTAGAATTTATAGTGGTTAACTATAATGTATATAGCTATAAATGTACTTTGCCTTTTATACTGCAAGTTTATTAAAGGAAAGACATTTGATATATGAGGTTTGGTTTTGTTGTACCAAGATCAATTAGTGATATATAATCAAATGGGCTATTTGTGGTGTAGTTTCCCTGCACGTTTTACATGCTCTATTTGTTTTGGACTTTATTTATATGCATGTGTGCAATAATAAAATAATAATAATAATAATAATAATAATAAATAAAATAGGGCTTCGTAAAGGGACTCGTCAGGTATGATTTCTTGCATCCAAAAGCCAACATTCACAATAAAATTTTAAATGTAGTTGAATTTATAGTGGTCAACTATAGCTATTAATGTATTTTGCCTCTCCTGTAATTTAATATGTCTGATTTACTATCAGAAACAGCATCGAGATACTACTAGTTTTTGTTAGTATTTTGAATTTGATTTTTATATGGTAATTTTAGTTTAAAATTTTAGTAATTTTGTGTATTTTTGTCCTTTTTTAAAATTCTTTTTATTTTTATTTCAGTTTTATTTTAATTATTTTACAACAAGTTAAACTAAATGAAAATGAGAAATGGAAACTAGCTGAAACTAGCTTGCATCCAGAAGCCAAAATTCATAATAAAATTTAAAAATGAAGTAGAATTTATAGTGGTTAACTATAATGTATATAGCTATAAATGTACTTTGCCTTTTATACTGCAAGTTTATTAAAGGAAAGACATTTGATATATGAGGTTTCGTTTTGTTGGACCAAGATCAATTAGTGATATGTAATAGACATGTGATGGGTTATTTGTGGTGTAGTTTCCCTGCACGTTTTACATGCTCTGTTTGCTTTGGACTTTATTTATATGCATGTGTGCAATAATAAAATAAATAAATAAATAAATACAAAATACAAAATAAAATAAAATAAAATAAAGCAAAATAAAATAAAATAAAACTTTGTATAGGGACATGACAGGCATGATTTCTTGCATCCAGAAGGCAAAAATCATAATAATATTTGAATTAAAGGATTTATAGTGCTTAACTATAAAATATATAGCAAAACATGTACTTTGCCTCTTATACTACAAGTTTATTAAAGGAAGAAGTTTGATTTCAGC
Source organism: Cirrhinus mrigala (assembly GCA_036247105.1). Classification (NCBI taxonomy): domain Eukaryota; kingdom Metazoa; phylum Chordata; class Actinopteri; order Cypriniformes; family Cyprinidae; genus Cirrhinus; species Cirrhinus mrigala. The sequence goes on along the minus strand of CM070012.1, from coordinate 22,265,148 downwards.
TGCAAATGCCATGTTTTTCATCTCAGAAAATGTCATAATATTGCCTTTATTCACCAGAGCGGTTTAAACAAACAATCACAGCACAGAATTTATTTGAACTCTTCCACTGACCTCCACGACACCCTGCAGCCCCTAAGGTCACAAAAGCAACATTCTCTAAGTTGTCAAATATTTGTGGTCTCCATGCTCGTATTAATTCATCCGTACCCCCTAATGCCCTGAAGAAATGAATCTGTGTCAAGAACTAAACATTACACATTAGGACTGCTACAAATGAAAATAAAGCTGTGCTCAGAGCAACTGAACGTTTTGTCCTGTCCAAGTAATAAATCTCAATAAACCCTTTAAGAAATACTTCCTTTATGTCAAAGCCCCTTTATTATTTGGAACTGATCATCTAAATCAAGACACAAATCTCCTCAATGGAAAAAAAGATGAATTTACTACAGTCTAAAAGGAAAAGGCAAAAGGCCAAATTCTGTAATCATCTGAAGACAGGAACAGACTCCTAACCCCTGGCTGTAATGTAATAGCTGTCATTACCCTGATTTACATATCAGATCATGTCAGGTCTATATTTAACAGAGTGTAAGATCATAAATTACCCGCTCATAAAGGAAATGCACTTCATGTTGGATTTATGGGAGCATGGAAATCCTGCAAGCAATGAATTCTTAAAAGCAAGACACTGCAAGTTAGTAATATTAATAGCATTTTACAATTGCATTTGCAATTGCATATTATAAACATCTGTAGAAATAAAAAAAACTGCACCAGAAATCCACTTCCAGAACAACAATTTACAGATAATTTACTAACCCCCTTGTCATCCAAGATGTTCATGTCTTTCTGTCTTCAGTCGTCAAGAAATTATGGTTTTTGAGGAAAGCGTTTCAGGATTTTTCTCTATATAATGGACTTCATTGGTGCCCCAATTTTGAACTTCCAAAATGTAGTTTAAATGCAGCTTCAAAGGGCTCTAAACAATCCCAGCTGAGCAAGAAGGGTCTTATCTAGCGAAACGATAGGTCATTTTTTTCTAAAAATAAAGATGTGTATACATTTTGAGCACAAAAGCTTGTGTAGCACAGGCTCTGGGATGCGAGTCCACAATGCTACCAATTAGTGATGGCTCGTTCTTGAATGATTCGTTCATTTTGAACGAGTCGTCTCGGGAGTGATTCATTCACTCACACATGCGCAACATCCTATTAGGTTCTGTACTGGAATTAGTTCACCTGTTTCGAGTCTTGGGGTTTTTCCAAGTCATTCGTTCATCTTATGGGGCTGTCACGACTCGAACCCGAAAAACTGTCAGATAAGAGATGAGGTGAGCTAATCATAGACTAAAGACTAAATGTAAACAATGAATTAATGTTTTCTTATAGCATTTTTGTCTTAGTTTTGTCTTGTTTGTAGTGTGATCAACGTTTGTAAGCAGTAGATGTGTTAGGGAAGTAACACGTAACATTTTAATTATATTTTGCTAAAATGAACGAAATGACTCAAAAAAAGATTTATTCATTTTGCTGAACGAGACTCAAAGGTCTCAAATGACTCAAAACTTGGTAAAATTATCCGAACTTCCCATCACTACTGCGAATCACGTCTAAGTTCATCGTCTGTGTACTCCAGCTCAAAAAGGTAGAGTATGGTGAACAACTCCATCTTATTTTCTCCTACAACTTCAGAATCGTCCGACATCGTTGTACCTTTTTGTTTGTAAAGAGCGTTTGACTTGCACTTTCTTAGTCTTTGCGCGTTCGCTTTGTAAACACTGGGTCTGTAGTTCTGCCTGCGTTTCGTGTGACCTTTCAACGTGATTCAGTAGTACGTAGGGTCATGAACGCACATCGCAGAGCCTGTGCTACACAAGCTTGTGCTTAAAAAGCATACAAATTTTTCAGAACAAAATGACCGATCCTTTCGCTAGATAAGACCTTTCTTCCTCGGCTGGGATCGTTTAGAGCCCTTTAAAGCTGCATTTAAACTACATTTTGAAAGTTCAAAATCGGGGCACCAATGAAGTCCATTATATGGAGAAAAATCCTGAAATGCTTTCCTCAAAAATCATAGTTTCTTCACGACTGAAGACAGAAAGACATGAACATCTTAGATGACAAGGGGGTGAGTAAATTATTTGTGAATTGTTGTTCTGGAAGTGGAGTTCTCCTTTAAAGGAATTAAGTTACATCAGTTACAAATGATTCAGTTGTCCACAAAACGCATCTCTTTCAATCTGTTGACACATCCATGTAAAGTATTGAACCAATTATATCAATACTTCAGGTTAGTCAGATGCCTTGAGAGCTCTAAAGACAAACTTGTGACATCAGAATCAAAAAAACGACACAGTAAGTCTATCAGTTCCAGTTCATTCAACTGCAACAGCTATAGGCCATGTAAGGTGCGTATGAATGAACAATAGTTGAAACCAGGGCAGAGTGAGAACGTGATAAGTAAGCTCATATGAGGTTATGTTCAGGCGAAAAGTCGCCTCCTCCTTGCATTAGCCCATACTTTTCTTCTTATCATAAGTTACCTGGTCACAGATGTGGGGCTGTGACTCAAAGCATGCATGTCTTTCAGCTCCATTAAGCTTTAACTAGATATTGGAAACTTCAGAGCTCTTTTGCTGATTACACATTCAGGGCAGACTCCTGCAGATAAATGATTACTAGATTGCAATTAATCTGTAATCAGAAACAGAAATAGCTAACCACAAAAAGGTAAAATACTACTACTACTACTTAATAATGAATACTATTTATTTATGGGAATTTATTTAAATATAAAATTAATCATATTAATATTATTAAATAATTATTATTTAATAATTATAATAATTAAACAACACAAAATAATAATAATAATAATTTATAATAAATAATATTATTCACCCACAATTATATTGTTTATTCCATGCACAGCATATGACCATTACGTGGAGTTTTGACATTTCCTTCTAACTGCCTGCCAAAAAATCAGACTGAATTACTGTTTTTTTGATTAGCATGTTGGAAAAAATAGCTAGTGTTACATGCCCTTGACTGTGTCTTGAGGCTGCATGTGCAGATGTTTAAAAGCTGGACATGTTCCTAGTACAGAATGTGCAAGAGCAAAGCTACAAAATAGGGCAATTTCTGAAAATTGTCATCTGATGGTAACGTTCACGCCTCAGACTGGAAGTACAGGCCGATTAAATGCAGACTTTTCTGAGATTGTAGCCCTGACTTCTATTGATTGATTTTTTCACCAATTAATTTGTTCAGGTCTGACTAGTTCTTGATGTGACGATGATTGTCACCTTAATATTCCTGGTTCGATAGAAGTTAAGCTCAATCAACAGTCTTTGTGACATACAGCAATGCTGATTACGGAGAGGAAAAAAAGACAAATCCCTTGTTTTCTTTTAAAAAAATTAGGTGAATTGTCAAAGGGAAACAGGGAAACAAATGAATGCACCAGTTTTGAGATGAAAAAAGCAGAAATGTGCATGTTAGTATGTTAAAATGTATTATCTGTACAGTCATTTAGGATTTATGATGCTTTCTTGTCAACAAAGGTGTAAAATTGGATATAATTTTACACAGAAGTTATTTTCTCAAACTAAAATTGATTTAACCCACATGGAAAGAACCTATATGAGTATATATGCGCATATATGAAACCTATATGCAGTATATATGATAATATATATGCTGCATATATGCGTATATATGCCACATATAGGCAAAATTGAGGTGCATATATGTGCATATACAGGCCATATAGGTCTCCTGTATTGCTTCTTTATATCCACAAAAAAGCCCTATATGTACATACAAGATATGTCTCCTATATAGCTCATGGCAGGATCTGGTCATTTTAGCTCATATCTCACTTTGGCAACTGTCATACATGATGCCTAGCTCATATTTTCTATTATCAAGGCAATAACTAAGAACTAACTAAAAAAAAAAAAAAAAAAAATGCAAAAAACTTATGTGCGAACACGTGAAATTGGTATCACATGTAATTGGCATGTTATGGAATTTAACTATGGCAAATAAGCGAGAGAAGATGGAAAGCTATGTCTACACGTTTTCCTGAAACATTTACAAGGTCAATTCTTTCTTGTATGAAAATTGTGGAAAAGAAGGAAATGTCCCACACGGAAATAACCTATATAAACATATATGTTTTAATATAGGTTTTGATATAGGTTTTTAATATATGTGACATATATAAAATTGGCCGTTTTCCTATATTATATGTACACATATGTCACATATATTAAAAACCTATATCAAAACCTATATTAAAACATATATGTTTATATAGGTTATTTCCGTGTGGGAACGTGCATATTGTTTTGTGGCTATCCGCCTTATTTTTCAATGCGGAAAGCTGTTTTCTGTGAATGTGCAAGACTTTTGGTTCATTATCTGCAGTACAGAAATAGTGAGAGGAATAACCAGCGTTGGGCATGTTACTTTAAAAAAGTAATTAGTTATAGTTACTAGTTACTTCTCACAAATAGTAACCTTGTTAGTAACTGAGTTACTAATTATAAAAGTAACTAATTACCAGGGAAAGTAACTATTGTGTTAAAAAATAAATAAATAAATAAATAAATATGTGTCAAATAATCTGGATGCCCCCAATATTAAATATGTTAAATGAATGAAATTTAAATGAAATTAATGATTTTTTTTTTTTTAAGTTTACTCACCAGATATATAAAGCTTAATGGCAAAGTTTCTTAAATATCTGAATGAACACTTAGCATCAGTCAGTCATGCATTAAAATATGACATTATGATAATTTAGCATTACACTTTAGTAATTAAACTTTAGAATAACCATGTACTGTATGAATGCATATTTGTCACTAAGGATTAATGAGCTGCTGGGTTCATGAATATTAATCATGTTGTCTGCTTTCGCTCGAACTGATTTGCTGAAATCAAAAAAGGGCCGATAATAGGTGAGCGCCAGCCAGTGAGATTGCCGTTTGCACACTAGTTCCGCCTACTACCGGAGAAACCGGCGGCAGTTCTTAAAAGCTGATGAATGCCAAAGGAATTCTGTTATTTTGACAGGAAAATACAGCAAAGAATATCGTCTACATGTAGCGTGTCAATTCTGCATGGTATATAAGACTCTCTCGCTCTGTATCTTTCTTTGAATTTGTGTGAAGTTAAAACAGCACAGCAGCATCAACAAATGCGTTTTTATATCACTGTTGCTTTTGTTAACACTGTCGGTTAGGTTTGCTGTAGGGGATATTTCCAACACGATAGAGCATTACTCTTTCCGGATATTTGAATTTTGAAGCCGCAACACGTACCTCAAGCAGCATAATAAAGCGCAGCAATATACGTGCCTTTACCAAAGTAATAAAAACGTGCCACGGTCACGTTTTGAACATGTGTTTTAGCACCACTCTCTGGACATTTCACTTTTAGGTATGTGTGTTGCAGAAATGTATATAGAGGCATGTATTTTAAGCATGGGATGCTACAAGTGCTGGCAACTGACCTTAACACGTGCAGAACCTGGACATTTTATTTAAACAGGGAACCACTGAACCCTTATTGTGTGCAATGTTTACACTCCATTTGAAGTGCTGTAGGTTCAGGTCATAGCAAGTGGTTTGGCTGTGATTCAACCCGTGGCTCATTTCACATGAAGGAACATCACCTCACAACCCTTCTGAGTTCATACTTCAATTGATGCAGACCGGGCATATTGATCAAAGAACAAGACTCCAGATGAGAAACAAGCCTGTGAGGTGAGATCACCCTTCTTGGCTCCACAGTGTTTAATGTCGCTCTATATCTCAGTCTATCAAATCATGGGTGAAAAAACAGAATGGTTCACCTCAGAGTAATGTCATATCAAATCAGTTCCAGCTGCTACGTTTACACAGGAAATGGAGTCATGGTGGCCTTAGATTGTCCGGGTCGTTTTTCACCATAAAGCACTCATAAAAAGAGGAAACACGATTCTGGTTCATCGGGGTCAATGAGACAAACCAGTAAAAAATGTTTTGTTGGTAGAGTAAGAAAATGAAAGAAGAAGAAGAATTGTTCACTTTCTCTGTTCCAAAACAGTGTGAACTACCCTTGGAAGTAGTGTCAGCCTGTGAGATCGCTGATACACAATATTATCATGATAACTTATTTAATCATTTACTTACTCCAGGGTACGGCTAAAAGTATAGCGTAATGTTGGTATAATCTATTAACTACACATTATCTGTTTAGTCAAGTAGGATGTCATAAAATATTTTAATATAATAATATTTGTATATAACGTGATCATTTAATAGAAGCATTACAAGTTGCTATTTTTTATAATTGTTTAAAATTAAAAACAAATTTTTAAAAAAACTCCATTTATAATCAGTGAAGCTATCTACACTGTATAATAAATAAATCTTATGCTTACAGCACACGTAACGTTACATCATTGCACTTTGTTGTTTATGATAACAATTCACGAGAGAGCTGAATTCAGTCAGCTTGCACTTACTCAACAACACAACTGCAGTCTTTCAGCGATGACTCATCTGAACGCCTCTGACTGGCCACTGCATTCATAAAATCAACAGAATCGTAAGTGATTGGTTATAACGTGCAACACTGTAAAACACGAAAAAAGAAGTATGATGGAACAAATAAGCTCCAATATTAACAAAATAATAATACATGCATAAAAAATAATAATAATAATAATAATAATTAATAATAATAATAAATATTGCTGCAAGCAGCAATTACCGTGCTTTAAGGCATTTAAGCACATGAAAAAAGACATTATGTAGCAAGCCTGTAACCACCTTAAATCAATAATTTAAAAAAGCATTTTTGGCAAATCCAAGTAATTTACTATAGAAATGTTATGTTTTTTAATGTTTTATGACTGTTTTAACACCAGCTCTGGTCTGATCTGCTTAAAACTTTACATGCTTGTTTAGAATCACCTGTCGCATGTGCTTAGCAGGTTTCCTGAAGTTTTGAGTTTTCCTTTAGGCTTTATAGGATTTTGGCTAAATTTGCACAGGCCCCTTTTTTAAACGAGCCCATTTTAGGTTTCCAAAAGGTAAATTTCAACCTTTTTTTATAATTATTAACCTAGAGAGTGCAGAGAATTGTACTGCAGTTTTTTGTTGTTGTTGTTGTTGTTTTATTTTTTTTAGATTGAGCAAAAAACCTAGGACTAGGTCGCAAAAGTAGGGTTTTTTTTTTACATCTTCTCAATCATCCAGGAATTGTGCACAGATCTCGCAACATGGGGCCGTGCATTATCATGCTGCAACATGAGGTGATGGACGTGAATGAATGGCACAACAATGGGCCTCAGGATCTTGTCACAGTATCTCTGTGCATTCAAAATACCATCAATAAAATGCGCCTGTGTTCGTTGTCCATAACATACACCTGCCCATACCATAACCCCACCGCCACCATGGGCTACTCGATCCACAACGTTGACATCAGCAAACCGCTCACCCACACGACGCCATACATCTGCCCTGTACAGTGAAAACTGGGATTCATCCGTGAAGAGAACACCTCTCCAAAGTGCCAGACGCCATCGAATGTGAGCATTTGCCCACTCAAGTCGGATTACGACGACGAACTGCAGTCAGGTCGAGACCCCGATGAGGACGACGAGCATGCAGATGAGCTTCCCTGAGACGGTTTCTGACAGTTTGTGCAGAAATTCTTTGGTTATGCAAACCGATTGTCGCAGCAGTTGTCTGGGTGGCTGGTCTCAGATGATCTTGGAGGTGAAGATGCTGGATGTGGAGGTCCTGGGCTTGTGTGGTTACACGTGGTCTGCAGTTGTGAGGCCGGTTGGATGTAATGCCAAATTCTCTGAAACGCCTTTGGAGACGGCTTATGGTAGAGAAATGATCATTCAATTCACGGGCAACAGCTCTGGTGGACATTCCTGCAGTCAGCATGCCAACTGCACGCTCCCTCAAAACTTGCAACATCTGTGGCATTGTGCTGTGTGATAAAACTGCACATTTTAGAGTGGCCTTTTATTGTGGCCAGCCTAAGGCACACCTGTGCAATAGTCATGCTGTCTAATCAGCATCTTGATATGCCACACCTGTGAATTGTGGATGGATTATCTCCGCAAAGGGGAAGTGCTCACTAACACAGATTTAGACAGATTTGTGAACAATATTTGAAAGAAATAGGCCTTTTGTGTACATAGAAAAAGTCTTAGATCTTTGAGTTCAGCTCTGAGTTTTAATAATATTTTTAATAAAATATTATTAATTATTATTAATAATTTTGAATGTATATATATATATATATATATATATATATATATATATATATAAATTGAACATTATTATATATGCTTTGTGAGTGAGGGTTTTTTTTTTTCACATAGAGTTCACATTCTTGTTTCCTTTCATTTATTTTCAACATCTGAGGTAATTTATTAATAGTAGCTTTTAATATGGCTGTAAAGGTCAGGCAAAATGATATTCAAACTCAAATTAGACCCTTTTAACATGAAATTAAGCATCTAATCAGTACCTCTCATTATCTTCGTCATAGTTTGTTTGCAGTTGTTCCAGCCGTGACATCCCAGAATTAGAAACAGTTTCTGAAATAGAATCCCCTGACGCTTGTCACGTATCGTGGCTGTTTAAGCCAAAAACTGATTAACATGGTCTTTTATTCATGCATTGGGGCTGGTAAGGACAAGCCAGCATCACATGATGTACAGCATATGTAGAAGGCATTGTGATATTTGTGGAAAAAAATACATTTGATGATGGCAGATGATATTTTGTTTAGACTAAACAGTAATACAGCTCAGCTCAGTATTTGAGGGTATTTGCCTGACTTGCTCAGTTCCTGCCTATGTAGAGTGTTCTAGATTGTCACTTGAATGATGATGCCTTAAAGGGATAGTTCATCCAAAAATGAAAATTCTGTCACTAATTACTCACCAGCATGTCGTTCCAAACTCGTAAGACCTCCGTTCATCTTCAGAACACAAATTAAGATATTTTTGATGAAATCCGAGAGCTTTCTGACCCTGCATGGACAGCAGCGCAACTGACACGTTCGAGGCCCAGAGAAATAGTAAGGTCATCGTCAAAATAGTCCATGTGACATCAGTGGTTCAACCGTAGCTTCATAAAATTAAATGTACTACCTTTCTGGGCCTTGAATGTGTCAGCTGTGTTGTTGTAGGGTCAGAAAGCTCTCGGATTTCATCAAAAATTTCTTAATTTGTGTTCTGAAGATAAATAAAGGTCTTACGTGTTTGGAACTACAGTTAATGACAGAATTAAATTTTGTTGTTAAACTAACCCTTTAAAGGAAAAGTTCACTTCCAGAACAAAAATTTACAGATAACTATTCAGTCATAAAGAAATTATGTTTTTTGAGGCAAAAATTTCAGGATTTTTTTCCATATAGTGGAGGTGCTGTTGAGTTTGAACTTCAAAAATGCAGTTTAAATGCAGCTTTAAAGGACTCGATTCCAGCTGAGGAAGAAAGGTCTTATCTAGCAAAAAAAAAAATATTATTCTCTAAAAAAAAAAATTGACAGTTTATAAACTTTTTAACCTCAAATGCTTGTCTTGTATAGCCAACCTCAGTTCAAAGTTCAGACTCGTGGGCATCATAGAAGTCCACTATATGGAGAGAAATCCTGAAATGTTTTCCTCAAAAAGTTTTCCCCCACAAAGTCTTTCCAACTTATTCAAGTTGGCTAATGGGAAACTGAAAGCTGCTTGGTTTAAAAGCGATTTCTGTGTGAGCTGTCCGTCATGCATCACTATGCTATTGACAATGACAATGGATCTTTTTGTCCACAAAATTTCACCAAGATTTTGGTACTGTTACTGCGCTTTTAGAAAGCACCTGCCTATGTAGGAAGCTTACTTACTAGCTTTTTAAAAGAGCCGAACAGTGCAACACACCCTGTTCCTGCCTTCACTTGAATCACATCCTCTTTTGTTATGCTAGAGTTAGTCCATCAGCACTGCTTTTATGTACTACCTTCAGTACACATTTCTGCTTGAATGAGGGGCAGGTGCTATTCGTTAGTTTAGTCTTATCAGCCCCTGATAAACTGGGAGAGAGAGAAAAACACAGTGCTTAACACTCAATCAAAGTCTGACTGAACAAGCTCAATAAAGGGCTGCCATGGCCAGACATCATAATAACAGTCTTGTCAGTCAAGAAATTTCATTGAGCAGGCAACGAAAGCTTCTCAGATTGTTCTGTATTGCTGTGTGTCCAAGTCACAATTTTGGTCACGTCTGTAGTCGACTGGACAATTTTGTTCCAAAAGTAGCTTTGGAACAATGTTCAGTAATAACGTAATAATGAAAAAAGTTATCATTTTTCTTAATCATTTAACAGATGTTAATACCATATTGTGTGATCACTCACACACACACACACACACACACACACACAAACCCGCACACAAAAAACAAAAACCAGCAAAGATGTCATTCTATTTTTACACTGTGAGCTCAGTTATATGTACTGTAATGACAAAACACTCATGCTCTTTTGCTTAATGAAAACAGAAACTATTAACACCACAACATGTATTTTAGTCATCATTGTTCAAAACCCACACAACAGATTTTTGTCCTGGAACACTGAAGGTGAATTTTTAAAGAATATCTTGGCCGCACTTTTAACATAATAAAAATAAATGAGATCTGGGACTTTCAGGCTGAAGAATATCAGATAAGCACCATAAAAACGGCTCATATGAACTGCAGGTCATCTGAAGTTATACAATACTATCATGGGACTGAGATTTAAGTACTACTTGGGCTGAGTGTTCTTGTCAGAAGTAGTAATGTCCAATTCACTAACCCAACGTGCTTTTGACTTAGATCTTTTCAGTTAATCAGTTTGCTGAATCAAAAACAGTGTTAATTAAATCTGCAAGCAGCGTTGAAAGGGCCCTTGCACCCGGGCTCACCGCCTCCCGGTGGTTTTAGAAAAACAGAGAACGATGAGCAATATGCATTTAAAGTGGTAAACATAGGAGGAATATGTCAAAGTCATTTATAGTGCCAAACTTTCGGCTGCCAGCTGGTGGCGCTGTGACTATAACTGAATGTTGGCATGTAAATTTCTTCAAGCCAGGACTTTAATCAAACATATACAGTTTGGCGCAGATTGAACATGGTATATCCTGTCACCAAGAGGTGGCGCTATGATTATACTGGAATATTGGCCTTTAGGTGTCTTGAGGCCAGGACTCTTACCAAATTGGACATTGCATGTTCAAGTTAGTGTAAAACAAGTAATTTCCTGTTGCCAGCAGGTGGCGCTATGATTATAACGGAATATTGCCGTTTAGATGTGTTCAGACTAGGACTCTTGTCGAACATGTTAAGTTTTCAGACAGATTAGACTTTGTACGGCTGAGTTACAACAACTACTTTTTCCATGGCGAAACATCGAACTTTGTTAGGGTGCCACGGACACGCCCTTTAACAAAAACTCAAGATCTTCGCAATTTAACATCCAAAGGCCTTTCGATTAGACTGACCAAATATAATGTTGTTGTCATTAAATCTCTAGAAGGAGTTCATTACAGCGTAAAACACGTCACTTCCTGTTGCCAGCAGGTGGCATTATGACTATGACTGAATATGGGCATGTAGATGTCTTCAAGCCAGGACTTTGATCAAACATACAAAGTTTGGTATGATTAAACATGGTATATCCTGTCACCAAGTGGTGGCACTATGGTTATACCAGAATATTGGCCGTTAGATGTCTTGAGGCTAGGACTATTACCAAACTGGTGCAGATCGGACATTGCATGTTTAAGTTAGTGTAAAAAGAAATTTCCTGTTGCCACCAGGTGGCGCTATGATTATAATGGAATATTTGTATTTAGATATGTTCAGGTCAGGACTCTTTTCGAACTTGTGAAGTTTGGGGCAGATCGGACATCATACGGCTGAGTTACAACAGCTACTTTTCCATGGCGAAACATCAAACTTTATTAAGGCGCCACTGACACGCTCTTTAACAAAAACTCAAGATCTTCACAATTTAACATCACAAAGGCATTTAGATTAGACTGACCAAATATAATGTTGTTGTCATTAAATCTCTAGGAGGAGTTCATTACAGCGTAAAACACATTACTTCCTGTTGCCCGCAGTTGGTGTTATGACTGTAACTGAATATGGGCATATGTTCAGACTAAGGCCCTGATCACACCGATCGCGTTTTTTTATGTCTGAAAACGCGAGGCGCACCACACTGCCTTTTTCTGGCGACTTTTTAAAAAAGAGCAGTGCGTTGCGGGTTTTTATGTTGCTAGGCAACCATCAAATTAGCCGTCCTGTCAATCTAATCAAAGGATTATGGCGCGAGCGCTCTAAAATCTTTGGTTTTTAGCCGTTTAGTAAACTGTCATATCAGCAAAAACCTTAAAAAATACAGCTCCAGGTAACCCGCGATAGACACCAAAAGTTTCTCCTCCATCACTGAAGTCTCCGGACTTTTTAGGCAACGGTAAAACTTTCGTAACCACAATGAAAGGCCCGCCTCTCCGTTCATTCGATTGGACAATGAAAAAAAACGCGATGACGTCAGGCGCTTTTCCGCTCAGAGTTGCTTTTTTTTTTCAACTTCCATGTGCTCAGAGCGCTCCGGCAAAAACGCAGGTGGTTAAAACACGAGGCACCCGCGGTGCATAAACAGCGCGCAGAACGCTCACTGCCAATAGAAAACAATTTTAAAAAGGCACCTCTCACTGCAAAAACGCGTTCGGTGTGATCGGGGCCTAACCGTGTATTTCCACTACAGCGTAGCGAGCTGAGCGTTTTCCATTCATTTCTATGGAAGCTGAGCTTAAACGCTTGCGCACTGCGTGTACGCCCAACCTCCATGGAAAACGCTCGCTTCGCCCTGGTCGCTACGCTGTAGTGGAAATACGGCATAATGCTGTGTTTCCACTGGCACATAGCGAGCTGAGCAAAGCGACCGTTTTCCATTCATTCCTATGAAAGTTGAGCGTAAACACTCACTGGGTCCATTATGGGATTGAAATTATAGAAAACAATTTAAAAAAATCAGTTCTGTTGTAGCGTTGCCGGCGGCAATGAGCCTGGTTTTGATGCAGTAGTGGAAAGACACCATAAGACTCTTATCTAACGTGAATTTTGGTGCAGATCGGACATTGTATGCCTAAATTAAGCTATAACAACTTCCTGTTTCATGGTGAAATGTCAAAGTTTGTCAGGTCACCACAGACAGACCCTTTGACGAAAACTAAAAATATTCACAATTTAATGTCATAAAAGGATTTAGATTACACTGACCAAATTTGTTGTTGATCTGTTTAAACCTGTAGGAGTTAATTGAAACATAACATCTGAAAATGGTAATAACGTCACAAAACTTGCATAAAAAATTCTAAATAACAGCTGTTGGGTTTCGAACTCCATACCAGGTGCTTTTTTGTAGGTATTGCTGTGTTACATGTCTAATTTGTAAACATTTTGTACATGAAATCTCACACCACTGGTGCGCAGGCCCTAATGATTCATTCCCGAATCTAAGTGATTCGGTTCTTGAGTGACTCACTGATCTGATTGCATAGCAGTCTTCCATAATTGGAGTGGAAGATAGTCAGCGAATAACGACTTGGAATATAGGAGATGAGTCATGGAATAATTTTATTATAGTCATGATATGGTGATTTGGTGTCCCTTTAGACAGCCTCATCCACAGGAAAAGAACAAACGCACCATTATTCAACTTTTCTGTTGCATGCAAGAAATTTTAGTAAATCAAATGAGTTTATTCTTCAATGCACTATTTTTTTAAAGACAGCCGCATCTTAAGCATACAACTGATAAAAAAACATCCCATATGAGCGTATCCGAGTCTAAAGTTCAGCTGCGGGTTATCTGTTGTATTTCAAAGACCGATGCCGTAACTCAAGACAGAAGATAAATGTATTATAAAACAGGTGCCACTAAGCTTTCTCTGCAACGCTCCCAGGACTGTGATGTTTATGGCCATTTACAGCCCTGTTTCAGAATGGAAAATGGATTGGAATATGAAGGTTGACAGGAAGGTGACCTCTATTTATTTTCTTTTTAAATATTGACTTGATATTGATACAAAAATGTTTTCGGACTGAAATTCTGAGTCGAACTGTTACCGTAAGTTGTTTAATACTGTTGATGCGAACGGATTGTGTAGTGTACTATTCCAGTAAGCATATCATCAGATGCTTCGTGACACACTTAATGACAAACAAACAAACCCTTTTGTCCCCCAACTGTCTGAGAGAGTGAGAAAGTGTTTGACCCACACAAGAGAGCATGTGTGAGGAATTAATGTGGCCGTGTCTGTTAGCGGTAACATAAATAAACGTGGGAGCTACGTGCCAAGCAGCACAAAGAGAGGTGGATATTTAGCCAGATGGCGTTTAAGGGCTCATTGGTCCTTTCATCACAGACCTGGACTGTTTATGCATGTGTGTGTGTGTGTGTGCGTTTAAAAACATGTGCACTGAAAGATGGAAGAGATTGTTCTCTTAATACAGAACGTCTTCGGAACACTTTAAAGCAGTGAGAGAGAATGAGGTTACGACAGATTCAATCTTCACTGCTCAATGCTGATTAGGCCCATTGACTGAGTGAACTTCAACCCCAGTGTTACGAAATCATGGAACTCATGGGTTTCTCCAGACATTGACTCATCAATGAATTGCATTGTATGAGAAAGTAAAACGTCTGTGATTTTAAACATCTCTGATTGATGTTTTCGCTGAACAAACATCTGTTGTGAAATCAAGACTGGCAAGATGATGGAATTGTTTTTTTAACAATGACAGTCCATTTGATGAAACAGTCCATTTCTATGGGTTGCAGAGGTGTGAATTCATTTATTGGTTTGAAATGATCAGAGGCTCTGTGTTTTGCACCATGTATTTTAGTGCATCACCTTTCTGGCCCCTGGCAGTCGCTCCCTCCATTTCATAGTAACGTAGTCCTTTCAGGTCACATCTCGTCTGCGCTATTAGCCGAGTGAATTGAAATGGCAGCAAATGCATCAGATGAATGATATCAAGACCAAAATGACCCCTTTTATACTCGTCCATTATTTTAGCCAGTGTCATCCTGAAATTTCTATAGGAAATATGTTAGTGACAATAACCTAAAAGTTAGTTTTAGCTAGTAAGTCATAAAGTAACATTCATTCATATAGTATGATGCCGTTATTCATCAAGTCAGCCTTCGGATTGGTAAAAAGAAGTGTTAATCTTTGGTTAATCTGGTTATAGTTGATATTTTAAAGGGATAGTTCACCCAAAATGAAAATTGTAATTATTTACTAACCCTCATGTTGTTCCAAACCCGTAAGACCTTTTATTTCCTGAACACAAATTTTATGTATATTTAAATATTTTCGATGAAATCCAAGAGCTTTCTGACCCTGACCTTCTTAAAATTATGGTTGAACCACTGATGTCACATGGACTATTTTATGTTTTTACTACCTTTCTGGGCCTTGAAAGTGTCAGTTGTGTTGCTGGGGTGTAACGGTTCGATATGACACAGTTGTTTTTGAAACGAACAGTTTATATTTAGTTTCGAAATAAAATATAAAATCGCCTGCTTTAAAAAATATTTTAGTCTTTGAAAGGCCTTTTGACCTTTTCCGTTTATCTAAGATGATTTTGGAAGCTTTTTTAAACAATCGTTTCTTATTTATTTGGTTTCACCGTGTTTGCTGATTTTCAGTGTTTTATATTTAAACTTTTGTGTAAGTTATTTCTTATTTTATATTAGGCCTATAGCATGGTGTATTTGTATTCATTTTGTTAATAAATTATAAACAATCTATATATAAGTGAGTTCGTCACAGGCTACTGCGTTGTTGTCGTCAATTCAATCAGTTGAGCCTTAGCAAACAGCTTGACTGACAGGCGATCTGTAGAATCCGCCATTATGTCTGACAGACAAATCAGACAGGAGAGTAGGGGGTGTTTCGTAAAACAAGTTTACAAAATAAGCCAGGCTTATTAGTCTGACTTATTGTCAGATTTGGCTCAAAATAAGTCAGACTAACTGCAATAAGCCTGGCTTATTTGGTAAACTTGTTTTATGAAACACCCCCTAGATGAACTTCGGTGGACTTAAACTTAAAAAATTGTGTGCATTGACGCCTTTCCGCATTTGAAAATAAATATGTTCTGATATCATGTTTATTTTGTGTTTTAAGTATAAGAAAAGACCATCGGTTCACTTGTCAGTTGATCTAATAAGGCAATACAGTAACCGGTCACGACATATTAAAGAGCCACAAAATAGTATTGTTTGAATTTCTTGAAAAATGACAACATTTTAAAGCTGAGACTGTTTTATACCAGCAACCTGCTCTGTCTTGTCTGTCGGCGTGTTGTCAGTTTCCTCTTTGTTCTCCGGTTTATTTTTCACTGCGTGAGAACATGATGTGAGAGCAGCATTGTTTGTCAGACATAGCAACAGTAGGGTGGGCGGGTTTTTGCGAAGGGTCAATTGACGGCAAATTGCCGATAATTCGAAAGTGAAAGTAAAATGCGCACAGGCATTTACAAGCTATTTAAAAGCGAATAAAATTGAGAAAAAGAGGGAAAACTCTAACGAACTACCTCACAATCGCAGCCTGCCTTGTTGATCTCAGTTGCACGGAGAACGTTATATTTCACTTAATTTAAGCTCTTTTGTTTTCCAAGTGTAATGTAAAGCCTCGTACCGAACAGTTAGATACGAATGCGTGTATCGTTACACCCCTAGAGGTCAAAAGCTCTTGGATTTCATGAAAAATATTTTAACTTGTGTTCTGAAGATGAATGAAAGGAGAAGTCCACTTCCAAAACAAAGATTTACATAAAATGTACTCACCCCCTTGTCATCCAAGATGTTCATGTCTTTCTTTCTTCAGTCGTTAAGAAATTATGTTTTTGGAGGAAAACACTTCTGCATTTTTCTCCATCTAATGGACAGGTATGGTGCCCCGATTTTGAACTTCTAAAATGCAGTTTAAATGCATCTTCAAACGATCACAAATGCGGTTGTAAACAATCCCAGCCAAGGAAGAAGCTCTTACATAAAAAATTTTAAAAATTCAATTTAAATACTTTTTAATGTCAAACAATCGTCTTGCATTTCTCTCCCTGAACTCTGTGTATTCTGACTTAAGACAGTTAGGGTAGGTCGAAAAACTCAGATCGTATTTTCTCCCTCAACTTCAAAAATCATTTCAGAATCATCCTACATCACAGCAGAAGTACCGACCCAGTCTTTGCACAGTGAACATGCAAAGGAGATCAAACACCCTTAACAAAAAAGGTAAAACAGCGATATAAGATGATTTCGAAGTTGAGGGAGAACATGAGATGGGAGTTTTTCGACATACCCTAACTGTCATGAACCGGAGCAAAAACAGTCCAGGCAGAGTAAGACAAGATGAGCATTTGGCATTGAAAAGTATATGAACTGTATTATTTTTATTAAAATAACTGATCGTTACGCTAGATAAGACCCTTCTTCCTCGGCTGGGATTGTTTACAACTGCATTTGGGATCGTTTGAAGCCGCATTTAAACTGCATTTTGGAAGTTCAAAATCGGGGCACTATATCAGTCCATTATATTCTCCTTGAATGTCTCTGGAACAGCATGAGGGTGAGTAATGACAGAATTTTCATTTTTGGGTGAACTATCCCTTTATTATTTTGAATAATGCTACTTGTCAACGTCAATACATTTAAGTAGAAAAATTATATGAATAATCATGAAATTTCATAGCACAAATAGTGTATTTTAAATACGTACATAGCTATTCAGGAACTGTAGCCAGGAATAGTCAGGAGAAATAAAAAAAAATGTGGACAACCTTCAAGTCATGACAAGTGAACTTTATTTTTATATCGTATTATACAATGCAGATTGTGTCAAGGCAGTTTCACAGAGATAAACAGGATATGGCCAAAGCAATTATGAAAACTGAGTTATGGAGATAGTTCAGATTCTGCTGTAAAGCAGTTCTAAAAGACAATAGTGTTATTGTTTAGCTCAAGTCAGTTCAGATCAATAATGGTGTGAAGGTAATCAGTCAGCTCCAGTGTATAGGCAGGTTTACAATAGGCAGCAATGTTGTAATTTAGCAGAAGTCAGTTCAATGTTGATTCAATTTAGTTCAAAACCAGTGTCGATGTTGCAAGATAAAATTCAGTTGTAAAGCATCTCTACAGAAAGCAATACTGCCATCATCAAGCTTAATTCAGTTTAGGTTTTGTTCTCATCCGATGGTGTCAATCAATGCGGTCATATTGAAAAAAAATGAGGTCATATCGATAAAGTGTCTTTCAGTACCACTTGCGTTGTGGTACTCTTGTGAATGCGTGGTGGAGACTGACACGGGAGAGAAGAAATTGTTGAATAAATTTCTTATTTTTGTTTTCTTTAGGCACAGAAATTATGCTTGTAGCTTCATAAAATTACGGTTGAACCGCTGATGTCACATGGACTATTTTAATGACGTCCTTACTACCTTTCTGGGCCTTGAATGTGATTGTTAGTTACCGTCTATCCAAGGTCAGAAAGCTCTTTTTTTCAACAAAATATCTAAATTTATGTTGTGAAGATTAATGAAATTCTTACAGGTTTGGAACGACATGAAGGTGAGTAATTAATGACAGAATTTTCATTTCTGGGTGAACTATCCCTTTAAGAAGTTCTTTATTTTTATGTTCTCTTAATGTAAACAAGCATAAATGTCATCAGCATCATAAACAGAATGTCTAAAAGATTAAAGTAAAGCCTCATGAAACATGAGCTCAATTATGTAATCCAATCAGTCGGCCATTTTATTCCAGATGTTACTTCTGGTTGAAGGCTTCTGTAAATATTTAGTTTAAATGTAACTCTATGTATAATGGAAACGCTCAAATATTTAGTAGATGTATTGTAAATAGGTTGGAACTTACAACTGGTGAAAATAAATCAGTAATATAAAAAAGCTAATTTGTCCTGTATGTGTTTCAAGCTCTCATACTAAATTTCTTTTCCACTCTGTAACCGCAATCCATTTATTCTTCAAGTATGTGTATTCTTTAAGCAATTTAATCCAATTACATAACAAGGGCATTGCAGCTACTGTACGTGTCGCATGTTCCATATGGAACAGAATTATTTGACACAGAGCACTAGATTCTTGACCCTCAGTGGAGGTCTTTGGGGGATCTGCAGTTCAACAATCAAGCTTCGGCTGTGGGAGAGGGATTGGGAAAGCTCTCTGGACGCAAAGACGAACGTCAGGCCGGAGCATGCGCACTTACTCGTGAAACCTGTGGATGACGCCATGGCTCCTATCATCCTGTAAATGTCAAAAAGACATTCGTAGCCTCAGGTCATCTGCTCGGGTATTTTAAGCAAACAAGGTTTTACGGCACAGATGTGTCATGGATTACGTAAAAACACAAAAGATTGGTGTGCATCCCATCAGGAAACCAAAGATGAGCCTCATTACCTAAAAAAACAGCCTAATTTAAGGATTCTGAGACAAAACAGAGGAAAGATGAATAAAGATAACATCCCCAGTGCTTAAAATCATGGTTTAAAGGCAGAATGAATGAATGAGTGAATGAATGAATGAATAAATATTTACCTCAGGCCGTACTGCTGGTAATTTCGGTGAACCATGAGAAAACTTGTCATGTATCCAACCTTGTCATGACTCAAATAGCTAGTGTTTGTTCCTGCACCATTAGTGTTCATGTAAATAGAGACCAGACACTAACATGGACAGTTTAACAACATTACACTCCTTTATAAAGGCATCATTCCAAGAAATGTTGATGTAGTGTTGAAACTGTCCTTAGGTCACTGTGAATGTTTTCGTCATTTCATCCATTTAACTTTCAACCATTAAAAATTGTATTTTCCAATCAATTTTAGCCGTTTTCAAAGTTTCAACACAATTTTCTTCATCAGTGATTCTATTTAAAGTTATTTTAAAAGTGCAACGAACCACTTAATTGCTTGCGCCACCTTTTTAACCACACATTCAATCCACTTGCTCGATATTAGCCTGCAGTATGCAATTACGATTCATTTGAGCCTTCAAAAAGGCGCTTTCAAAATGTAAATTTAATTAAACAGCAAGACAACAGTGACACTTAGTGGCTAAACAGGCAAATGCGGTCTTTCTGTTCAGCAACTCGAGATTTCCTAACCCAAACTGGCTAATAAATCTTGAAGACTGTTTAGACATTTGTCCTTGGCTACAATAAAGCATCTGGTTTATTAAGGCCAAGTTGATAAAGCATGTCATTGCCTTGAATACTTGTCTGCTCGAATGAAACCAAGCTATCAGCTAGTGACTAAAAGTGATGAAAATTTATATCAAGGTGAATATGTCAGAATTTGATGGTGTACGGGCCAAATTAGCCTTGATATGTCCAACCGTAGATTAATGACTGTTATTGTGGTGTTTGACAGCCTGTTCAACCACATTTGCCTTGAGCTTCACCTTTTACCAATTCACAGAGAAGCTTTCAGCATGCAGAATGAGCATAGATAGCTTAATAGCCAGACAGTGACCTCACAAATAACCATTATCAGTGAAGAGTTCCATTACATACTTTATGATAACCTTGGCGACTAATCTGATTACCATCTGATTTACTTATTGCCATGTAGGTTAAGGGCACAAGGAAGCATTTGTGTTTTTCTATGGTCTTATCACTAACACGTTATCACTAATAGATGACAATATTTATTGGTTCATTTCACCCAGATTGGATTGACAAATAAAAATAAATAATAAAAATAAATAAATAAATAAATGTATATAGGCTAAGTGTAGTGTTGGTCAGTCGCCAAGCACTTTCAGCAACATACAATCAATATTTCAAGAACGTATTTTCTATTTAAATGAGATTTTACAAAGGGTAATTTTGAACTATAAAATAGCTGTAATACATTTATATAGAGGGGAATGTTAACATTAAGATGAAAACTCATTAACAAATATTACAAAATTTGTCCAAAAGTAAGTGATGACTGACTAAAGAGTTTAAATCTATTTTTTTTAATAGTGTGATAACAGCAATGCTGTTTGAAAAGTGTGATTGAAACCGAATGTTTAAACAATAGGTTGTTACCGTTGTCCCACTTTTGAGCTCTAGTTGCTTATATCTTGCACTGCAGTGCCCCTCTGTGGATTTTTATTTTATTGGCGAGTGCTAATAGATCGTTTTTGCAATTATAATTTATTTCAATAACAGTATTATTTTTTTAATAAATCATTCTCTTATGAATAATGAATGCAGAATATTGTTTTAGTGTCATCAGAGACATAATACATCGATGGCCTACATAAAATGTTATGTTATCCATGTAAAAACAACATTCTGAATAGCCAACAGGCATGAACAAACAAACATGTCTTTAGCTGCGTTGTTGTTTGCACAAAAGTGAGTTTACAATCGTTATGTGTGCAATCTTCACATCCTGTTTCTGTTGCTCCCGTTTCTCATATTTTTGGGGAACCTTATTATCTACCTTGTTTTTCCCATAAGAGTGGGTGTGGCCATTTCTAAATTTTATGTATCTGGCTTCCGTTCTCATCCGCCTCCAGCTATATTTATCTGCACAAAACAGCTCGTTCTGCTGCTTTATATTGCAAAGTGGTGTGTCTTACCAGAATATTTTAATGTATTACCTTAGTTGTGAACATACTTGTTTGTAGTGCAAACAGTTTTACCGTTTACTGCATGTTGTTATTCTTTTCGTTATCAACCGGAAGTCTCGCCCAGAGGCTTACTTCAGCGTTGAAGAATAATGGATTAATTCGTGTTGAGCAGCTCATCTGTTGATGAAGATGTTTAGATTTATAAAGATGTAAATATTAAGGCAAGAGCCAGCTTATTTTACTGCTGACCACCTGGACAGCCGTGACTTGGTCAGTAGATATCACTGATAATATGAAGTGGCACAGTTTTGAGTATGACATACAATAGTAGACCCAAACTTTTAGATCTTTTTCAAAAACTGCATATCATTACAAACTTTTCAGCGTCAGTTAGGGCGATTTAGATTTTTACATCAGGTTTCATTCAGCAGCTGAATCACCCTCTGCTGGAACTGCCTCAAGCTCCCCTTGATGAATGCACACCTCATCTTTTAAAACTAAGGCAGGTTCAAGGAATTCAGGTACTAAAAGTCCAGACTCGGCTTTGTCCATTCATGCATTCCTTTTTTTTTTTTTTTAAATATCTCTTGAAAAGAAAGTGATACTTCAAGTTCTTCATTTCAAAAGGAAGAGCCTCCAACACAGACTGCAGCTCGAGTGGAGCAAAATATATTCCTTATTTTGGTCTCCCTTTTTGCCTGAATCTCCCCCATTATTTTCTACACCATCCTATCCTCTTACATAAACCACTCTCCCAATAGTCACACACTATCCTTCAACACACACACACAAAAAATCTATCTTTTGCTTTTGAAAAACCACCGACTGAAGGTTTTTTTTTAAAACCTTGAGGTAACCTGCAACACCTGTGCTCACATCAATTTAGCCCATTAGTGAGTTGTACATCCTCAAACTCACCAGTAGAGGATGAAAGAGGGAGAGCATTTCCAAGCTACCTAATAACTTCAATGTACTACATCACAAAAATAAATATTTGTATTTCCATGAGCTGGATGGTAAAAGGCATGATGTCAGAATGTCGTTTCCTATGGCTCCTCACAACCTAAATTACCAGTCTCGTTTATTAAATAAACAGTGAAGATAATACTGTAAACCTTCAGGAAATGTATGAGTCAGTAGTTTCTGCCTACACATCTCCCCAGTGGTTATTTTGTAACACCAACAATTTTTCCAACTGTTTCCCTCTGCCCTAAGCAATCAAGCATTTTAAAAATCGAAAGATTTCTCCTTTAAATTCCTAGATTTTTTGTTTTGTTTTGTTTTTTTACAGCATTAGAAGCATGTTAGAAGCATGTTAATATGCATAATATGCATTTAGCAGTGCTAATAAATGCAGGAAATATCCCTGACAGAAAGTGTATCTTATCTAAATAGAAAAATATATATTTGGCTTGAAGCACTACAGAATTTTCCCCAGAGGTTTTCTTGCTCAGCGTTTGGAGAGGGGTGTATTCAGAAACTAGACCTGTAGTGCTTATATTGGCTAAGGTTTCAGGAAAGCAAGTCATGAACTTGAGTTAAGCAACTATATCACAATAATTCCCATATAAGAACTATTATGTTAAGAAAGAGTTAGTATTATTAAAGAACATAAAAGTATATTAATGAAAAACCACCATCAAAAGGATCACTTCATATCAGTGCATCAATAACAATGAATAAGTCCACCAAACAGGAATACTCATGTTGTTGTGATGTATTCAGTTTAAGTGTCATTGTATATTGTGTTAATCCAATTGAATTTTTTTTAGCCTCCCTTGTGCTGATTTAAGCACATAAAAATTAAAAACCAATTAGTAACTAGACTGCATGCGTTCGTTTTATCATGTGAAAATAGTCCATTAAAACTAATGACCAATAAAAGCAGAACTACAGTGTTGGCCATTTAGAACAGGTTTTTCAACAGCAACCTTTCCTGGCTCTTGAAGGTTACTGGATTGGGCTTCATAAAATTGATGGATTTTGGACCTGAGCTGGAACATTAACATTATTTACAGTTTCTTTTGCCATGTCTGCCCATCTGTTTGCAGTTGTTCAGTGGTCAGAGCTGACAGGACCAATGGAGCACATAATACACTGACCAAAATTATAAATGCAACACTTTTGTTTTTGCCGCCATTTTTCGTGAGCTGAACTCGAAGATCTAAGACTTTTTCTATGTACACAAAAGGCCTATTTCTCTCAAATATTTTTCACAAATCTGTCTAAATCTGTGTTAGTGAGCACTTCTCCTTTGCCGAGATAATCCATCCACCTCACACGTGTGGCATATCAAGATGCTGATTAGACAGCATGATTATTGCACAGGTGTGCCTTAGGCTGGCCACAATAAAAGGCCACTCAAAAATGTGCAGTTTTACTGTATTGGGGGGGGTCCAGAATGTTGGTCCAATGTTGCAGAATGTTGGTCCACTCCTTTTCAATGGCTGTGCGAAGTTGCTGGATATTGGCAGGAACTGGAACACGCTGTCGTATACGCCGATACAGAGCATCCCAAACATGCTCAATGGGTGACATGTCCGGTGAGTATGCTGGCCATGCAAAAACTGGGATGTTTTCAGCTTCCAGGAATTGTGTACAGATCCTTGCAACATGGGGCGGTGCATTATCATGCTGCAACATGAGGTGATGGTCGTGGATGGGCACAACAATGGGCCTCAGGATCTCGTCACGGTATCTCTGTGCATTCAAAATGCCATCAATAAAATGCACCTGTATTCGTTGTCCATAACATACGCCTGCCCATACCATAACCCCACCTCCACCATGCGACACTCGATCCACAATGCTGACATCAGCAAACCGCTCACCCACACAACGCCATACACAATGCCATCTGCCCTGTACAGTGAAAACCGGGATTCATCCGTGAAGAGAACACCTCTCCAAAGTGCCAGATGCCATTGAATGTGAGCATTTTCCCACTCAAGTCGGTTACGACGACAAACTGCAGTCAGGTCGAGATCCCGATGAGGACGACGAGCATGCAGATGAGCTTCCCTGAGACGGTTTCTGACAATTTGTACAGAAGTTCTTTGGTTATGCAAACCGGTTGTTGCAGCAGCTGTCCCGGGTAGCTGGTCTCAGATGATCTTGGAGGTGAAGATGCTGGATGTGGAGGTCCTGGGCTTGTGTGGTTACATGTGGTCTGCGTTTGTTGCCAATTGCACGCTCCCTCAAAACTTGTGACATCTGTTGCATTGTGCTGTGTGATAAAACTGCACATTTTAGAGTGGCCTTTTATTGTGGCCAGCCTAAGGCACACCTGTGCAATAATCATGCTGTCTAATCAGCATCTTGATATGCCACACCCATGAGGCGGATGGATTATCTCGGCAAAGGAGAAGTGTTCACTAACACAGATTTAGACAGATTTGTGAACAATATTTGAGAGAAATAGGCTTTTGTGTACATAGAAAAAGTCTTAGATCTTTGAGTTCATGAAAAATGGGGGCAAAAACAAAAGTGTTGCATTTATAATTTTGGTCAATGTACATTGTTACCATCTGAATGCCAACTTCTGTTACCAATCCACCTGTGAGTGACCGGCTTGATTGGCCCAATGACACTGGATGTTTATTTATTTATTTATTTATTTATTTATTAGCCAGTAGTACATTTACATTGTGTTCTAATCAATTTGCTCTAATGTAAAGAAATGTGAATAAATAAATTAATTAATCACTACAAAAAATAGATATTACAAAAGCAGAAAAAAAGAAACTGCACTTACAGGTATATACAGTATAGCCTACCATTTCCATCTAACATGATGTCACACCCTTGTGGTAAGTTAAATAAAAGTGCAAGAATATTTGCCTGTGTGGCCTACACACTAACTACACCAACATAGGTGCTGCTGGTAATAATTACTGAATCGATCTGGGGTTCATTTCCCAAAAGCACTTCTGCCAAAATGGTCACAAGTTCCGCTAAACTCTATTGGTAATGATGGAACTTGTGATCATAGTTTATTTTAGGAAATGCACCCCTGATTGGTTAAAGAGGAACAGCCATGGCTAGAGTAACTATAGGTTGATCAGGTTTCCAGTCACTCACACACTTTCATTTGCGCACAGATTTAACACTGAATAATTTCATCTTTTGAACACAACTATGCATTGTTCAGCCCAAATTCCAATTAGAACCTCAAGGTAATAACAGCCACAGCGTTCATTTTCTTTAGATCAAAACAATGCATATAGTTTATTAGCGGAAGAGTACAACAAGGTCAAATGAGTGTGAAGGGAGAAGTTGGAGTAAAGAGAAGTTTATTAATAATATTTAAAAATTTTGTAATGGGTACATTGAGATTGAATATCATGGAAGGAGACATGTGACGTGTTATTTTTCATTGTACACAATACAGAAATTAGAGGAACACAAATAGTGAGATGAAAAGGGTAATATGAATATTTCTTCATGTTTAAAATGTGGCCATAATGTTATGGTGGTAGAACATAAGAAAGTGTAACATTGAGGAAAGCCAAGAGAATTACTTACAAACTCTGCTACTATCTGGACTGTCTCTAAGATGTGTACTACTGTAGATGACAATGTCATTTTTCTATAGAAGGCTGGTAGGTATATGCCAAATCCAAGTTAGTAGAAAAAAACATGCTAATGCAGGTGTTTTATGTGTTATGTCCACATTAGCCAACAGATGCTACTCCCAACAGTCCAAAAATTGAGAAAATCTGGCATCATAGACATTTCCACATTTATGTAATGTGTAACATTACATAACAGCATTCTGTAGTGAAAATTATGTAGCCTACTGGAAATTACATTTTAAATATTTTTGGAATTAAATGGTGTACTTTGTCTTGCTAATTGAAAAAATAAAAAGTAAATTTACCTTGATTTTTATTTGGTTTTCTGCATGTCACACATCTCTTTCTCACGCATTCACACTGTTCTCCAAATGATAAACAACGTCTTACTTTTGAAAAATAAATAAATAAATAAATAGATTGTTGTGAACTAATTTTGTGGAACTATCGATTTTTTAATCGATATTCATAAAATAAATATTTAAGTGTATGTTTACACGTTTCATTTCACTATGTTTATGTTTAAAACATGGTATAATGATTTTGTATAATGGATTTTCATCGCATACGACTGCAAGTCTGGGTCTGGAACATGCAAACAAAATGTAGCCTTTAAATTTTGAGGAAAATGAATTTTAGAAAAAGGTGAAAATGAATTTGAAAATGTAATGTTGTCATCATATAATCATATAATAGAAAAAGAAATACTAAACGACACTACGTTTAACTATTTAAAACAGGTTAAGCCGCGGATAAGTCGAAAGACTACGCTTTTAGGCAAAAAGGTACAAAATCTGTCACTGGGGCAGTAACTTTTTTTAAAAACACACACACACACACACACACGTACCATTTAGGTACAAATATGTACAATTTAGGTCATTATATGTAACTTTAAAATAAGGTACAAAGGTGCACCTTTTGAAAAGGTACCGCCCTAGTGACAGCTTTTGTACTTTTTGTCAAAAAGTGTAATAGTATCGTTTTGATATTGCCTAAAACCTGTGTACATTTACTAATTTACTTGGGTAAGCAACATGATGTAGAAATGAAATGAGTTGCCAACTCGCCTCAATTGTATATCCACGGTGTACCGAAGTCTGCCACTAGGTGCCATTCTCCGCTCTCCTTGAACCATTGTTGGGTGTTGAATGTTGTGCGAGGTGTTTTCTCCTCCTCCAAACCTGTGATGAAGCCGTGTTCCAATGAAAGCAGGTGGAATTCCCCCTTTCAACCAATGGCGCTCTGCCCTCGCAACAATCCTTTCGAAAAGGATGTGTGGGTTCGGTTATGGCGCTGGCGTGAAGTTGTTGGAAACGGACAAGCACAGGAAGCAGGATTTTGGCACTACTACGCCAGCTAAAGCTTAGGGTTGCCCGCTTGAATGGGAACAAGTGAGCGGACCATTCATATTTGCTCAAACGTGCACCTTGGGAAGCCACTTCGGCGACGTCGTATTGAAGCTCCGGAGTGATTTCCACAAAAGTTGCTCTGTCAAAAGCGAGCACGCATGAGAAATAAGAGTGACCTCGGGCTAAAAAAAAGGCATGGATTGCAAGAGTTAGACTGAGTTCTGACTCCCATCGAGCTGTTTGTGTTTTTAACTGAGGAGAAAGACGTAAAACAGACACCATGCCAGCCAAAACAAAGTACAATTTAGTCGATGATGGACACGATTTGCGGATTCCTTTACATAACGAGGAAGCATTCCAGCATGGGATTAATTTCGAAGCAAAGGTAAGTTTATTTTGACGTGAAGATGTGTTTTTGTTTACATCCTGCTGCGAATCCTGTTTTCATTCCCAGGAAACATTTAAAGTTGTTTTGCCACTTGTTTACATTCTGTATTGTCAATTTCACTGAGCGCGTCAATTCTCAGTTTTACTAAGCCCAACTTGTCGGTAATACATTTCATCTCGTTGGCTTTGATTTTCAGTATATCGGTAGTTTGGATGTGGCTCGACCCAACAGCCGTGTGGAGATTGTTGCGGCCATGAGGCGGATAAGGGTGAGTTTTTATGGAACCAGTTTACTTTTACTGCTTCCTAAAGTCGAGTTAGCTTACAAAGTTTACCAGTGTCAGTATTTAGAGCTGTATTCATTGGTATTCTAACAAAGCGCCACGACGTGACTCAGCCTCTATTCCGCACGGGTGGTCTTCATGCCTTCGAGCAACAATCAAAATACAAAAGCAGGACAGATCAATGAGCAAATTGCTTACAAAATGAAAGGGTGTGATATAGTTGCTTTGATAGACATACACCGGTCTTGTAAGTTACGTTTAGCCTTTGGCAACCACAGTGTTAGTGGATTTTCGTGTGTGTAAACAGAGAAGAGCCCTTTGAAGTGGGGGTCTTCTGTGTAAGCACTTAAAGGGCCAGTTTTGGCGCCCACCAATCATGCGCGATTAGAATGCACTGGCTTCCTGTGTGGCTAGACTCCCAACTGATACAAGTATCATAGATGTTTTGCTGTCATTTTTTGTGTTTAAACACATTTTCTTGTTGGTAGATTGGATTTGTTAATTTAAAGTCCTCATACACTACCAGTAAAACGATTTGGAATGTTTTTTAAAGAATTCTCTTCTGCCTGCCAAGCCTGCATTTATTTGACCCAAAATGTAACAAAAGCAGAAATATTGTGAAACATTTTTATTATTTAATATAACGGCTTTCTATTTAAATATGTTTTAAAATGTAATTTATTCCTGTGATCAAAGCTAAATTTTCAGCTTCATTATTCCAGCCTTCAGAGTCACATGATCCTTCAGGAATCATTTTAATATGCTGATTTGCTGTTCAAGAAACATTTTTTTATTATTATTATTATTATTATTATTATTATTATTATTATTATTATTATTATCAGTATTTAAAACAGTTGAGTGCATGTTTTTCAGGATTCTTTGAATAGAAAGATCCAAATATAAGCATTTATCTGAAATAAAAAGCTTTTGTGATCTTATTCACTATACCATTCAAAAGCTTCCAAGGAGTCAGTATCATTTCTTAAAAATGAATACTTTTATTTAGCAAGGATGCTTTAAATTGATGATAGACATTTATATTGTTACAAAAGATTTCTAAATCTACTCAGCTGTTTTCAACATTATATTAATAATAATAATAGATGTTTTTGAGCAGCAAATCAGCATATTAGAATTATTTCTGAAGGATTATGTGACTGGAGTAATGATGCTAAAAATTCAGCTTTTAAATCACAGGAATAAATTATATTTTAGAATATATTAAAATAGAAAACAGTTATTTTAAATAGTAGGAATATTTCAAAATTGTACTATTTTTGCTGTTCTTTGGATCAAATAAATGCAGGCTTGGTTACAAAAAAAAAACATTTGACTGGTAGTGTACATGCAGAAAACTACATAATGAATTACAGGGCTCCTATTTAGTGTTTACTGCTCCCTACACTGTGTAGGGGATTCTATAAAAGTTCACTTTAGCAGGCACATTTTGAAAGC
This sequence comes from Cirrhinus mrigala, assembly GCA_036247105.1. NCBI lineage: Eukaryota > Metazoa > Chordata > Actinopteri > Cypriniformes > Cyprinidae > Cirrhinus > Cirrhinus mrigala. The sequence goes on along the minus strand of CM070012.1, from coordinate 22,235,382 downwards.
CCAAAACTTAATTCATAGGTTTCCTATTTCAAAACTAATGTCCTCAGTAGTATGATATATCATGTTCTGTTTTATTCTCCTTCCACTTACAAAAATAAACGAAAATACTAGGTAATTGACAACTTTTCATTCCCTACCACTGAGGTTTTATGAGTCTTGTGATCTTCAAACAAGCCTGTTATTGTCAGTTAGCTGTGTTCCTGGCAATTTCTCAAACATTCACTACTTTATTGTTGACAGGGAGAGTTGTTTTACCTGTAGATATCTACTTCCTTTTCCTGGTAAGTTTTGCATTGTGTAGCTCAGCTATTGCTATTACAGTAAAACTTATTTGAGGGAAGTGTGATGTAATAGGTAGTTGAATGTAACAATCGCAACCTTTTTTTTTTTCCTCCCAACATCCTGGATTCCAGCATGGCACCAGACACCAGGTGCAAATGATCCTATTAACCTTTTCAGTGTGCTGGACCCCCTGCTATGGTCTGCTGGCTAACGGGCACCCATACATGGTTTTAAAGCAGGGAATTATTGTGTGGTAAAGCTTAAACAGAAAAAGTTACACAAAACCAATCATGCTGTAGCAGTTAAGAAGTTTTAGATTCAAGCAGTGATGGCATTGTTTGAAGTTAACTTGTTTGAGCTTGCAGTAGACTGCCCTGCTAAGATAACATACCTATAACATCTATGATAACACTGAAACTGAGAAATGTTTTTTTGATCGATTTCATATCAGTTTTTACACTCTTTGCTAAAAATGCAAACATATTTATGCCAAACCAATCCTTTACAAGACAGAATTTGTCTGAACTTTTTGCATTTTGTTTTTTTGGACATCTTGTTGTGAGTAGTGATTCCTTACAGGGATAGTTCACCCAAAAATGAAGATTCCGTCAATAATTACTCACCTTCATGTCGCTTCAAATTGTAAATTTTATAAAGCTATGAGAATACTTTTTGTGCATACTTTTGTTCTCGTAGCTTCATAAAATTACAGTAGAATCACTGTCGCATGGACTATTTTAACAATGTCCTTATGATCTTTCTGGGCCTTGAACCTGTCAGGTGTTGCTGGCTATGCAGGGTCAGAAAGCTCATGGATTTCATCCAAAATATCTTAATTTGTGTTTCAAAGAAGAACAAAGGCCTTACAGGTTTGGAACAACACGAGGGGTGTTGTAATTTTTGGGTGAACTGGCCCTTTAAATATTACTTAAATTATATAAATATTTTGCTATTTAAAATGTGGGAACGTTGAACAGTTGCATTTTGAGGAACAGTTTTATGCATTGACCAAAGAGATCCTACTTTTTTGTTTTCGAGTCTCATTCACTAATTTATTTGGCAAGCAGCCTGGCAAGCAGCTTCTCTGTATTGTTACTATCAATTGTTTATTGCTCACCTATTGTTGCTATTATGCATTTCTTTTACAAAGTGTGCATCATGGCATATAATAATATGTTCCAACATAAGACATTTCCATCAGTCCAAGAAGTATATAACATCTCTAGAATGCTTTATTTGCAGCTTCAGACTCGTAATGTCAGTTTAAAGGCATAAATAGCTAAATGTTTCAGTGAAGTGTTAAATATAATTCTGGTTTGAGTGCTTTCTGTTCTCAGGTATTTCACTGTGTAGGATCATGTGATGTGATATCTGTAAATGAAAGGAGAGCATTTCAATGGCTGTCAGAAATAATTTCTGTTTAATCTGCCTTTGATCTTAATTGCCGTCACCATGATAAAGGAACATGGGATAAAGAGATCCAGTGATTTGTGAATATATTAGGTTTAACTTAAATCCATAATGTAGAAGTGGAAATACTGAAGTGAGATCAGGTGTCTCAGACATTTTGGTCAATAGTTGCATTAAAAGCACACACAGACACTTTGTTTGTGCAGGAAGGGGTGATTTAGAGTCCATTGGGGAATTAAAAGCTTGAAGGCCACAATCACTGGCAATTTTCGCCACACCCAGATTCCATTTGCCAAGTATAATAAGCTAGAGTCTGAAATGTTTATAGCATGTTGTCATGTTTTATTTGGTGCAAACAATGTTTGTTATTTTAATCATCTAATAATGGAGATATTAGTGTAAACGTGTGTAGAGCTGTCTCAACAACCGTTCAGTCTGCCAGTTTCTTAGCTTCATAATTTCCACATGATCCTTTTAGATTTGCTCTTTTGATTCTTGAGCATCACAATAAATGCCTTCAAATCCACTTGAGCCCCAAGCCTTTCTTAAATTTTAACGCCTTTGTAGTGTCAAAGATGGAGATTCACTTAAGCAGCAGTAGCGGTTTGTTTTACACCGATGTGTGACAAGTGCCTTCATTGAGGGCTAAATTATAGGCCCAACTGAATGTTTACTCTAGCTTTATTGATTTATGAGATAACAGACAAGAACCTGATCGTGACATTATCTTTGTGGAGATGATTAGCATTGAGTAGATGTTGCTGTCAGATTTGGAAAGGGGAATATTTACGGTCTCGCAGTCCTCCCGTAAAAGCTTTCAGGCTCGTTTGCGTCACCCAGCGCACTTTGCTCTTATTGCTGTGCCTCAAATTTATTGCATTATATATTGTTAGCTTTAAGATGGTCAAGCCTCACTCTTTGCAAAAATTGATGACCTGCACTTTAAAACGGCACCTTAATTAACTGACTGATTAAGTGATGCTATGAATGAGTTCTTTTGGACTGAGATTTTTCCTCCAGCATTGTGGAAGTGGAAACGTTGACTTCTAATTTATAGTTAGGAATAGCTTTTTTATTTTTCAAGGCTTTTTCTTTATTGATTCAAGCTAAAATTAGCTGATCTAGCCTTGCTGTGATTCACTGCTGTTATATCTGCTGGATACCATTCCCAGCTGAACACTGTCTGTAAAATGAATCTCCTTATGTTCATATGGCAGCATAATTTTAAACACATTCCCTGCATCTGAAAGTGAAGTCCACAAGACTGTAGCGCCTCAGTCCTTTGGATGTGCATTCTAATCAAAACCATATGCTTGATATAGTCTAAATTATGTTTCTTACTTAATATGTAGTAGAAAACCCATGAAACATTTACATTATTTTAAAAATACATTGTTTTATATTTTGGACTAAGGTGTGCACCATTATTTCAATGATGTAAAATGGTTGTGCTCGGTGAGCTACTGGCGCTACCTGTTGCTATTTTTACCACAACACAACTCAGAATACACAAATTGGAAAATAAAATACTGATAAGATGACCACAGCTACTGAAAGAGCTTACAGGTGGCAATGGATATGGCTTAAACCAAATGCTGTACCATCAGTTTTTCCCAACAAGGAGTCTAAACGCCCCCTGATATCGAGTGACTCCACACTGAGAAACTCAACATGTTTACATCCTGGCAGGATGGCATCTAGCATTGCTTGTCTCTGCTGTTTGTAAGCTCTTTCAGTTGCTGTAGTCCACTAAAAGCCTCAAAGGCATCAGGGCTAAAGTGGAGAGAACAAAGATGCTGGTCTTTAGCAAGTTTTATTCGTCCACAGGCATCTTTCTATTCTTTTCTCCTCTTCTTATCACTAGGAAAGCACTGAAGACTTTGAGTTGCTTTTTCCAAGTTGTGTTGTGGTAAAATAGCAACATGTAGCACCAGCAGCTCACAAAGTGCAACCATTTTACATCATCAAAATAATGGCGTTCCCATAGCACAAAATATGTATAAAACAATATGGATTTTTTTTTTTTTTTTTTTTTTTTTTTTTTTTTTTTTTTTAAATAACGTAAATCTTTCATGGGTTTCCTACTATATATTTCAGTAAGAGACATAATTTACGTTATATTAAGCCATACAACTTTTAAGTGGAATAGAAGAACCATTCTGGCTTTCCAAAAGAACCTTTTAATAAATAGTTCTTACAAGAACTACTTGTTTAATGTGAAGAACATTTCAATAATCTAAAGAACCTTCTACTATAAAGAATAGGGATGCAACAATATCAAAATCTAATGCTCCGATAATAATCACGATATTAAGTCCGTGATGCGATATTATTACGATTGGAAAAAAAAAAACACACACACACACAAATGAAGACTTGGGGAAAAATTTAAATTTTAAATTTAAAGAGTAGCGTTACTGGTTTCACAGCAGATTTCTACTCTACAAGGTTAGGTAGAGGGCTAAAGGCAACTTTTGGGACAGGGCCAGTAACTCTGAAGTTGTCACTGAATAGATGTTTTCTGTTCTCCTTTAGTTATCTCAGTTGAAGCAGAAAGGTCACGAAGTGTGTTCCAATGACCATTATTGATTCTCCCTTCCTGTTTCCCTCCATCAAACCCTTTTTGGAGGGAAAGCTTAGGAGAGTTTCGTTTAACTGTGGCTGCTGGTTAATGTATAACTTTGTTGTTTGAAGTTAAGTTCGCAAGAGAACCGAAGTAGCGACAGAACTTTTCTTCCATATTGTGCATTTGAGTCATGCACACGTCACCAGAAGGTACGCTTATGATATTTTGATTAAACATTATAAGGTCAATAAAAAAGGTGGGAGATGAAACAGAAATCATTCACAATAAGATCTTTAACATGCATTTATAAAAGGTGAATTTTTCTTGCTGCCAATCAGGTAAAAAAATCGATGTCTTCGCTTATTCGCTTTTGTTCATCTGACTTTAACTGGATGACATTTTGACTGGCCCGTACAAGACCCAGCCATAAGAGAGGCTGTTGGCCAGGATCCATTCTGTTGACGTGCCTCATTTTGTCTCCAAAGGGCCTCTTTGGATTTAGAAAAGCTCTCAATCCCCTCAAGAACTGAACATCCTCTGTGTAACATTGACTAGCGTCAGAACAACAAAGCCATAGGATACTCGAGCCCGTCCCCTTCTTAACCATAGTAACGGAGAACAGTAAATTGACTCATAACTCTCTTCCTTTCTCCTTGGAGTGTCTTTTCCTTGCAACGGATTGCTTTCACCCCCATCAACCACACAGCCAAATTTAATCTTAAAAACGTTTTTTTTTTTTTTTTTTCTTTTCTTTTTAAGCACATCCCTTCTTTTTGAGACCTTTCATTGTAACAACTAAATATTCTGGCCTAATTTGATCCTCCTTTTTAATTAATGTCTCCAGTGGCTCAGAGGTATAACTCATTCCTTGTGATTTTCCTTTCTTTTTTTTAATTCTTTGAGGGTGAAAAAAGTCATTAAGCATCTCTGAGATAAATCCAGCAGCCAGGTCCTGTTGCATATTTAACTTTTTATTTTTTATTTTTTAGCCAAAGTCAGCTTGATTAATAATGTCCTTGATGCTAAGAAATCACTTGATAAATTAAAATGGTTCAAGAAAACACTTTCAGTTGATGTGGTTTATTCAAGTTTAATGGCCCCTGGTGCAACGCTCGTTGTAATCCATCAATAAACTCCACATCTATTGATCTTGTTAGTTTAATAGTAAAATTAATTTTTTTTATCTAATCCAAGTTTTTACATTTTGTATGAAAGTCGTTCTTCAACATGAAATATGCCTTGCAACTCTTTTTCTGGCTCGGCCGTATAAATTTATCTTTGAACTTTGATTTCCTAGTGCTGTGATACAACTTGCTTCTATCTCTCTTTATAACTCACTTTCTAGTGTTGTGCTTAACCCACTTCATACCCTGGAGTGAGTAAAATTAATATTTTTATGGTCTATTTAATGCGTTATTAGATCTATGCACAGACATTTTTTTAAGCATTGTTCATTTAAATCTGGCAGCCCTTTCATTTGAATGCCCTTATTTAATAGCCTACTTTTTAAAATTAATTTCTCTATGGCCTATACCAGTTTTTCTAAACATTTTTGACTCAACACAACACAAAGTTTAAATAAATCTTCATAATAAAGGCTGAGCTGTTTCTGGTGTTTCTGCTGTAATTATTATCTTTACAGTCACTTGTTTTGTTTTTTTTTTTCTTTTTTTATGTTAATAAAATAAGAGGAGTGATATATTTAATGAATGTCTAGTGATTTTTAACAATATTATATAATTTATTAAGGGAGGGGAGTGTGTTTTTAAAATTTTAATTTAGATTCAATTTTAATGATTTAAGTATGTTATTAATTTAAATTGTCTTAAGTCACCACTGGCCTGCACTATTTTATATATTAATTTAAGCAAGGATTAATTTTTTTTTTCTTTTTTCCCTTAAAGTATTAGTTCACTTCCAGAATAAAAATTTCCTGATAATTTGTCATCCAAGATGTTGATGTCTTTCTTTTAATCAGTCAAAAAGAAATTAGGGTTTTGGAGGAAAACATTCCAGGATTTTTCTCCATATAGTGGACTTCAGTGGGGATCAACAGGTTGAAGGTCCAAATTGCAGTGTCAATGCAGTTTCAAAGGGCTTTACACAATTCCAGCTAAGGATTAAGAGTCTTATCTAGCAAAACAATCTGTCATTTTCTAAAAAAATAACTTAACCACAAATGCTTGTCTTTTTTATGCCATATTTGGTCTAAGTATAACTTGGTGTAGAAACCAATGATTGTCAGGTAAAATGAGTATTCTACCGCGTATAAAAATATTAATCATTGCGTAATTAACTGTGAATGCCATTGGAGTCAGTTTGCTGCTGTTGGATTAGGTTGGCTGCATGCTCTAAGTGTAAAAGACATCTCGCATTCATGTGCAAAATCATTCTGCCAAGCAGTTTTGCCATGTGAATTATTCAGCAAATGGACAATTGTGGCGCAAAGCGTTTATGCCAGTAAACGGTCAGTGGGCCACTGGTTACAAATCAATGCTCACAATGAATTTTCTCAGCCCCTTGGTGCTGCTTCTCAAAAATAGAAAGCTGAAAAATTGCTGTTGCCAAAACCTGTGGTTTTACAGGCCAGTTTTGGCCACCTTCAGTTAGTGTTAGCTACAGGAATACTGCATTAGTATGCATATTTGTAAAAGGCAAATGAATTGCCTTACTTCACTTGATAGATGTGAATTCATTAAACACAATCAGAAATTTGCCAAATATGTATGTGGTTTGTGCCAAGTGTTCATTGGTATCATTACACTTTATTCTGAATTAAGTGCTGACAGTCTGTCATCAAATCATGGAAAGCCTTCTTTATTCTGCCGCAGTAATGAGCTGAGAGTGAATATGTGAGCACAATCATACCAGTGCATGTTGTCTTCTGTCTAAAGTCTTTCCAGACCTGTCATGTCAGACTCATTCTGTCTCTGGGGATACAAATTAGTTGCTCTTACTTTTAAAATATTGAAGGTTTAATTGTCTACATTGCTAGAACTCCAGCTGTTTTAATAATTAGCCTGAAACTTTTGTTTTTCCAATTCTTTGAGTCCTTCCTTCCCATTCACAGTTTGAGTCATTACTATGTCCTACATACCTTTGATTATTCTCCTAACAAGCTTCCATCTTCGCTATTGATTTACAGACACTATCATGGCCTCATCAGCATCAAAAATCGTTGTCTCTTCTGTTAGTCTGCAGACTGAAAGCCTTCTTTTCCAAGGGGGTGGTTTGCTTGATAAGTATATTTCTGCCCAATAAGTACCTACAAGCTAGAATTTCCCCTCCATTTATTGCATTTCTCACTATCTTTCTTGGCAACCTGATGTTTTTGATTCATGTTCTCATTGTGCTGGTTTTATATGAGGAGATTGTAGCTTTTGTGCAATGGTTAAACTGAGGCAATTGATTTGATGGTTGTTCATCATCTGAGTAACGATGCATATTATGGTCAACGGGCAATTGTGGAGTTATGCAGTGCTACGACTGACATGCAGTTTATGCTGGAGTAGAGTTATGGAGCAGAGTGGATTCACTGTATTCAAGCCGTTTGGGTAAATTTGCTTTTTGCCTAATTTCACCTTGAAAGGGCCAGCCAACATCTGTTATAGTGCTAAATAATAATCTCTTATGATCAAGCCACTAGCAGTTGAATGTTTTGATGCATAATAACAGTTAAGTCATCAAAAATTTGAATGACACGCATAGAAGTTTAAGCATTATATACTAACAAAAACATCTCAATATGTACAGTTGAAGTCAAAAGTTTATATACACCTAGCAGAATCTGCAAAATGTTAACTATTTTACCAAAATAAGAGGCATCATATAAAATACGTTATTTATTTTTTTTATTCAGTACTGACCTGAATAAGATATTTCACATTAAAGAGCCTGGGGGTGAAAACTTTTGAAATTTGAAGATCAGGGTAAATTTAACTTATTTTGTCTTCTGGGAAACTTCTTTTGTAGCTTCTGAAGGGCAGTACTAAATAAAAAAAAATATTATATTTAAGCAAAATGAGAAAAATGTACACACCTTCATTCTTTTCAAAAGTTTACACCCCCTTGCTCTCAATGCATCCTTTTTCCTTCTGGAGCATCAGTGAACATTTGAATCTTCTATAGCTTATTAACATGCATATTATTAGCATATTGGCTGTTCATTAGTACTTAAATGTGTGTTTCAGATATCGTAGGTATTTGTTATATATTAATTTGTTTAACTTTGTTCTTAATTCTGTTTTAACAGTTTGCTGAGCCTACATTAAACAAATACTTTAAATTGTCATTGTCATTTTACTCATTGTCATGTTGTTCCAAACCTGCATGACAGCGAAACAAGATTAGGTATTTTTAAACATGTTGGTAACCCAACTTGGACCAAACCCTGAAGATTTTAGCATGTCAATGGATATGACACTGTTGATGTATTTGGTCTTGTTGGAATAGATCTGCTACCCTGCTGAATTGCTCCTGCTGTTGGTAATTGCTGTTGCAGAATTTTGCTGCTGCTGCGAAGTGAGTGCAGGACCTTGCAACTTCCAGTACATACACTGATAGGCTGCACAAATAGCATATAATAATATGCAATAGCGATATAATAGTAGATCTGTACAGGTGGAGCTGGGGAGGCGGAAGGTTTCAGATAAACTTTAAGAGCGTGCTGCATAATGCACTAGTGAATGCTAGCCAGCCATTTAAATGCAAAGCAGCAAGCTCATTGGCTGTGTATGCAACATGAACTAATCAGCCTGTGCCAAGTAGTTTAACGCTGAGAATATTTTCAGTTTGCGTTAGCGACCCATCAGCCTGCGCCATTTAGAGTTTCATTACAGAACTTGGGATTTTGGGTGAACTGTTCCTTTAAAAATGTCACATTATTATAATATATCACTTTTATTAGCCTTAAGTAATACACTTTGAAGTCCATTGAAGCCAGAATAGTAGCATGAACACCCTTTGTGTTTAAGCAGGTAATGACATTGGCAGATGCTCTGTGATTTATCACATACTGGTGGCATGAAACTGTAACCACCCTCTATTCACACAGCCCAGCCCCCAAACCATATGCTCATATAGCTCTCATAGAGGCCTGGGGTATATGAGCCATGGCAGGAAAGCTTGACGGGAGAAAGGAAGTTAAAGAACAATGAGACAAGCCGCACTGAGGTGAGGGATAGGGTGTACATGTACGTACAACAGTGGCCTGGGATGGTTATCAGTGCTTTGGCCAAAACATCAGGTCTGTCAGGAAGGAAGGAAGGGGATCAACGGCTGGTCAACGCTTTGCTTGTGTGGATACACCAACAATAGCAACGTTTGTAGCATTTACGGTACTAAGCACCACACCTATGTCAAAAACCAGGCTTGAGGAAGTGGTTTGGTTGGTATACATTAGATTATAATGTTTGTTGTTACCATATGCAATTATTGAGGTACATCACTTCTTATGTAATCTTATATTCCCTTGCATTTTAACTTGCATTCGAGAAATGTCTAAAGGCTGTGTCTTTTTCTCCAGTAATGTGCTATAAATCTTCCAAGTACGGTGCTCACTGAAGTTGAAACAATTTCCCTTCTCAGAGTAATTGGTTGAAATGAGGGATTACTGCCCTGCCAGAACTTATTGCATGTCATCTGGAAAGGTAGACAGCCTTGCTGACCCCTCAGGGCATGTGTCCGCATTTAGGCGGCTCAGTAGGCAGGAAAATCACAGGCACCTCTGCCAGTTCAGGAAATAACGTGACCTATACGTTTTAATGATGGGAAGCTCCTCAGTTTTGTGACACTCTGGGCCACTGGTTAGCCAGTAATTGGTGTCATTTGCATAGCTTTAAATAAAAATCATTAGCTTGCCTTCATGCAATTCCAACTTTTTTTACTTGAAACTTAAGATCTTAAGAAAAGTTTTTCAGCTGCTCTTTTCAGTATGACTAGTATTACTACAAATGTTATACGCTGTCATTCAAAAGTTTTGTTTTTTTGTTAAATTTTTGAGTGTCTTATGTTCACCAAGGCTGCATTTATTTGATCAAAAATACAGTAAAAATAGTAATGTTGTGAAATATTCTGATTTGCTGCTCAGGAAACATTTCTTTTTTTTATTTCTTTTGATTAGAAAATTCAGTAAAACATTTATTTAAAACAGATTTTTTTTTTGTAACGTTGTAAACCCCACACAGAAGACAGAAAAGAAAACTATACAACACTATACAAGTTGTTTATAGTGTACTGTACAACTTGTATATAACTTTATATACATTTATATATTTAGTAGGGATGGGACAAAAAATCGATTCACCTAACTATCGCGATTTTTTTATTTACGATTTTAAAATCGATTTTTTTACACCAGAATCGATATTAATTCATATTAAATACATTGCTTTATTTTAGCACTTACTTATAAACGAGGCGGACGAAAGTTACGTCTTTTATTTCAGCAGAGGGCGATGTGTTGTATCGGTTACATGATGTCACATCTCTTACTAGCAAACACGAAAAATTGAAAATGGCGGAAGGAAAGACAGCAAGAGATATACAGCCTGCACCATCACACTTTAAATTTCACAAATTACCAGGGAATGAACAGCTGGACATGTCTAAAGCAGTGTGCAAACTCTGTCGAATACTGGTAACCTACTGTGGTAATACAACTAACATGAGCGCGCATCTTGCTCGACATCATCCAGAGTTAAACGCCAAGCAACCTGAGAAAGCAGAAGCGTCTGCAAGCCAACGAACTCTAAATGAGACATTGTATAAGTTACCCAGCGTAAGTTGCCAGCCGAGCTTACAGAAAGAAGCATTTTTGTTATTATTTCTATTATATATTTTATTTATTGAAGTCCAGAGTTTAAAAGAATGGCTTACAAGTTAAAGTTTATGTCTAAGAAAGCTATTATGGACTCTTCATTTTATTTTATTAATGTTTCTAGTTTGAGCACTTTATTAAAAGGAATTTTATTTCAAGAAGTATTGTTCTGTTGGACATTTAGTGGCTGTTTGTTTATGCTGAAATATTTAGTTTGTTATAAACTGAAATAAAACAGGAAAAATGCTAAAATGTTTTTTTCATTGTGTATATATTGTGTACTATTCACATTTTTCCATATGGTCTAGAGAGAAAAAAACAAAATCGCAACACATTACAATATCGAATCGCAATACTTGTAGAATCGGAATTCTTAAAAAAATCGCAATACATATCGTATCGGCACCCAAGTATCGGAATCGTATCGAATCGGGAGGTAGGTGTATCGTCCCATCCCTAATATTTAGGGCCCTGTGAAATCCATTTTATTTTTTTTCCTGAATTCCTTTTTTTTTTTTTTTTTTTCCAAATTCCATTTATTTCTGCTGTAATTTTTCTGAATTTAATTTTTTTCCTGTTTAAATTTTTCTGGATTCCATTTATTTCCATTTTAATTTTTCTAAACTCTGTTTTACTGGTTACATCTAAAAAATATCAATCAAAAAGCATGTCTGATTAATTGAAATCATGAAACCTACACAATTTAACAGCAATTTATTAAAAATGTAACACATTATTAAGGCTTTTAAGTTTTATTTTTACCAAATTCTGTGTTTTCCATTAATGTCCTGGATTAAATTTTAATGCTTTCATTAAATGTTGATAATCAAAAGCATCTCTAATTAATTGATTTTATTAAGAATAATGCATCATTATTTTCTTTATTTCTTTCCCCTTTTTTTTTTTTTTTTTGAAAAAAATTTTTTTCTGGTAAATAAATTCTGGTAAATATTTTTTTTCTGGTAAATATTCCTCAAAAAATAATGTTATAATAGTAGTAGTACTATCATTAGATTAAATAATATATTTCTGTCACAGTTTCTTCAAGTTAAACCGAACTTTTATTTTGACGGGTTGTTGTTTAGACCTGTGTGAAGAAATGGTAAAATGTTCGTGAAGTGATTTTTTTTATTTATTTATTTTTTTTTTTAAAGCAGTTCTAGAGAGAATATTTGTATTCCTGTACTCATATATTGAGGCGACAGAGGCTGAAAACACAACTTCAGTATCTGTGTAGTAAACGAAACTGCACCATTCATTCACATAGAGATGTGCAGAACATGCAGGTTTGTATTTAAATAGTATTTTTGCAGCTTAATATTCACAGACATTAGTCTATATATATTTTTTTTAATTTAAGTGTACTGACTTTTAATTTATTCATCCCAAATTCAGCAAATTCCATGACATTCTGTGTTATACAGTCACTGGATTCTGCGATTCCATCTGCGTTTTCCGCATTGCGGAAATCATAGGGCCGTATATGTTCCTAACAACAAAATAACTTTGGAAGTCATGGTCTAGCACCTTTTGTTGGAAATAAAACAGCTTGGTCATTCTGCCTAATATCTCCTTTTGTGTTTAAAAAAAAAGAAAGAGATAATATGTGGCTGGAGAGACTTGAGGATAACAAAATGAAAACAGATTTGTAAGCGATTTCTTTAGTAATCTGAAATAGAGGTCCCATCTCATTTTTGTCATTGCACGGCCCTTATTTTCTTCACCTATTGTAAGCGAGCAAAGGAGGCAATTTTTGCAAGCAGTGTAGCTAAACGAGCACAAGCCGCATGGGCTCTTTTATGGCCATGGCAGATGCAGCGCTTACACGCGCCTTCTGCTGTCCCTCCAATGCTAATTGATTATATGCACCAATGAAAGTCTCCAAGCCACAATAACTTTCCAGCGTAGTCTCTTGCTGAAGCCACAATTATTACAATGATATGGGCTTGGTGTTTAACATTGATCTTCAGTTAATTGGGGAGAATGACAGTGTGACCTATGCCTTTCAACCATCGCTATGATTAATGCTTCCATTTTCTCTCACCAGCATATGCTTTCTGCACCAAAAGCCTCATTTACTTAAAATTATTTACACTTACCTTATGCTTGACTTGCAATGATAATCAAATCAGTGAACCACATCTTGACACAGTTTTAAAAACCACACTGATGTTATATACTTGTTTCAGGCCTTTAAGGTCTCTAATTAGATTTCAGAGCTAAGCAATTAGGGTTGATGAACTGGAAATTATTTCGGTGGAAATTATTCTTTCTCTGGGAGGACTGAAACCTTTTGCATCTTGTAGAGCGAAAGTCATTTTTTCCATCTTGGTGACAAGACTTTTAAGGGAATGTTTGCTTTTTGGCTAACAAGTAAGCTTAAACAGCCAGACTTGCAGGGGTCTTGGCAAAAAAAAAGCAGAGATCAGACTACGGAATCTTTTTTTTTTTTTTCTGTGATCTCAGCTTCTGCCTCTGTCGTCTTTGAACTTTAACTTTGCATGGATTAACTTCATACACATCGAACCACAATCTAAAACATACATTCTCTCAGTCGCAATAATGTAAGATATAATTTACCCAATTAAAGTCTTCTTTAGAGTTTTGTATTACGTCTTTTCATAAAGCCATAATATGTTATAAAAGCCATTGTTTTGCTTATCGTTTTCCCTCTCTCTTTGTCTAAAGTATTGTAACAGTATATTTGAAAAATAGCTTCTGGTAACAGTATATTTGAAAAATAGCTTTAAAAAAAAAAAGCTTGTTTTTGAACTTGGGCCACTATAACAGTTGATTTCCAACTCCTGCTGAGCCTATGTAGGATTTGCAACCAAATGTTTGCAGTCCAAAGGGTTTCAATTCGATGGTCACTTAGCCCTTTGTGAACTTCGCAGCATAGACTGAACGGTGTGTTAAGCAAACTAGGCAGGAACACACCATTGCGTGTTTAGGACTTATTTTAATTGATCTGTCAAATTTGGGGTAGGAATCTGTGACATGACAGCGTGTGGCATATTAAAAATGAATTGAATTTATTAATGTGGAAAAGGTTTAATTAATAATTATGTTTTTGGATTTATTTATCATTTTGCCGAAGATTTGTTAGTGATTTCATTATTAATTGAAAATCCAGTTATTTATTGAAAATTAGTGTCTTTTAATAATTTATTAAGCCACTGTTTTGGGGGTTTTAGACAGCTTACAACACTGCAGTTGCCTAATACATACATTTATAGCCATGGTTAATTTATTGACTCGTACCCTGTTTGAATACAAAACTCTTTATAGTTAAGATTTTATAAAAATTATTATTTTTTCATTTAAACATAATAATTTCATATCATATTAGTATCACTGATATACTATTTTAGTTTTTATTAATATTTTGAATAGTTTTTATTATATTTTCAGTAGTTTTGTTGTTTGTCTTTTTTTTTTTTTTATTTGTTAGTTTTGGTTAACAGGGACATTGGATGCAAAATTCACTTTTACATGGTGTTTGCGTATCGTATTGTTTCGTTTATATATTTTATATGGCACCTTAAAGGCTTAGTGCATGTCTCTTTAAATGATAATGAGCTACTGCTCACTCCACCCCCCTGCTTCTGTTTTTATTTGGTGCCAAGTTCCCATCAAAAACAAAACTAATCCATTACAGTGGCTCTCATATTGGGAGAAAATGAAGATGAATCATCCAACTACAAAACGCCTGAATTGCTTACGAGACATTAATGTGTTATACAAGACATGTAAATGTGTCTTAGCAGTGTGTGGACACAATCACCCTACTATGATAAAAATCCATTCTCTCCTTTTTTTTTTTTTTTTTTTTTTTAATCCCCAAAAACCTAAAAAGTCTCAGTTCTCAAGCCATTTTGATTTTCTGTGCAGTGTGACATCATACTTTCCCATATTACCAAATTTCCGCCCTCAGCCAGTTGTACGCTGGCTGCCATTTGCTCCACGCTTGAACAGCTGTAGCGACAACTGTGTCTCGTAAGTAATGCAGATGTTTTATAGTTGGATGTGAAAGTGAACATGAGAGTTTTCATTTTCTCCCGACATCAGAGCAACTGAGAACGGAGTGGATTCATTTTGTTTTTAATGCTAATGCACCACTAAGTACACAAAAGCTATAAGAAAGGGGTGGGGTGAGCAGTAGCTCATTAGCATTTAAAGAGGCATGCACCAAAACAGGTCGCTGTGAACAACTGTTTTTGATGAGGTAAAAAGGTGGCGTTTTACCAACCTGGTCTCATGGCAAAAACGTACCTGGAGGAACTTTTAATGAGAAGTGAAATGTGTACCAAAAAGTACATATCACTGCAGTTTCCAACAGAAATGCCCACTGAGTGGCACTAAAAGAGTGTTCGGGTTTTTTCCCCACAGAACAGATTAACGTACATATGGTATGTTTTATGGTAAAGGCTAGATGGTATACAGTAGTCTACAGTAGAACATGTGCTATACAGTTTTGCATGTGTATGAGCCTGTTTACAAAGCTTTAGTCCAACAAAGATAATTTATTGACATGCTTTTTCTCTAAATTAACTTCATAACATTGAGTGTTTGAAATGACCTTTTGTGATCAGATGTGGCTTCATATCACAGAATGAGGCAGAAATCATACTATTTTAAGGTATTTTAAAAGCTATGTCGATTAGCATTGCATTATAAATGTACTTTATCCTTATAAAAATACCCAAGATTGCTTGAAGAACACAGACAAAACATATTGTAGCATTCACATGTTTATTGTCATGTTTCCTCAGTTAAAATTTCTCGATCTACGTTTTATTCAGCTACAGCGATAACTGGATTAGATATTTCCTGGAGCGTCGTCAGTACTATTACTTTTGCTATAAAGCGTATGTGGAGTTTCAGCACAAGGGTCCCCTCCGGCTTCCAGTGAATTAGACAATCATTACATTGTACGTGTGTACTCAGTTATGCTCTATTTTGGGTAAAAAGATAATACTTTTCTCTTAAAAAAAAAAAAAAAAACAGGATTCCCTGAATTATCGTCATTGATATCGTTATCGCAATAATACCAGAAATTATCGTGATAAATTTTTAAGCCCATATCGCCCATCCCTAATGTACTGTATAATAATTACTGTTTTTGCATTATTGTAAGGGGTAGGTTTGGGGTTGGGTTAGGTGTAGACAATAATGTTTAATAAAACACAATCTAATCGGTAGAAAATTACATGTATTTGACATTTTAAAATAACATACCATTCCACCTAAACCTACCCAATAGTATATGAACAAAAACGAATGTGACGTAAAAACTCAATTGCAAGCATGCCATTCCAGCTTGTTTTTCAATCTCTCATCTTTCAGCTCTTTCATCACGAGTCTTTCATCATGTTTTTCACAGAATTCGTGCTCAAGGATTTCGCATCATCCTAAGTCCAACACCGTGCCGCCTGAGGTACCGAGCAAGCTTATTGTGTTTATTTATGCTACCATCGAATACACCTACCCCAACTGTAACTTACCCTTACTGTATTAAAAATACAGTGTTGGTAGCATAATCTAATAGGTAGCATTATTTGGCAAGAATACCAGAAAGCGAAACATATGGAGCTGTAATCATAACTGTGTACAAAACCATTTAAAAGTGCTCGCTGTTTTGCCGCCTCTAGTTTCTTTTGGAGACTGCAGGTATATGTACTAATTAGTTCAAGTAAAAATTAGACAAGAATATCTCCGATTGAGCGATTGAGATGTTGTGTTGCTGGATATAATAATGAACATAGTGGTCGTCATTTACTCCCAAAATCTGAGCCGCTGAAGATGCAGTGAATTACGTTTGTTTGTGAAGGGAATGCACCTCCCGATCTACATAAATGCCTCTATGTTCGCGCAAATCAATCGTGGTCCAGCTTTACCTACAGCAGAAGTGAGTATAAGGTTTTTATTTTTTATGAATCTCTGCAATCACCTTTCCTAATAACTTGCTAGTTAGCAAGTTTCGTGGCTAAATGCGACTAAAGTAAACAACCTCTTGAAGCAGCTCATCACTCCGCAGAGAGAAGAGAGGGGCGGGGCGAGCAGAGCTCATTTGCATTTAAAGGAACAATCCCTCAGAGTGGGATGATTTTTGCAGAGCTGATTTTGACAAGGTAAAAAGGGTGTTGTTTTATACAACCATTGAGAATTTTTAACCAAAGTATATTATAGACTTTTCATTAAGACCCTAAAGAATCATATCACCTTGTGGAAAATGGACACTTTTTTTTTCTTTTTTTTTTTGCTGTTGTTGAAACATTTGAACTGGCTTCATACACTCAACAGTATGCATCATAGCTATTGTTCTCTTGTACAGTCATTGACAACACATAAGCATCTTTGTGCCAGCCGTTTCTTCTCCTTGTAGATAAGTTGTATTTTTGTCAGTGGTGTAGTGCACACCTAATGGGCATTTATAAAGACCCACAAATGCGTACATTGGAAACTTATGCAAATACAAATTTTCTGTTTGTAATGGTTTCTCCGTGTTTGATATTTTATGACTACAAGGTTCCGGAGGTATTGAAATCTAGATGATTATAATGCGAAATGGGGAGTAACCATGGAAACCTCACAAAAGTCTGTAGAGTAACAGTAGGAGTTATAGAGAACAGTGTGGAACAGCTCAAGCCTCTTTTGATTAACTCTCGAGGCAGAAACATCATGGCTCTCGAGTAGAGCATTTATTCAGTAAATCTGTATGGTTTCCTCTGAAAGGACCTCTATTCAACCGCACATGAAATACTCTCACATTCCAGAGTCACGGCACAGTCTCTTGAACTTGAATTACATTTTACAATATTAGGTTTTGAATTAATGCTTCTCACATGTTACAGCTGCAAGTTTAGTTTCTACATCATTGAAACTCAACTTGGTGACTTTTGCTCATTTGATAAAGGCTTCGCTCGTATTTTCGAAGGAAACTGAGCTGAACACTAAGCTTTACAGAAAATGTGCGTATATGTAACATTGAGATAGCGGTGGCTCTTAACACTGGCTGAGTGTCAAGAGAGCTGCTTCATCCGTTTGCAGCAGGGTAAATCCTGCCTGCTGACTTCTTTGATACATTACTCACTCACAGCATCGGGGGCTTTGAAAAGCGCTCCAATTACATGCCTTCCATTCAGAGGCTTGCATATCTTCATGCTTCGTCTGTTGTGCACTGTCAGGGCTCCGTTTAGGGGAGAAGTAGGACGAGGGAGATGAGGATGACAGTATAACACCACTGGGGAATGTCATTGGCAACTAGTAGCCTCTCAAAGGAGTTGACCGCCTCTGGGCTTTTGCCAATAAAAGTTTCTTTAAAATCAATATAACAATGTTCTGTTAAGTGTATAGGAAATGTCAGTCAAAAACAAGCCGCTGTTTTTGTTTTCTTTGCATGCGTCGCTCGTCGCTTCATAAAATTACCGTTGAACCACTGATGTCACATGGACTATATTAACGATGTTCTTATGACCTTTCTGGGCCTTGAACATTTCAGTTGCACTGCTGTCTATGCAGGGTCAGAAATCTCTTGGATTTCATCCAAAATATTTTAAAGGAGAAGTTCATTTCCCTTGTTATCCAAGATGTTCATATCTTTCTTTCTTCAGTTGATAAGAAATTATGTCCTTTGAGGAAAACATTTCAGGATTATCTCCGTATAGTGGACTTCTATGGTGCCTGCGAGTTTGAACTTCCAAAATGCAGTTTAAATGCAGCTTCAAAGAGGGTCTTGTCTCGCGAAACGATTAGTTATTTTCTAAACAAACTGACAATTTATATGCTTTCTAACCTCATGCTCGTCTTGTCTAGCTCTGCGTGAACTCTGTGTATTCCGGTTCAGTACAGTTAGTGTATGACGAAAAACTCCAATCTCTTTTGTCCTCAAACTTCAAAATCGCCCTACATCGCTGCAGAAGTACCGACCCAGTGTTTACAAAGTGAAAATGCAAAAAGATCAAACACCCAATCGTTTTACTAGATAAGACCCTTATTTCTCGGCTGGGATCATTTAGAGCCCTTTGAAGCTTCATTTTGAAAGTTCAAACTCGCGAGCACCATTGAAGTCCACTGCATGGAGAAAAATCCTGAAACATATTCCCTTTAAAAAAAAATTTCTTTACAACTGAAGAAAGAAAGACTTGAACATCTTGGATGGGGAGAGAAAATTATCTGTATTTTTTTTTTTTTTCTTCTGGAAGTGAACTTCTCTTTTAATTTGTGTTCCTAAGATGAACAAAGTTTTAATGGGTTTTGAATCACATGAGGGTCAGTAATTTTCATTTTTCAGTGAACTGTCCCTTTAAGAAGACACGCAGCTTTGATGCTTCCAGTGTAGACAATAATTTAATGCGCCTATTCACCTGAGCTTAAAACCTTTTATGTTTGCATAAGTTAATACATGCACAACTTGTAATCATTTGTGAATGAGGTACATTTTTATTTACTTTTCTCATATATCTGTATCAGCATCTGTATTTGAGTGGAGTGAAGAAGGCCACCCTCCAATCACTCCTTCTCAATTACAAACAAATTATCTTAACAGTGTTTCTGATGAGGTTTTCAGTCTGCTATTATTGGCCTGCTTGAAATAAGATCTTTAATTGAGTGATACTTGAAAATTAAGTGCACCAAGATTAAAGAGTGATTAAACTGTTTGGAGATAAATATTCATTTGCTTTTTTTCCAAGTCAAGAAAATTAAACACCAGCTGGTCACTACTATTAATGGCACTGCTTTAAGTTCAAATGCGTTTGATTAATTATTTCCAGATTGTAATTTACAAAGCATATAGCATTTATAGCTTTTCTCCAAGTTGCACCAACCGTGCGTTCTATGTGCTGTGTGAAATTGCTACATTTTATGCAAAGCATCACCTTGTGTCATCCGAATATTTGTAGTCTGCCAAACCACATGATGATGGCACCTGAATGCTAGGTACTCTTAATGCCAATCTGTTTATATTTTATGTAGAAGTGAACCATTTCTTTTTTCCTTTTTGACAGATGTCTATTGCTGACATTTTACTAAAATATTTAGCAATGCACTTTATAAGAGATCAGTCTCCATCCATTCTAAATGACACTTTTTGATGCTGGCTCACATAGCCAAGAGTGCTCTGTGGGGAAAAAATAAAAATTCACTTTAGATTATTATTTATTTATTTATTTATTTATTTATTTATTTTTCACCAGAAAGTTTTTAACATATTGGTATCTGGAAAATATTTTATGTAGAGAGAAGTTATTCAATTTGACTGACTTTTTTCAGATTTGGCTGCGTTCCATTATTGATTTGAAATTATGAATAATAATATTATTTTCAGGGCACTCTAAATCTTTCAACACCAATTCGCAATGATTCTGTCAGGGTTTTTTAAAGACGTTCTGTCTCACGTAACTCAGTTGTGAAAAAAAAAAAAAAAAAAAAACTATAATACAGAAAATACTGTTAACAAAATATGCTATGTGATTCATTCACTGACAGCATATTGATCGTTTCCATTGTCAGTTTGGATTTTAGCAGTCAAACCCTTAAAATGAGAAAGATTCCTTTGAAGATTTTGTTCTGTCTTCATTGTGTTTCCTGAGACCCTTTTGCTTTATCTCTCTTTAAGACAGATAAGCTTGCAAGTGAAGCCGGTCAGCTTCAATAATAAAAACGCCAGTTTCTCTGAACCCAGAGGGACGGGAAATGCTGTGGTCATCACTTTCATTCCCTCAGCAGATCCCCACGGTTTTTCGTGGTTTGAAGTGCTGGATTTGATTTCACAGCAGAAATGTGGAGCTGTAGCATTGATGGCCCTTGCTAACTTTATGAATTGCAGTAAGCAGATTGCCAATAGCCATCCAGACTCCAAACTAATAATGGCTGTGGAGACACTCACAGCCTTTCAGCTGAAGGCCAGATTTATTTATTCTGCCTTTTAACACTCAGCGACCATACAGTGGTTGTCACAATACCAATATTTCAGTATTTGACACAAACACATTGAACTGGAAAATATTAAGGAAAATGTTTTCTTGTACTTGCAAGGAATAACAGACAGCTGCAGGTCTATTTTGAGTCATATGTTGTAGGGCTGCACGATTAATTGAAAAAAAAAAAAAAAAAATCACGATCTCGATTCATACATAAATGCGATCTCATTTCTAAATGACGGCTTTACACTTCTGTGTATTTCTCTGCATTCAGACCATACTGCATTCACGTGTTATTGGTCACACGCACACAATAACAAAACACTATTAATTCACCAATCAATCATAAATCTCGATCACGTTTCTCCTCTCCCTCATTGGCCACGTTCCGCTGTCACGCACGTGACGTGTAAAAAGGCGGCAGACCTAAACGGAGTGAGTTTGCTTCGTGGATTTGTAGCGGTAAGAGGGGGAAAAAAATTAACCCCAGTGTGGAAAATCCTGGTGGCGACGGTCAGAGTGAGGATGTACTGTAACAATGTTGGTACAGGTTTATCTGCTCGGACCAAAGTTCAACCTGCTGCGCTGCGCGAGCCCACTAGAGAAGATGCATTTATTATGGTGCGGACGCGCCTGGAAAAACCGAGCACGTCGCTTCCGTTATGAGCGCAGCTGCCGTGCACCTACATTTGAAATAACCAACTTGAGCGCGCAAAAGACGCGATATGTGAACGGCTCCGTCACGCGGGCACTAAACAGCGCTGTGAGATCCAGTGTGAATCACTTCTGGTATATAATTATAATATGTATGTATTTGTGATTTAAGCTATAGCATGTGTGCATTTATACTGAATGTTTTTAGACTACCGTTTTTCATACAAATAGGCTACCTATAAAACCATGTAGTTATATTTTTACCATGGTATTGAGGTACCATTATGTGTGGTTTTAACAGTGTTTATGATGATTTAACTACTATGGGAGACCAATGCTTAATTAAAAAAAACTGGGTCAGAATAAATTTAACCATATAAAACTGAGGTTGCTACAATTTTTACAGATGTTACTGATTGATAATGAACAAAAATTTACCTCTGCATCCTCAAGCTACTATCAAATGTTTATTTCTAAGAGACAAAAAAGTGTTATTGTTGTTGTTGTTGTTGTTATTATTATTATTATTATTATTATTATTATTATTATTATTATTATTATTATTATTATTATTATTATTATTATTATCATTATCATCATCATCATCATCATCATCATCATTATTATTATCATTATCAGACAACCTAAACCTGTTTCTTGATTTGAAACAATACAAACCTATGGTCTGCTTTATTTTATTATTGATTTTTTTATTATTATTGGTTATTTTATTATTGGTTTATTTATTATTTGTTAATGTTCTTGTATGTTCAAAAACTTTTAAATTATTCACTTTAAGGGGTCTAAAATAAAGAAAAGAGACTATTTTTTGTTACTCCAGCACTTTATTATGTCCTCTGTTTTTTTTGTTTTTTTTTTGTTTTTTTTTTTTGTACTTGAGTGCAGTAATTTGAAAAATGAGAATCATGTAAGAGAATCGTGATCTCAGTTCCCATGGAGAAAAATCATGATCCAGATTTTAGCAAGAATCATGCAGCCCTAAATGTTGTTTAGTCCATATTGGATTGCTGTTAATTGAAATAATATATTTTTTGTGACAAAGCATTATCATAGCATGAAAACAGGAATAGAATAACATTTAGCAAGAAATATGTCACTAGATTATTGGGTGTGCAATATAAAACTGAAAGTGGGCACTTTCATGAAGTGATCTCATCTGCTTTATTACATAGCAATTTTAAAATGCATCACAAAAGAACCTTGTGTTTTGTCTCCCAAATAACACTTCATCTCCTTTTCAAGGGAAATTGAAGGCACTATATATTCATAGCTGCTTAAATTGAGAACTCATTCAGCTGAGGAGGCCATCTGAAGGAAAGATGATGGCCATTCTGTTTATATAGATTGCAGATGTGAGAGCAAGGTCAGAGAGAAAATGATAAGATTTCATAAGTTTTAAGGCGTTAAGCATTTAAGAGATTATGCCTAGAGCAAGATTGTGTTTGTTCTGCACAACCATGGTCAAAATCTGGTGTGTATTACGACTCCCACACAAAGAGAAATCCCTCTGGCTCTCAAGCAGCTTTTAATTGGCTATGCAATGAAGGGCTCTTATGCTGATCTAGGGCCTATTTAAACAATAAAAGGTCGGGCTTTGTTTATATGAGGGATTTCATCCATATGGAGCTAATGTAAAAGCTGAAAAATTATCAGGAGCAGCATGCCACTTATGAATTTATTTTGGGAGTGTTATGAGTATGAGATGCAAGCAGACTATTGTCATGTTATGCCTGTTTGTGTGCAGCTGTATTGCTGATTTTGAACTGAATTTATGTTTTTTTTGTTTCTTTGTGAAATAAGGGCATATTTTGTCGCATTAGAATTACAAGGTCCTATCTGCATTCTGAGCACTTTTGAGATGTTAAGCTTCAGTTTTTCATTCCATAGACTTCTGTAGATAGAACCTTTTTTGTTTTCTAAAAAGAGGCCCAAAATGTACACAGCTTACAAAAGAAACATCACATAATGTAAATAAGTTGTCACAGAATATGAATATGTAAATAACTCATTTTTGCCAAAAAATGTCAGATAGAACCTTATAATTCTAAGGTGATGACATATTTTGCAATGCATTGACAAATATGAAGTTATAATATAAATTCTGGCCCATATAAGCTGAAAATTATGTTCTGGCCAATAACTGATAAACAAACCGTTATTAAAGGTTAAGCAAATACGTTTGTGTGTGTTTGCTTTTCGTTTTATTTATTTATTTATTTATTTATTTTGTTTGGTTTTTTTGTTCACTATACAGTATTTGATGTGCTCCGTGTGTGTGCTGATCAGTGTTTACTGTATATGTGAATAAAAATGTCAGTTTTGGTAGAAAGCACTTTCAATAGAAGGACAGAAGTCTAAACATAAATAAAGGTTTAAAATTAGATGCTGTTTGTTTTTATTATTTTGAAATAAATGTAAAATAAAACACAAAAAACTAGCCTCTGTAAATGCTACACTGTTTAAAAAAAAAAAAAAAAAAAAAAGGAAAAAAAAAAGTGTTTGTGCTGCCTCAATTTTAAGTTTAGTCAACAAGAAATGTTAAGTTGTACTACTTGAAAACGTGGATATCTGAGTTGAGTAAACTTAAAAATTTGAGTTAGCATTAGGGCTGGGTATCGTTCAAAATTTTTCGATATCGGTGCCGATACCGATACCTTGACTTCGATAGCGGTTCCTGAAGGATACTTTTTTCGATACCAATTTTATTAAATCACTTTTAACAAGATTACATTATCTCAAAATATTTTTTTTCAGCGTATTGACGTTTATACAGATTCAAAGACTCCTGAGCTACTGCACAAAGGAACAAAATATATACACAACACAATAAATCAGTGAAGGTAATTTTAATAAAGCTCAAAAAGTTTTCAGTTTATACATCTGTTAGGCTACATTCACACTATTGCATGTTCGTTTTAAAATGCATACCTCAGACAGAATCATAATTTCTATTAATTTTCCACTAATTTACTGACTAGCACCTTCCAGCGCCGTCTGCCGGTATGTATAACGTTATATGCCTTCTCTCTTCTGCAATCGCTGTTCTGACTCAGAGGACATAACATATTTCAGCAACATCTGCGCGGCGCCGCTTCTAGTCGAACACACCTAGTGCTGCAGGCTTATTGGCACACTGACGTTGACGAGATTAACCGCTTAGGTATCGAAGTTTGGTACCGAATGACAAGAGGTTTTTCGATACTCGATGGTATCGACGCATTTCGGTCGGTGCCTAAAAAGTATCGAACTCGATACCCAGCCCTAGTTAGCATGAACACTTGCTTTGTTGAAACAACTTTTTTTTTCGTTCTTTTTTTTTTTTTTTTTTTTTTTTACAGTGTATGTGAGTTTAGGCTTTACGGCTTTTCATTTTTTTTTTTTTTTTTATACAATCACATTTACAATTAGTGCTTTTGAAGTTTACTTAAAAGGGTAATCTATATGTTAAAAATTTAAATCGGTATGCACAATAAAATATTCATTATTGGCTGCTGGTATGATTTTAAAAAAATAAATCCAATAAAAAAACAACATAAATTAATAAATAAATAAAGTCCTGCACATCTTGTAAAAAGTATGAAAAATGAATTATTTTTTCAACCTGGGAAAGAGCCAGTATCTCTTATAGTGCAGAGTGTATTGTGCACTCCTTTTTTTGCTTTTTAACATTTATTGGCCTCGCTCATGTGTCTTTATAATTTTTCATATCCAGAGTCATGAAATAGTGGGGAACTTGACTCAGCCATAGCTCATTATACAGTCATTTCAGTTTCCTGTGGTCTTCGAAGATTCATCTAGTTTTTCTTGGAGAAGTAGTGATTCACAGCACTGTGGCTAAATATCATCTCTGCCTACCTGTCAGAGACTGTTTCTCTGATTTTTCCTTGGAAAGGAAGAGGTTGCCACGTATATTCAACTTTCCACAGGTTTATTCAGAGGCTTGCCAGCCCTTTGTTTTCAGCAGTGGCAGCAATCAGTGTTAGTGTTCTTAAATGTTATAATTATAAAAAAGGGGGGTGATGCTGTATAATTCAGTCTTGTTCAGGTTACCACCCTTTGATTTGTTTTTCCAGCACAAAACTGTGCACTTACATCATTGCGTTCATTTTAGTTTATTTGTCTGTGATGCTTTTTATGCATTTTTGGCTTATTTAACTAATGACAGAACCCTTATAATGCCTAAATATTTATGTGCATGTAACAGACTGGCAGTTAGTGTTTGTTTTCAAGCAATGTTCATTATGAGACTTGTTTACGCTCAATAATAACATCCCCACCACACAAATAAGCACTCACTTTCTGTTCTTTATTTTTTTGTTTACCGCAGCTGCTATATTGAAAGAAACGGTAACAAATGCTTCATTCAAAGAGTATGGCAAGCAGTTTTAATGCTTTTAGCATTGGTGCTTTTAAAAGAGGCAATTCTTGTCGTGGGGAAATATTTTACCGGTATATCGCAAACGATAAGATATCGCCCATCCCTACAGCAGATGACACAGGATGTAGATGTAGCGTAAGCTCTTGTAAGAATATGCTAGTTTCGTGAGAACCAAGTTTAGTTTATAGTGAAAGAAAACCAGTCTCCTCTTGGCTTATGTCAAAATCCTCTGACATTTTTCTTACCGGTGTTTTGTTTTGTTCTTTCCACTGTGCTTCTGCGTTCGTTATCTGCGTCATCTGCTGGAATGTCCCTCTCTTGTGAATGCATGTGCGACAGTTAGCAGAAACTAGAGATTACAGTTTATAAAGTTTTACATATGGATGTTTTTTTTAAACGCATTGTTTGGCTTTAAAAGGCCTTTATTAACCACCCAGAGCCATGTGGATGCACTCTAACGATCTTCAAAATCTCAACACTCATTCACTGCCATTATAAAGCTTGTAAGAGCCAGAACATTTTTTTGATATAACTCTGATTGTAATCACCTGAAAGAAGAAAGTCAAACACCTAGGATGAGTAAATCGTGGGTTAATTTTAATTTTTGGGTGAACTATCCATTTAATTAATTTCTAATACAGAATCCAAAGCGAAAGAGAAAAAAGTTTAGGTAATTAAATTTCAGCCATCCAAAACTAATTTAGCCAGCATAAATTCAATTCTTTTTTCTTTTTCTTGCTGTTTGGGCCAGATTGCCAAATTCCATTGCATGATTGTATTTTAACTGCAAATTTTGTTTCATCAAAACATGTAAAGAATGTGGCTTTGTGGCGTTTTGAGAACATTATTTGTTGGAGCATCTCAATGCAACAACATTGGCTCGACCAATGGTGTGAGTTTGGGGCGGGACTATCTGCTTGCTTGACCAATGCGTAGTATAGGAAAGCTGTTTGAATATAGCTTGCACGATTTCATTAATGCTGTAGTATTGCAAAATGACTCACTTTGAACTTTATTAATTGAAGTCCAGCTTCGTTAATTTGTATATGAGGGCAATTACATTAAAAAACCCTCTGGATATTTACATATTAGTGCAGTATCTTAATAGCAAGGCCAAACTGATTTCTTTGATTACATTTGGCACTTATAGCTCTCAGGCACAGATTCATCTTTGTTGTTTTGGATTGTGTCTTTAATAGCATACAGTTATGAAATGGCAAGGCGAAATGAGAGTGAGGAGCTTCCATCCGCAACGGTTTAAGAAATGGATTTATGTTTGTAGGTCAGCCTGCCATTTCGCCTGTAACGAAACAAGCTTTTACCTGTAAGTTCCACCTGCGGAGCAAGGCTGTGCTTGCTTTCTATCCGTGTCATCTTCGTGGCTCTCCCGACAGTGGAGAGATGGAAAACGAGAAAAGTATAAATGTGAAGAGGCTGTATTCCCCAGTGGGCTTTTATACTGAGAGGCTCTTCACAGCCAGTCTAATTATAATGTTCAGAGTCACTGTGTCATTGTGCCCCTTCCACCCTTTTTTCAGGGATAAGTAGCTATGAGCCAGAAATCTGTGTTTTCATGTTTTTAAATGACTGCTGATCATGTTTTATACATAGAAATCTTGTGGGATTTGTGCGTTACTTTTTTCTTTTTTTTTTTTTTTTTTTTTTTTTAAATGTAGGGACCAGAATGTCATAGAAACTGGTGGGCTCTTTTGAGTAAAGAGCCACCTAGCAATCATCCTCAATACCCTTGTAACCACCCAAAACCACTTGGCAACCGCAGCACGCCCTTAACACTCTAAAATTGTGGCGGCAACTTTTTTTGTGGCATGGAAAATTTAGCATCATGTCATTTATTCTGAAGAGGTTCAGTGTATCACTTTCTGCTTTTCATTTTACTTAGATGTTACTGTCTTTTCATTTCAGAGCGTAATGAAATCAGGTCTTTCGTGACGTTCGGAATCGAATCTTTTTCAAAGCCATGAAACTTGGTTTACTCCATATAGATGACATAAACTGATTTTGTGTCCCATATCTCACTGGAAGTTAACGGTAGATTAATGGTTGGTTACTCTGGGATAATATTTCAAGATCAGTTTGTCAGAACTCATCAATTTATTTTCAACAATTTGCTGTCCTTCTGGACGCCTTGAGGATATCTTTATTGGTTGCTATGGGAACGCCATCCTTGATGGTATCTTGTGTAGCCATGGACACTGAACGAATCTAAATGTCGTTTCAGAGCGCGTCCGTGTCTTTTGGTATCATGGAAAAAGGCTTGTTCGCAAAGTCAACGTTTTTCCTCAGCTGTGGCAGTAAAAAGTAGGTGTCGTATATCATCTGGATATTGATTTAAGATTAGATTTGTGACAGATTTTCAGGGTTTTTTTTCTGTTGTCTGCGTAAACTTGTGCAAGACAGATGTGCTTCTCTCCAGCAGGATCTGTCTGTTCTAAGACCTTTTTCTCCGTCTTGAGCCTTTACTTTTTGATAAGCCGCAGAAATTGTCACCAAGATCCACCATGTCTGATGATTAATGCTGACACGTTGTCTGTCCCATTGTGCTGCTGGAGAACTGGAGATACGGACGGCCCTGTGACTCACTTGCCCTCTAGAATGCAAAACTCTATCAAAAGAGGTGTGGTAAAAGAGCCATGAGATAGAACATCGTGACTTCTGTAACCGTGGAAAGTACAGAGAGCGTAGATTTCTATTCTTTCCTTTCAGGAACAGTCAGAGTGCCCTTGGTGGAAATGTTATAATGTAGTCTGATTTAGCCTTTACATCATACAATATCACAATATGTTTAGGCATCCTTGAACATCTCTTATAATGGTTGTATTAAAGCTGTAAATGCAAAGTATTTGCTTTTACTTTCAGTTGGCATTTTTATATATTTTATCGGATAATTCACAAATGATTTTCCTTATGTAATATTCTAGATTTATTCTGTGTTTATAGTGTTGTATAATTGTATGTTTTTGGTTATTTATTACAAAATCATAAGTTTCAGTGACTTTCAGTTCAACTTCATTGAATTCATTAAAAATACTTAAAGGATTAGTTCACTTCCAGAATAAAACTTCCTGATAATTTAATCGCCCCCATGTCATCAAAGCTTTTCATGTCTGTCTTCCTTCAGTTGAAAAGAAATTTAGGTTTTTGAGGAATATTTTTCTCCATATAGTGGACTTCAATGATGAGCAACGGGTTGAAGGTCCAAATAGCAGTTTCAATGCAGCTTCAAAGGGCTCTACATGACCCCTAAAAGTTGTGGTTTAAAAAGTATATAAATTATTATTATTTTTTTTTTTTTCTTTTAGAAAGATAAGACTTTCGTTTTGCTGGATAAGACACTTATTCCTCGGCTGGGATTGTGTAGAGTCCTTTGAAGCTGCCTTGAAACTGCAATTTGGACCTTCAACCCGTTGGCCACCATCGAAGTCCACTATATGGAGAAAAATCCTGGAAAAATCCTGGCATTGCAATTAAAAACTACTGCGTGCAACTATGTAAAAATATTTAGGAGCACTAGCGCGACTGACCCGATCAGCATATTTGTGTTTGCACTGAGGGGAGCTTCAAAGGTCTCTACGTGTTTTTGCAACGTTGAGTAATGCATCACAGACATATCTCATGAATCCTTAATCCTTGAATTAAAGGGGTCATCAGATGCACTTTTACATGTTGTTTGAACATTAATGTGTGCTGGCAGTGTATGTACAAATCTACCCAATAATGATAAAAACCCATGCAGTGGTTTTTAATTAATCTGTAAAAATAATATCCCCTTTTTCAAATCGAGCCATTCTCAGATGCCTGTCGTTGTGGCATCACACCAACAGAGGCCGCTCCAATGACAGTTGATTGACACGAGCGTCTTACCTCAGATCAGCTGTCACAGTCCGCCCTCTTTGTTTCAATGCTTGAGCAGGGATGTAAATTAGACAAGAATATCTCCGATTGAGCGATTGAGGTGTTGTGTTGCTGGATGTAATAATGAACATAGTGGTCGTCATTTTCTCCCGACATCTGAGCCGCTGAAGATGCAGTGAATCACGTTTGTTTGTGAATGGAATGCACCTCCCAATCTACATATATCCGTCCATGTTCGCACAAATCATTCGTGATCCAGCTTCACTTACAGCAGAAGTGAGTATAAGGGTTTTTTCTGCTAAATGCGGCTAAAGTAAACAAGCTCGTCATTCCACAGAGAGAAGAGAGGGGCGGGGCGAGCAGAGCTCATTTGCATTTAAAGCAGCCTCAACCAGAATGAGATGATTTTTGCAGAGCTGATTTTGGCAAGGTAAAAAAGGGTGTTGTTTTACACAACCATTGGAAATTTTTAACCAAAGTATATTGGAGACTTTTCATTAAGACCCTAAAGAATCATATCAACTTGTGGAAAATCGGAAGGGCATCGGATGACCCCTTTAACAGAGCGTAGAGAGAGTGTAAATAAGAGATTCGTTGTGCAGTGTAGAGCACTTTGTTGATTATAATGGAACTTTGTGAGATCGCGATGAACTAAAATGAGTGACAGCTTTTAATGATTTTTAAGGGAGTTTGTAAATGAGATATTGATTTTATACAACAGTTAAATAAAAAAGAAGTTAATATTATTACACTATTACCTGATTTTGCTCTATTTTGTCATCAAAAATAGTTTGAAACAAGTCACAACTGAGTTGCTGCACATCTCCATTCAAACACGCCGGTATTTCGTTTATGAATGAATGTGTGTTTTTAAATGAATCTAGCGAGTCGATGATTCAATTTCCCATTCATGAAGACAGTCACTTGCTTTATTCCTTTAATCAGACGTTCGAACGAATCAAATGAATGAATGATTCAGTAATTAAATCTTGACTTGCCGCCACCTACTGGCAGTTTTAGTTTCATTTTTAAAGTATAATTTCAGTTATTTAAATCATTAATATTTATATATTTATAATTTTATATTTAAAACATTAATCTCAACATGAATTTATTGCACTCATGCCACCCCTGAGCCTAATTAAACATGAAAACATACCTACAAGACACTTTTGTGTTCTTCTGTGCCACCTCTATAGTACAAATTAATTTTGTTAATACTGATTTCATTTGATTGACAACTTATTATTATTCTGCTTGTTGTTATTCTGTTAAAATAAAAATGAGAATTTTTTTTTAATTAGAAAAGCTTATAAAATATAATTTGTTTTTAAATTTGACAAAAGATGACATACTTTTAATAAAGTTAGAAAAATGCCATTACAAAAGTAAAAACTAAATTCCCCTGTAAATCACTTTTAGGAGTCAAATATCACCTCGTAATGGAAAGGCTTTATTATTATTAATTAGAAGGTCACAAACATTAATTTCTTTTCAGCTGAAGAAAGAAAGACAAGAACATCTTGGATCACATGAGTGAGTAAATTATCAGGTAATTTTTAATCTGGAAGTGAACTAATCCTGTAATTAAAAATTGACTCACAGTTTACATTACTGTTCAAACTTTTTTTTTTTTTTTTTTTTTTTATAAATTAATAATTTATTCCGCAATTATGTATTAAACTGATAAAACTCACAGTAAAGACATTTACAGAAGATTCATATTTAAAATAAATGCTGTTTCTTTGAACTTTCTGTTCATGATCCTGAAAAAAATGTATCACGGTTTCCACAAAAAAAATATTAATCAGCTGTTGACATTGATGATAAAATGTTTTTGAGCACTAAATCAGTATATTAGAATTATTTCAGTAATCGGTGAATGTTGTGACGCTGATCTTTAGTGCATGTAAACCTATTTCATAACAGACATCACTGAAAGTATTGACTTCTTGTGAGTCAGATGTTGTTTCAGAAACTGCTCTGACGGATTCAGTGAAGGATTCATAAGACTGGTTTAAACCGGTAACAAGAAGTCATTTTGAACTATTCATTACAAGAATCAACTCCTGAAAGTCATTTCCTTTCCAAATCAGATCAAACTGATCATGTTGTAAAATAGGATTCTGTTGCTGTAGATTTTTGCTGTTTCATGAAACATGAGCAGAACATTTCCGTGTAAATTGTATAAAAAAAAAAAAAAAGACTTCAGTGGAAATTGTCTTATTGATATGGGTGCGACAGTTTATACAAATGGATTTATGAAAGGAGGAGTTGTGCACCAGCTGAGCAACTACCATTGAGATTAACAGAAATGTCAACGAGTGGCCTTCACCAGATGTGTTTTCCATGCACAGTGCAAAAACTAATTGATTATGAAATTCATTATTGACTTGAAGGTGATTAGTTGATGCAGCATTAATTTTCAGTCTCACCCACATGCATGATCAGACTGTCAAGTCTGCGGTGTAAATATTGTTGTCTGGGGACAAGACAAAAATAAAGTGCCGCCTCTGGAGGGTGTCATGATGATGGATCGCCCTTATCCCTCAGGGTGGTTCAATAATCAACCCATAATCTTACATGTTAAGATAGAATGAATGAAAGTGTCAGATTTAGTAGTGTAGTAGTGAAGTAGTGTAATAAAGGAAGTCGTCGCCCCAGCCTGTGTACGTTCATGTAGCTGTCACGAGTGACCCAGGATTTGATTTGTAGATTGCTGGCGCTGAATTCCCTGATCTCAGGAGGGTTACTAAAATCCTAATCTAGCCTCAACAGCGTGTGAATGTCATTCTGTTGAAAGATGCCATTTCTCAAAGGCGAGCGATGTAGGATATTGTGAATGCTGTTGCAATGAGCAAAACGAGCCTGGCATTTTGAAGGTGCACTGTAGATCAAATGAATGGCTCCTGCTCTGTTAGTTGTGCATTATTTTCACCACCTCACAGTAGAGGAATCGCGTCCTTGCCGTCTGTGAAGTGTATAATAGATAATAGCAATTATGATCCCTTAATTTTTATAGCAGAATCAACATGACTTCAGGGATGCAGTTGGACTGGTAGATAGTGTGCCTGCCATATTATTTGGAAAGATTGTACCTAGTAGTCCCAAGTTGGTAGGTTTTATGCAGTTAAGCTATAAACCACATTGAACTTTGGCTACTCAGATCACTTTTTTGTCTGAGGAACAATACTTCTGTCCAAAAGATAAAGTGTTTCCTACAGGATTTTGTTTGTGTAGCCAATTCCGCGAGTTTAGTAAGTAATTGGAGACGATTCATTAAAGTGCCCCTGTTATGGATTTTTGAAAATTGCCTTTCATGCAGTGTGTAATATAGCTGTATGAGAATGTAAACAGTCTGCAAAGTTGTAAAGCTGAAAGTGCATCATAAATAAAGTTATTGTCTCTCAAAAGAAAGAGTTGACTCTGAACCGCTGAAACAAGTCCTTTTAAAATCACAACTGACTGGATCTTTGGACCAATCAGGGTAGACTAGCCTCAAGCAATGTCAGGGTTTGGAAAGGTGAATCTTCGAACCAATAGTTGTAGAAGTTGTTGTGAAATAAGGTAATATTAAAGTCATATTAAGAGGAAATGAAAAAGTTTATTGACCTTGCATGCATGTAAACCTGTTGTTGGGAACTCCTTAAACCAAATTATGAACCTTTCAAATAGCATAATAAGGGCACTTTAAACAAGTTAGTCGACTGACCTATTCATTCTGTGATTAACACTAGTGTGTCCCAGATATACAGTTGAGGTCAAAAGTTTATATACACCTTGCATAATCTGCAAAATGTTAATTATTTTACCAAAATAAGAGGGATCATACAAAATGCATGTTTTGTTTTTTTTATTTAGTACTGACCTAAATAAGATATTTCACATACATATAGTCCACAAGAGAAAATAATATTTGAATTTATAAAAATGACCCTGTTCAAAATATTACGTACGATTGATTCTTAATACTGTGTTTCTTTTGTTTAGTGATCGTTTTTTCCTCTGAAGCATCAGTGAGTGTTTGAACCTTCTGTAATAGTTGCATATGAGTTGTTCTCAGTGTGAAAAGATGGATCTCAAAATCATACAGTCATTGTTGGAAAGGGTTCAAATACACAAAAAGGCAGAAAAAACAAAGAGTTTGTGGGACTTGAAGGATTTTTCTGAAGAACAGCAGGCAGTTTAACCGTGCAGGACAAACAAAGGACTCATGAACAACTATCACTAAACAAAAAACACAGCTGTGGATCATTCAGGTAACAACACAGTATTAAGATTCAAGTGTATGTAAACTTTTGAACAGGGTAATTTTTAGAAATGTAACTATTGTTTTCTCTTGTGGACCATATGTAAATGTGTTTTAATTGAAATATCTTTTATTCAGGTCAGTACTAAATAAAAAATAACATGCATTTTGTATGATCCCTCTTATTTTGGTAAAATAATTTGCATTTTGCAGATTCCTCAAAGTGTATGTAAACTTTTGACTTCAACTGTACACTACTATTGAAAAAATTGGGGTCAGACCTCACAGTAATAAATTGCATTTTAAAATGTAGCTAATAAAACAGAAAACATTATACTAAACTGTAATAATAAATAACAATGTTACTGTTTTACTGCTTTTTTAATCAAATAACTGCGGCCACGGTGAGCTTAAGAATTCTTTCAAAAACATTACAAAATCTTAATGACCTCAAAATTTTGACCAGTGTATTAACAGTTTATCAGTTCTCCCAATGTAAATATATTATGCAATTTAGTTTTAACAGGACTAAAAATCATATGAAATCTTTCTTGGTCTTACTCTATAATGTTTTGTTAAATACTACTGTAGATTTAATAAAAGTTGCACACAAGCTGTAGTGATGTTCAGTTTGTAAGGCTACATCTACGTTAATCTGGACGCATCTGAAAATGATGTTTTCGTTTTAATACATTTTCGGTCCACACTAGCGTTTTCATTAATTTTCCAAAATTTCCTCGTCTGCATTGAAACGTCGGAAAACACTGAAATGCTTTATCGTTTTCAAATACCTCCACACTACAACATGGCATTTTCAAATTTATCCACTTTGAAAACCTTTAAAAAATCTGTTTTCCTTGACAAAAATAATGTTGTTTTGTGGATGGAAGGCCAAAATGGAGAGGAAAAAAATGTGTTTTCAAACGAAAACATTTGACTATGGATAAGGCCTAAGTAAATTACCTTGAGTCAGTTCTTTTCTTTTTTTTGTTCACTTAATGCTAAGTGAACAATGTTTATAAAGTAACAACAAGCATCTGGAAAGGTGTTTTAGTATCTGCAACTGTGTATCTTTTAACATAATGTTGTCATATCAACAAACGGCTTCATTTTGTGAAGTCAGAGTTTCAGTATACGTCAGAGCAGTTACTCTGGTTTCATCAGGTCAATTCAGGGAGTTCTTTCAGTGAGGAAATTCATAATTTGTGCGTTTGAACATTTTTATTAAAAGAATATGTTCATAAATCAAACTACTGATGGTGCTGTGCTTATGTTGCGTCACTCAAATAATTTATGATTCTTATTCTTTGCTTTTGTGTGTTATGGTTTGTAGATGGTTTAGTACAGGATTCGCTGCCGTATTTTATTCTATTTTGTATGATATAGATTTCTCAGTTCGCCTTGTGAAACATTCAGGTTTGGCTCTGAAACCATTCAGAAAGCATGGTCGGTTTCATCTGGTTGTTTGAACTTTGCTGTGACCTTGTAGCTTCAGCTCAGAGAGGAATTCAAGATAAGCTCAATGCTCCTCATTGTTTGACTTTGAGTATGCAGGTCTCAACTTCATTCTGTTTTCAACACCGGCGTAATGTTTGGCCATGCCTGTAATGTGCATCTTGAGCAAATTGAGTTCTTTCTTCAGTATTTAGTACACAAAATAATTTCCAAGTATAAATGCTGCCAATTTAAACACCAGTCACATTACCTCATTTCTTCTTGCTACGAAACTGAAAAGGAAAGTTGAATCTCAAAAGTTGTTTTAGGCAGGGTCTAGTGAAATGGCTTTATCTTTTGGTTTAATCTTTAATTCATACATCTTTCACAGACAGCAGTGTCTGTATCTTCTTTGACCCCAGTGTGTCAATACTAGATGAAATTTCACTCGGCACCTGCTGAGAGACAAGAAATGGGCTCCAGGTGGCTGAAAGAAACTCAATTAAAATGAGACAAACAGGAAGGCATTACTGCAGAGAAGGGGTGAAAATGGAAAAGAGCGGTAAACATGTGCCATCACCTGGTTAGTATTAACACCTAGGTGCATGTGGCGGCCTTGACAGCTTGTTTTTTTTTATTTTATTTCTTTTTATTTATTTATTTTTTAAATGCTGTGCTGAGCATTAAAGGGATAGATTACCCAAAAATGAAAATTGTCATTAATTACTCACTCTCATGTTGTTCCAAACCCGTAAGACCTTCGTTCATCTTCAGAACATAAATTAAGATATTTTTGATTAAATCCGAGAGTTTTCTGTCCCTAATGCAACTACTATATTCAAGGCCCATAAAGGTAGTAAGAACATGGTTAAATTAGTCCATGTGACATCAGTGGTTCAACCATAACTTTACGCAGCTACGTGAGTACTTTTTGAAAAAAATAACAACTTTATTCAACAATTTCTTATATTTGAATTTTGCGTCTTGATTTTAAACATTTTGTGTCCAAATTATGGTTTGCCAAAACAACCCAAAATGTGTCATATAATCCACTTTTGTAAGTAGGAAGACACATAAGAAGCACACATTCTCCTCATTATCTAACATTAGCTATATAGGAATCAAACAAGATGCAGTAGCCAGAGGGTCTGTTTGACTATCTTTTCTTGATGGCGTAAAAATTTCAGCATGTTGCTTTGAAGGATGATAGGCTTTAAGTTGACGATAGATGTCTTAATGAAACTATAAATTAAATCTTTTCCCAATAGCCTCAAGTCTACTCTTTAACAATATTTTGTTTGTCCCTGTGAATTTGTTTACTGTACATGAGTGGGGATGAAAAATGAGAACACGCTGCTCTTCATGCTGTCCCTGCGGAGACTCGTGTTTACTTGTGTAAGAGTGTTTGCTCACAGTTGTTTGTACCGACACCCACATCCATACATCTCTAAGCAGGCTAATGCCTCTCTGAATAGTGGAAGAGTGCTGCATACATCACAAAGTTAACACAGAGCTGAGAAGCTATAGAGAAACCCATTTACATGAGAACTCGATTCTAGCCAGATGCACTTCAAAGGCTTTGCTGTTCCCTTTCCGATTTCCACACTGTTGATAAGCGCTTGGCTCATTTGAAAGTTCCAATCTTGCATTTCATTTGTCGAAATGTTAATGGCATTTGAGCTCGTTCTCTGCAAGGGCATATACGCCAATAGAAAAGGGTGAAGTTATTGATGTTTGCAGAGGACGGGCCGCATGATTTCTGTTTAAATGGGGTCTTGGATTGAATTTAATTAATAGAAGTATCCTTGGGTGTCCTGGAAGGGTGGAAAAATAATTGCACGGTATTGATATTTCTTCCTATAATGATCTGTATCTTTCCTCTCTGCTTTACAGTATGAATTTAAAGTGAAGAATATCAAAAAGAAGAAAGTCAACATCATCGTGTCCGTGGATGGGGTCAAAGTAGCGCTGCGGAAAAAGAAAAAGGTGAACTTCTAGTTTCTAGTTTAAAACTTGTTATATTTATTTATTTATTTATTTATTTATTTATTTATTTATTTATTTATTTATTAGTTTTTATTTATTAGTTTATTAATTTTATTCATTTATATTTAATTGTTAATTTTGTTTATTCATTTGTTTATTTTATTTATTTAATATTAATTCTTCTCACATGTTAAAATGTTACCATTTAACAACAAAAAGGTGCTACAAATCTAAATAATTCAGTTATTACAGACAAATATTTTTTTCATATGAAGTATATTGTTTGCAATACTTGATATTGCAAACAATACTTGAATAACTGAATGCTTGTGTTGCTATGCTGCATTCAATTTTATTCAACAAAATCCTTTTTTTAATGCACAAAAGATTATGCACACAAAATGCACTACACTTTAAAAATGCTAGGTTAAATTCAACCTAGCACTGGGTGAAATATGGACAAACCCAGCAATTGTTGTTTTGACCCAGTGATTGTGTTATGTGTTTAACTCAACCTTCAGGCTAGTTTTATTTAACTCAGCTAGTTAAACATATAACCCAACCGATTGGTCAAAACAACTCAATCGATGCACTCTTTAAAAAAAGAAAATGTTGGGTTAAAAATAACCTAGTGCTGGGTGAAATATGGACAAACCCAGCGATTGGGTTGTGTTTAACCCCACCTTCTGGGTAGTTTTATTTAACTCAGCAAGTTAAACGTATAACCCAACTGCTTGGTCAAAACAACCCAATCGCTGCACTCTAAAAACAATGTTGGGTTAAAAACAACCCAGTGCTGGGTGAAATATAAACAAACCCAGTAATTGGGTTGTTTTGACCCAGCAATTGAGCTATACGTTTAACCTAGCCTTCTGGGTAGTTTTCTTTAACACAGCTAGTTAAACTTATAACCCAACCACTTGGTAAAAACAACCCAATCGCTGCACTCTAAAAACAATGTTGGGTTAAAAACAACCCAGTGCTCGGTGAAATATGAACAAACCCAGTGATTGGTTAAATGTTTATCCCAACCTTTTGGGTAGTTTTATTTAACTCAGCTAGTTAAACGTATAACCCAACCGATTGGTCAAAACAGCTCAATCGCTGCACTCTTAAAAAAAAATGTTGGGTTAAAAACAACCTAGTGCTGGGTGAAATATGAACAAACCCAGTGATTGGGTTGTTTTGACTAAACAGATAGGTTGAATGTTTATCCCAACCTTCTGGGGTAATTTTATTTAACTCTGCTAGTTAAACGTATAACCCAACTGCTTGGTCAAAACAACCCAATCACTGCACTCTGAAAACAATGTTGGGTTAAAAACAACCCAGCGCTGGGTGAAATATGAACAAACCCAGTGATTGGGTTGTTTTGACCCAGCAATTGAGTTATACATTCAACCCAGCCTTCTGGGTAGTTTTCTTTAACCCATCTAGTTAAACTTATAACCCAACCACTTGGTCAAAACAACCCAATCGCTGCACTCTTTAAAAAAAACGAAAACAAAAGAAAACGTTGGGTTAAAAACAACCCAGTGCTCAGTGAAATATGAACAAACCCAGTGATTGGGTTGTCTTGACTAAACGGATAGGTTAAATGTTTAACCCAGACTTTTGGGTAGTTTTATTTAACTCAGCTAGTTAAACATGTAACCCAACTGCTTGGTCAAAACAACCAAATTGCTGCACTCTAAAAAAAAAAAAAATGTTGGGTTAAAAACAACCCAGCGCTGGGTGAAATATGGACAAACCCAGCGATTGGGCTGTTTTGACCAAACGGTTGGGTTAAATGTTCATCTATTGCTTAAAAATTAAACAAAAGTTTGCCCATATTTCACCCAGCACTGGGTTGTTTTTAACCCAGCATTTTTTAGATTGTAGGAACTCTATATCAATATTTTCTTGTGTTTGAGATTCTAGAGTACTACTGTAATAATCTGTAATTGGCTTTTATGAATGAAAATACTGTGCTATAAGTTGTGTTTTTGTGCTGTAGTAGGAATTGATTCATTGTAAGTGTTAACTTCCAATATTGAACATATTACATAACACATCTAGAGGCAAGTTGATTCAGTACCAGTCTGCTATGGGTGGATTGCTTAAATTTGATAGCAATAACTGCAGGTCATGATTTAGATGGGGGTGATGGTAGAAATCAGGTACAGGCTTCAAATAGCTTTAAGCTTAAAGACTTGGGGATTGATCCTGAAGTTTTTTTTTTCTTTCTTTTTTTTTTAAGTTTAGATGAGAATAACACTTACATCACAGTGCTGCTCTGCTGTGTCTACCCTTTGGCAAGACACTTTGCCTTAAGGAGGTTTCCAGGATAGTTTTGTCCTTTAGCAAGATGCTTAGCTCAAAGTTAATGGGTACAGTCAGTCTCTGCAATTTCTGCATCTTAAGTTGCCTCATGCTGTTCATTTAAACATAAATTATTGATTTCAACAGGTGCTTTATCTCATGGTCTAATTTGGTGCTGGTACCTAAATGAGAAAATTGATAGAGCAAGCTTCTGCCACGGATAAATTATCATACATTAAAGTCTTGTGGTGTACTGAAATGATCACTTTCATTTCCTGCAGAAAAAAGAATGGACCTGGGATGAAAGCAAGATGATGGTGATGCAAGACCCAATATACAGGTGCGAAGCTTCATAAAATATGTCTTTTATTTTAACTGCATTCAGCACTTGACCAATGTAGCTGTCAGTCCTGAAAGTGAGTGAGTAATGCTGTGAGTCAGCTCTCAATGGGAGGCTTTCAGTGGGGAAGGAGAATTAAATGATCGTGTCATGTTTGCCCCTAAAATGGGTACCTAAATATATCACCTTCACACTCACAATGGCAATGTTCGCAGTCGGTGTTTAAGATTGACAGCCGTTTTAGTAGCAAGCAGGAGTCTCAGATTGTCTGTACAACAGCCTGTTATGATCAAATTATGTCTGAATGGATGGGTAACTGAAGTCAGTCTCCTTCTCTAACTTGAAAGTAATGACCATAATAATAGAAGTGATGGGTATTTTGATTCTTTTAGCGTTGATGTAATTTCCCCCTTTTTTTTTTTTTAAATTTTTGATTTACATACAGATTTATGTTTATACAATAGGGGACAACCAATATGTGTTTTTCAGGGCTGATGTCGATGCTGATTATTACAGATCAAGTAGACCGATAACCGATATTTGAACCGATATAAATGTCTGGTGGAAAAATGAAGATTAATGACAAAATTAAGAACAACAAGGGTTCTGACAAAAAAACTTTCTTCAAATGCTTTTTAAATTAATTTGTGGGCAAATCGGTTTTGAAAACGACCGATGCTTAAAAAATGCTTAATACAGGCACCGGTAATTGGTCAACCCCTACTCTAAAATATCTGCTTGTAAAATAAAGATCTCAACTTCATTTTCTTGATTAACACCCCAAAACCATATTTTGCTACTGTTTCAAGTTATAAATATTTAAATATGGCAATGTGTAATTCCTTAATCTTTTAAAATATATCTCTAAAATATCTATTTGTAAAATAAAGATTTTACATCATAATTGTATGGTAGCAAGTTTTGAGTATTTAAATATGGTCATCTGTAATTCCTTAATTATTTCTAAAATATGTGTATAAAATATGTATATCTAAAATATCTATTTGTAAAATAAAGATCTGAACTTCAATTTCTTGACTTGCACGCCAAACCATATTTTGCTGCTGCTTCAAGTTATAAATATTTAAACTAGGGCTGTCATAAAAATAATAATCGCAAACATAAAAAAGTTTGAGTCTAATATATGTGTGTGTAATTATGTGTATGTATAAATACATGCACATTCATTTATATATTTAATTTATATTATATATAAAAAAAAATATTTTGTACATAAATAACATTTCTCTTAAGTATACATAATTGCACAGTATCAAGTTGTAAATATTTAAATGTGTTCAAAAATGTGTAAATATTTAATATTTAAATATGGTCATGCGTAATTACTTTAAAAAACGTCAATAAAATATCTGTATCTAAAGTATCTATTTGTGAAATAAAGATCTCGACTTCATTTTCTTGTTTAGCAGCCCAAACAAGTCAGAAAACCATATTTTGCTGTTTCAGGTTATAAATATTTAAACATAGCAATGCTGGATTACTTAATCTTTTAAAATAGATCTTTAAACGATCTGTATCTAAAATATAAATTTGTGAAATAAAGATCCTGCATTTTACACCATAATTGCACGGTGTCAGGTTGTGAATATTTAAATATAGTCATGCGTAATTCCTTAATTACTTTAAAACGTGTCTATAAAATATGTATATCTAAAAATCTATTTATAAATTAAAGATCTCTACTTAATTTTCTTGATTAGAACCCCAAACAAGGCAGAAAACCATATTTGCTACTCATTCAAGTTATAAATATTTAAACGTAATTTTCTTTAATTTTCTTTAATTTCTTTAATTTCATAACCTGAGAGAGTTGGCATCCTTAAAGGCGTAGATCACCCTCATGTCTTTCCAAACCCATAAGACTTTGGTTAATCTTCAGAACACAAATTACAGTATTTTAATGAGACCTGAGAGACTTCCATCCCTCTATTGAAAGTCCGGGTAACCAAAACTTTAAAAATCTGAAAAGGTTATGAAGACACCATAAAACAAATCTATATGAATCAAGCAGTTGAATCCAAGTCCTGTGAAGAGATACGATTTCATATGATGCATTTTATAAGATGAACAGATTTAATTTAGGCTATTATTCTATTATCTATATAATATGACATCTTTAACTCTGAACACAGACTGCAAGAAAACAACCCACAAAGCAAACTCTTCCTCTGAATTTCATTGTGACCACTCAGTCAATTTAGATATAAAAAATGTGCTTTCATAACTGAGCTGTGTGAATGTAGCCAATGTGATTTCGCTGTTACTGATGTTTTGCTTTCAGGGTCTAATTCTCCATTGAACTCAAAGTAGTTTGCAGCAACCTGTGTCACACTGAACAGATGAGTCCTTTTTAAAGTCTGTGATTATCTTCGGTATTTCTCCACATTATGAGGCTTGCAGTGACTGGCTCTGAAATGTCACACATGCTTAACCACTGTTAATGTGCTTCATTTCATGTAATGATAAAAGAAGTCAAACAAACACCAAAACGACAAGCCGATCGACATAAAGCATCTGACTTAGACATGTGAAGAGGCTTCAGTTATTGACCAGAACAATTTAATAAATGAAGCTGAGAGATTTAATTGCACTCAGTTTCATTTAAGTAATTAGACAGTGGGAAGCTCAATTAACACTGGGATTAATCTTCTGATTATGCAAATTAGGACGTTCAGTGTTTTGCAGATTGGAAAAATCAATGTGCATTGCACAATCTACTCATTGTATTGCAGCGTATTGAGTGCATCCTTATAGTAATGTATTCTGGAGTCTCTCAAGGAGAATCTGAGTGAATTTTGCAGGGCAGATCAGTGTGCGTGCTGTTTGCTGACTGTGTCTGTCAAAGCCTGGATAATGAGATGTTGTGGTTAGAGTTCAAATCTTTGGATTAGTCCAAAGAAAGCAGCGGTCTCAACCCTTGTGGGGACTGTCATGCAGCTGGGACAGCAGACAAGGTCATTGTTACCTTACAGACATTTCACACCCAGCCACTGAGTGTGTTCCTCTAAGCTTAGCTGTGGAGGATGCAGGACCCAATTTACCAGTCGCTGACAGACTTAATGAAAAATGAGAGGACTGCCGCACTATGTCATCGGTATTAATCTTCTCTTGCACTTACGCCCTGGTACTAAGCATCAGGCTGATTCAAATCTAGCAGGGAACAACTGCATTGTCACTAAAACTACAGCCAATGCTAACCACAGGATCGTCTTCTGAGACATGAAGTGAAAAGATGACAAGGAGCACGTTATAAAGCTCTGAGCAGCTTTAAATGTGGCTGGTTCATAGCAC
This sequence comes from Cirrhinus mrigala, assembly GCA_036247105.1. Lineage (NCBI taxonomy): Eukaryota > Metazoa > Chordata > Actinopteri > Cypriniformes > Cyprinidae > Cirrhinus > Cirrhinus mrigala. The sequence goes on along the minus strand of CM070012.1, from coordinate 22,191,836 downwards.
ATGACCTGACAGCTGAGATGTAGTCTTTTTTCTTGTATCCACAATACTGCAGCCACCGGGAATTCAAGTATTTTATCTAGGATTCAGTTGATCCCTGAGACTCAAGGGCATTCAGTGAAAGGCGGTCAGGTTGGCGTGTCTGTAAAAAAAAGACAGAATTATGGAGTATAAAGCACTTGTTCTTTCGTGAGTCTGTTTTTGGGTTACAAGCAATTTTATATATATATATTTTTTTTTTTTTTTTTTTTTGGAGTTATCTCAATAACACAAAGCTGTTACTTTATTTTTTTATTGTTTATTTATGTTATTAAACGGTAAATTATTGCACCTTTCTGTATTTTATTATGTCATGGTTTATTTTTGATTAAACAGGTTTATTATTGTATGTTCTTTTGGCCTTTCATTTATTTTATAGCTTTTAAATTCGTTTACTGAAAAAACAACAGCAGCATCAGTATGGTGTAACTACATTTATTTGAAAACATTTATTTTGAAACATTTATTTCGAATTAGTGATGGAGGCTTAGGCTGTTAAACTGTCAACCTGAGATTTGAATCCATGGAAGGAAGTAGTTTGCACAAAAGAGGGTTTTGAAAGACTCCGTTGTTGTTTCTCATGTATTTGCACACTTGTGTCATCGAACTGTTGTATAAACACAATATCATGCTCGTAGCTGTGCGATATGGCTGTATATCGACACGCTGTCATTACCTTCGGTCTGTTACTGCTACTCGTGTGATATTGCTCATACTTGGGGTCTGTAAGATGGAATTTTTTAAGAATGTGTTAAATTAATCAAAAATGACATAAAATGTTGCAAAAACTGAGAAATGATGATATGCATACGATGATTTTTGAAGGATCATGTGACAAGCAGTTATTTGAAGTTGTAATAATATTTCTCAAGGTTTTTTTGTATTTTTGATTTAATAAATTTAGTCATTTGAATTGAGCAAAAAGTAGGAATTGTAGGAAAAAAGTACTATTAATGCAGTATTTCACACAAAATAAAAGTTCTAGCTTTTAATGCAATATTTTGTCCATTTTTGATTGATACAATTTCTTTTTACACTTTTTTTCATTTTTTTTTTTTTCTCCTCTTTCCCCTATGCATTTGGTGGATGTTTTTATCCAAAGTGACTTTATAATGCTAATGCATTCCATGGGAATAAAACCCATGATTCAACATGCTTGTTTTGTATCAGACTCCTGTCACAGTATACGCTAATTCAGTATTCAACCATATGCAGTAGTCCTAAGTTCATGAATTTCCTAGCTCTTAACATTTTCCAGTGATTACACTGCAACTTCCCTGTAACATCAGTTTCGAATTCACACTTTTGCTGTTCATTCAGTTTGGTGATCAAACCTAGCCATAAGTACACTTAAGTACCGACGTCTGCTTACTGAGCAGATGTTAAAAATCAGTCTTGAATATAAGGGCATGCAATAATTTTGTTAACACTTTATCTTTCCTTGATCACAACATTGGGATCGGTCCAATACAATAGCCAACATCTACATCAGCACTGCTGCAAAAGCCCCAGAAAGCATCATCTCCCAGGCAACATGTGAGCGCGGCGTCCCCATTAGAATATGAAAAGCTTTCTCCATCGTCCTTGCTCAAGGGTATGCGCGTGAGCACGTGTGCGTTTGTTTGTGTTTGTTTGTGTGTTGAGGACACACAAACCATTAGTGGTGTTTTATGAATACACCCCCATTAGTGTCAGAGTCTACACACAAGCAGGCAGTAATACATGACTCCATGATTAAAACTCGGGCATGATGGATACCTCACATACTGGCATCTTCATGTTTTTGCAAGGTTTCCAGAATTGGCAGGCATGCGTTTCTCCCAAATGCATCTCTCTCTTAACGCAGATCGCTTGTAGTTTCTGTTTTTGTGTAGAAATATGGTTTTAGGAGACGTTTGGCAAGATATATGTGATCGCTCGTCCAGATCCAAACATTCCCTTCGCCAATATCATCGGTGAAATACTTCACACAGTTCCCGCAAGAGGCGGAATGCATTACAGTACTCGGCGAAAAGCACATAATCTCAAGATAATAAATAATGAGTGGCTGGTTTTTGTACCTACAGGCTCTGATCAATGTGTTTATGAGTCTACCCCCTAGAAATGTTCACTGAATCCATATAGTGTGTGTGGCTGATTGCTGGCTGAAAGAATAGACCAGCATATGAATCAGGTCACCTGTCATGGTTATAAATAAAGCTTGAATCTGGCTGATCAGAACAACAAGGACTACGTTCAATGTTTGTACAGCAAACAATGAAGGCTGCATGGACAGCTGAATGCCTAGTGGCAGGTTTTAATATTTTCTGGAGCTTTGAAGAACTTGCTTTACTGCTTAATAACAGGATTTTATGTGATGCAAGGTTTTTGTCCAGTATGTACTCCTTGGGAGTCTTTGTCGTCAGATGGAAATTTCATAACTTTCTCTATGTACGATTTAACCAACCCTCAATATAATTCAGGTCCCAACACAATAAACGTAAAATCATTCTTTGGCTTTATACTGCCTGTCTAGTTGAAATGTGCAGTTATGTTTGGGTAAAATGTTCTTTTAATTTAAAAAATGTCACTACATTTGTTCAAAGGTTTATAGTTGGTAAGAGTTGTTGTTTTTTTTGTTGTTGTTGTTGTTGTTGTTTTGTTTTTGAAGAAGTCCCTTATGCTTACCAAGGCAACATTTATTTGATTAAAGGATTGGTTCACTTCCAGAATAAAAAAATCCTGATAATTTACTCAACCCTGTGTTATCCGAGATGTTCGTGTCTTTTTTTCTTCAGTTAAAAAAGAAATAAAGGTTTTTGAGGAAAACATTGCAATATTTTTCTCCATATAGTGGACTTCAGCTGGGATCAGCAGGTCCAAATTGTAGTTTCAATGCAGCTTCAAAGGACTACACAATCCCAGTCGATGAATAAGGGTCCCATCTAGCGAAACGATTGGTCATTTCCTAAAAAAATAAAATAAAATGTACATACTTTACCACAAATGCTCATATTGCACTAGCTCGACTTCACACTTTACGTAGTCACATTGGAAAAGTCACGCATGACAAAGGTGGAAAGACCGACCTCGTGTTTACAAAGCAAACATGCAAAGAAAGTCAAACATCATTTACAAAAAAAAGGCAAAACATGATTTTGGAGTAATGCATGAAGTTGAAGACGTGCTGAGCTAGTGCAAGGTGAGCATTTGTGGTTAAAAGAATAAGGGTCTTATCTAACGAAACAATTGGTCATTTTCTAAAAAAAAAAAAATAAATAAAATGTATATACTTTTATTTTATCTTTTATTTTTTACCACAAATGCTCATCTTGCACTAGCTCGACTTCACACTTTACGTAGTCACATTGGAAAAGTCACGTGTGACAAAGGTGGAAAGACCAACCTCGTGTTTACAAAGCAAATGTGCAAAGAAAGTCAAACATCATTTACAAAAAAAGGCAAAACTTGATTTTGGAGGATATTGGAGTAATGCATGAAGTCGTAGATGTGCATTGCGGAGCTAGTGCAAGATGAGCATTTGTGGTTAAAAGGTATATACATTTTTATTAAAAAAATAAATAAATAAGACTAATCGTTTCACTAGATAGGACCCTTATTCCTCAGTTGGCATCGTGTAGAGCCCTTCAAAGCTGCATTGATGCTGCTATTTGGACCTTCAACCCACTGATTCCCATTAAAATCCAATATATGGAGAAAAATCCTGGAATGCTTCATTACTTTTCAACTGAAGAAATAAAGACATGAACATCTTGGATGACATGGAGGTGAGTAAATTATCAAGAAATTTTAGTTCAGGAGTGACAATATGTGAGGAGGAGTTAACAATATGTGAGTACATGTTCTTGTGAATGACCTAACCACCCAAGTTGTGATCATTTAAAAAAAAAAAAAGAAAAACTCTGATTTATGTTGTAGAATTTGGGAATAATCCAGTTTTTCTAGCACGTATTTTGATAAACAGCCCTATGGAACAACCTTCATGGTCCTAAAACAAGCACTCGGCCACAAATCTTCCCTCTATATTCGCCTCGTGCTTTAAGGGAGCAGTTTTAGAATGTAGACAACCAAAATATCTTATTCCTCATTCTCCCACTGTAGCGTCGGCTAAAATGGACCATGAAAATTCAAAAAAGCTCATTCTAAATGCCATCCCATGCCTTCATAATACCTGTTTTATTGGCTTCTCATTCTTATGCTCTAGCAGCAGACCATAATTGGGTGGGTGTTGGAGGAAAAAAAAAATCTTATCATGTAAGCCATAGCTCTACTGCTTGACTGCTTTTTTTTGTTACAAAGCAGAGACTCTTCATTTTATTCCTTTAATGAGAGTTGCTGTGGTGATGCAGTTTCACTTTATTATTTGTTTAATTTAATATCCCCCACACTTTAACCTGATTAAGCAGTATTTCAGTGTTTTAGCTCTGTTCCAAGTTCGTCATTCGTTCATCCGTTGTGGATCATCTTATGACGAGCGGTCAGACAGACAGTTGTTTACACCTGGTACTGACACGCATTTCAAATGTGATCGCTTGTGATCGGGTTTCGAAGGAAGGGCCCTTAGGACAGCGGTTGATTGACAGATGATCATGTCTGAGATTCTTCAGGATGGCTTTGCTTTGCACTGCAAGTTCTGTGTGATATTTGATGCATGCATTGCTGGTTACATGTGTACAGTTGAAGTCAAAAGTTTGCATACACCTTGCAGAATCTGCAAAATGTTTAAAATTAAGAGGGATCATACAAAATACATGTTATTTTTGTATAGTACTGACTTGAAAAATATATTTCACATAAAATGTTTACATATAGTCCACAAGAGAAAATAATAGTTTGATTCTTGATTCTTAATACTATGCTGTTACCTGAATTATCCAAAGCTGTGTTTTTTGTTTTGTAATAGTTGTTCATGAGTTGGTTGTTTGTCCTCAACAATTAAACTGCTCACTGTTCTTCAGAAAAGTCCTTCAGGTCCCACAAATTCTTTGGCTCATCAGCATTTTTGTTTTTGAACCCTTTCCAACAATGACTGTATGATTTTGGACAATGGAGGGACTCATATGCAACTATTACAGAAGGTTCAAACACTCACTGATGCTTCAGAAGGAAAAATGATGCATTAAGAGCTGGGGGTGTAAACTTTTGAACGGAATGATGTGTGCATTTTCCTTATTTTGCTTAAATATCATGTTGTTTTTTTTGTTTTTTTTTCATTTAGTACTGTCTTTCAGAAGCCACAGAAGATAGTTACATCTTCCCTAGAAGACAAAATTAGTTAAATTTCCCCTGAACTTCAAAAGTTTTCACCCCCGGCTCTTAATGCATCATTTTTTTCTTCTGGAGCATCAGTGAGTGTTTGAACCTTCTGTAATAGTTGCATATGAGTCCCTCAGTTTTCCTCAGTGTGAAAAGATGGATCTCAAAATCATTGTTGGAAAGGGTTCAAATACACAAAAATACTGAAAAACCAAAGAATCTGTTGGACCTGAAGGATTAAATAGTGGGCAGTTTAACTGTTCAGCACAAACAAGGGATTCATGAACAACTTTCACTGAACAAAAAAAAAAACCCCACAGCTGTGGATCATTCAGGTAACAACATCATATTAAGAATCAAATATATGTAAGCTTTTGAACAGGGTATTTTTTTATAAATTCAACTATTATTTTTTTTCTTGTGGACTATATGCAAACATCTTATGTGAAATATCTTATTCAGGTCAGTACTAAATAAAAAATATGCATTTTGTCTGATCCCTCTTGTTTTGGTAAAATAATTAACATTTTGCAGATTATGTGTATAAACTTTTGACTTCAACTGTATAGTTCAGTTACTGGACCCAATTTACATCTGTATATAGTTCTAGTCCACTTGTGATCAGATTACAACAAAATGCATGTTAATACCAGGTTTACACGGGGAAATCTGACAGTATCAAATTCAAGGATATCTGTCTTTATCATAAAGCCTAATTGTTGAGTAGGGAAAGGGTGTGAAGACCAGGTTATGGGTGGTGGCAGTTTGATTTTAGTGTAAATGTAGTAATTAGGCAGTCACTCTTCTGTGTGCACTAGTGCATTTTATGTTATTTCCTGTTCAGTGCACATGGCATTGCTGTCAAATGTTGTTCTAAGCACACTCTGATAACAATATTATTATCCAAATTGTTTCCTACATTCTTTGACCAATGAAAGCTTTGATCACAATGAAGTTAGTCAATGCAACTGCAACTTCAGTTCAAAGAGAGACCATTTTGTTTTTTCCTGTTTAATTGCGTTTTTCTACTCTGCTGAAATGGGAGCTAGTGCATTTTTAGTTTGATGTCGTTATGCAAAACAGATTTCTGGTGTTTTCCAGTTCTTAATTATCAGCTACCATTCAAAAGCTTGGGGTCAGTAGGATATTTAATTATTTGCTTGAAAGAAATTAAAGGGCTAGTTCATCCAAAAATGAAATTCTGTCATTAATTACTCACCCTCATGTCGTTCCAAACCTGTAAGACCTTTGTTTTTCTTCAGAGCACAAATTAGGATATGTTTTATTCTGACTATGCATAGACAGCAATGCAGCTGACACATTCAATGTCCAGAAAGGTTGTAAGGACATTGTTAAAATAGTCCATGTCATGTGATGTTATGAAGCTACAAGAGGTTCCAGGTCTGAAACTTGATTGGATGAGCCATGTCTGAAGTTGTACTAAAAGTGATGTATGCAAACCAGTGGCTGTACATCTTAAATTGAATTCTGTTTTAATGTGCCAAGTTGCTATATTGCTTGGCGGCTACACATGAGCTGAATTACTTGGCAGAATAATTGTTTATTTTGATTCTTTTTAATAATTTACTTATTCCCTGAACATTGGTTTGTTATATGAACTATGAGCCAGTCAAGGCCGTGTGCTACAGTGTTTCTATAGTGATGTTGTGCCACTAATTGTGGTGATTGTGCTGTTTTTTTAGTCTGTCATTTTAACAGGTCTGTCTAGACTGGCATCCAGTTTTCTGTTTTGCTAGTAATATGTACAGATGTGAATGTGTACTCACAGTAAGTGTACATATTTACAAAGTACTACTGTACGTGTCTGCATGCTGGGAGGAACTGTGTGAAGCTTTACATTTGAATTCTGTACAGCAATGCATAACCCAGCATGAGATGTTGAAGAGTCAGCAATGTAGCATTTCCCAAAAGCTTTCTTTTATGTAGTTCACTTTCCCCAGATTTTTTCTTTCTATATCCTGCTACCCTTTATCAGTTAAGTGTGCAGGAAAGATTGTAAGCCCTTCTGGGAAATCTTTTTCCATACTGACACAAGGGTGTAGTTGTCTGTGTCTTATTAAAGTTCTGACTTGTTCCCATCTAGAAGTTGATCATTTAATCATTTCCTTCAGTGATTCCTGCCTCTTCTCAAACTTTTGCTAACTAGAAAAGTGTAGACATTTTCCCCCAAGTAACTTTCTGTAAGTGGGTCTTTCTTATACTTCTAATTATTTTTTCATATGTAGGAATAAATATTTGATTGCTGCAATGATGTGCATTCAGGTTTATCAAAGCTTTCGGTGGTTTGCAGTTTTAGCAGTTCAATAAAAGACATGAATGTCAGATGAGTTTGGTTAGCTTTGTGGGTGTTTTCATGTAAAAGTCTAAGACCACATTGCAAAGCTGTTTTTAATAAACTTTTGTTTGTTTGCTTGCTGCTTTGTTTGCAAATATATTTGATTAATTTATGATCTAATTAAAGTTGTTGTAAAATAATACAGAAGTAAATAGTTAAAATTCTGCGCTGTAACTTTATTTAAACCAGAAAATAAACAGTTTTGTGTTATTTATTCAATTTATCAAAAAAGCAAAGTAGCTGTTTTTGAACTTTATTTTAGGTTTTTCTAACACTTTTGAAAAGCTGGAAAGTTGAAAATGAAGGTTTTAAGGTTTTTAAGCTTTTATTTATTGAAATTTCGAAAAGGTTGACAATATTTTATAGCTTCTCAAGACTTGTATCTCAAGACTCACAATAACTGTGAATTTATACAATTAAGTTTCTTTAAATTTGAACAGTGTTTGTCCCCGTTATACATATTTTATTTAATTTTATTACTTATATTATTTACTTATATTTGTTAATATTATTTTATTTTATTTGAGGATGAAAAAAATAAAATCTTCTTGCTCAGAGCTTCCCAGCCCCACTGCACCATTATTATACATTATATTGTGCATACTCTTAGTGTATTCTATACTTATTATGTTTATTATTATTATTATTATTATTATTATTATTATTATTATATGCATGTATACACAGAGAATATACACATTCAGATTTTATTTTTTTTTTAATTTTGTTTAAAGCCTTTTTATTAATATTTGGTATATATGTATTTTGTACATGTGTATATGTATATATGTATGTATATATTATATATATTTTTATTATTTATTTTATTTTAAATTGACAATTTCAAAAAGAAAAAGGATATACATTTCATATATTTTTTTTGTTCAAAGCCTTATTAATATTTTATATATTTTAACATAATTTTAAAAAGAAAAAGATGTTAAAACATGAAACATGTAAATATATATAAAATAAAATTTAAATAAAATAAAATATGAACACTTCTTTTGTTAGAATATGAAAGTTTTATTTTATTTTATTTTATTTTATTTTATTTTATTTTATTTTATTTTATTTTATTTTATTTTATTTTATTTTATTTTATTTTATTTTATTTGTAAGCTTATTTAAAAACTGATTGAGTCTAAGAGTAGGAATATCTGCAAAAATGTTGATCTAATTATGCATATAAAAGCATTAATTAAATAAAAAACACAAGGATAATGTTGTTTGTTGTCTCTCCAGAACATGGAGAATGACTATTGGAAGGGTACAGTAGGTTTGAATTGCAAATGTCTCTTGTGGAATGACCTTGGTGCTCTTCAGAACTCTGAACTCATTCAGCAGACATTTTCATCAGCAGAGTAGACGAGGGAACGCCAGAAGGAAAACTGCTGACACATTGGCTGATTGGAATTGATACTGGATGGCATAGTTTTAGCCATGCAGTCTTTCTTATACCACTTATGCAAGTAATACGGCTTTAGGACTGCGTCACATTGAGTAATGTTATTGCTAACAAACTTTAAGTTTCATTGAAAGTCGTAGACCATCCGTTCCATATTGCTTTATTTTAGACTACTTATTTCTTGCTAAAAATGTACTTTTTGGAAATGTCCTGCAAGCTAATCGTGCTTGAGAGTAGGTCTGAACGGCTGTCATTATTGTATGCGTTCCTTGAGGAAAGTCACAGATGAATGCTATCAATTTATGTGCCAGACGGATACGTAATTTCCTTCGCTCTGTACCCGCTCTCCCATTTGCGTAAACCTCATCGCACATCACATTTAGCTTGTAGCACTGCATCCGATATTCCATGAATACATAAAAGGTCCAGCACATTGGTCTTCTAAATGAGCCTCCGGAGGCCATGCAGGGTGTGAGGTGTGTGGCTAATGAAATGTGCCGAGCACGTCCTCTGTTTGTGTGTGATTACTGTCGGAATGCTCTGAATGGCTGTTGATAAAGCAGAAGCGGAGGCAGATTTGCCCTCGGCAAGGCTTATTGCGTAGAAGGAGGGTTGTCTGTTTTTCTTTATTTAGTGTTAAACTCAATTACAAGAGGCTTGGAAAGTCATAAACTACAACTTTTTAGTGGAGACCGTCCATGAGAACCCAGCACACACCTCCAGAACAGTATTATTTGAGACTTCGCTGGTTTAAGCCTAACCTGAAGGGATGCTCATAAAACCTTCAAATATCCCACACAGTTTGATCCTTAGCCAAGCTTGACGAAGTTTAACTGAGCAGCTCGTACAGTACATGGGGTCGACTGCATCATCTTCACTTCGGTGAATTCAGTAATGTGAGTGTTGAAGTTTGGAAAGGCACCTTAAGCACAATTTTGAAGCTTGATGCTCTCATTTTATTTTCATAGCTACTTTTTTGATAGATTGAAGCATATTTTGATGGACTGTGAAGTATTGAACTCCTCTAGGGCTCTTTACTTTTTCTTATAAAAAAATATTTTTAAGAAGGTGAGACTAGTTTTATTTACATTTTTTTTTAATCAAATACAAACATTAAAAACCTTTTATTAAAGTGTTTTTTTTAATAAAAGATTTAATTTATTTATTAGCATTTTATTTGTTGTTTTATAGGTTATTTACTACTTTTGTTTTTCACTTGTTTTCTCACCATGAATATAGTATGGTGATTTATTGAATCATGAATATATGGTGATTTATTATCAACACTCATGATGATCATTTAGTAGGTATGAGTTAGGTAATTTTTTCATATACAGTAATGGCAAATTTTGATTTTGTGTTGTTAACATACTGGGGGACTGGTAACACATTAAGTTTTTTTTTGTTTGTTTGTTTTTTTTTTTCTTCTTCCTCCTTAATTTAAACCAGGATATAATATAAATTATTTGTTACTTATTTATTAATTTATTCATTCATTAATTGTATTTATTTTTAAATTATCACCTTAAAATAGCAAGGTGACTTTAAAATAGTACAGAAATATTTAAGATTCTGCACTTTCTGTATTTGATTACAGAAATAAACCATTTTAAGGGTTTTATTTTTATTTATATATTGTAAATGGTCAAATAAAGCTAAGTCATGACTTAAAATTATATAGAAATGTCTTCAATATAACAGTTTTAAATAGAAAATAAAGTTGTAAGCTTTTCATTTGTTTTTATTTATTTTTTAATGATCCATTTACAGCAGGGTTGTGACTTAAAATGATACAGAAATATTTAAGATTCTTCATATAGTTTTTTTTTTTTTTTTTTAAGCAGAATATAAACATTTTAAACTTTTTGTCTTTGTTCATTTTTATATGATCCAATACATTGTGACTTGAAATGATACAAAAATATTTTGGATTCTTCATTTTTTTTGTTTGTCTTCCTTTTTCCTTTTAAAGCCTTTTAAACCTAATTCTAAATTTTTCAGTTTGTTTTATTTTATTTAACTTTGTATTTTATTTTATTTTATGCTCCAGTTATAGCGAAGTTGTGACTTGAAATGATACAGAAATATTTAAGATTCTTCATATAGATGTTTTTTCAAGCAGAACATAAACCGTTTTAATTTTTTTGTTTTATATACTTTTTAAATTATCCAATGATAGCATAATTGTGACTTTATATATTTGATTTTTCATGTTTTTTTCTTTTTTTAAAGCAAAACATAATTTTAAACTTTCCATTTTATTTTATTATTATTTTTTTATATGTTCCAGTTATAACAAAGTTGTAACTTGAAAGGATACAGAAATATTTAAGATTCTTAATACAGTTTGATTGAATAGATTTTTTTTCTTTTTAAGCACAACATAATTCTAAACTTTCTGGTTTATTTATTATTATTATTAATTAATTAATTAATTAATGAATGAATGAATGAATTAATTAATTAAATGATTTTTTTTTTGTATATGTTCCAGTTATAGCAAAGTTTTGACTTGAGATGATACAGAAATATTTAAGATTCTACACTTCTACTAGATCACTAATCAAATAAGCAAATTTGTTTAACTGACCGTGTGAATTGTCAACGTCATTGGAGCGTTTCTTAAATCATGTTCATCAGTTTTATTGTTTTTTTTTTTTTGTTATTGTTGTTGTTTTGTTTGTTCCAGTTTGGCCTAGCCATTGGAGTCCCTTTTTATTGTGTTTTATGCATTTCTCTTTTTTTCTCCCTTGTTTTTACTATGAGATGCTTGAAGTGTGTGACACCATTTGTCTTAGGAAGGAGACAGTTGTGTGTGCTTGCAGATTTCCAAGAGGAGATAGAGGTCTCATTAGACGTGTCAGTGGGAGCTCAGAGGAATGGACGGATGGCTCTTAATTATTGACCCGCTTGGCAGCTTACGACACAGAGATTGAGATTCCTCTCGCCTTCCTCTGTCTTTACTGCCCCGTCACTACGTACCAGACACATCCATTCAGAGTCCGTCAGAGCTGCTGAAGGGAAATACAAAAGTGATTACTGTACAAACTCATATATTCCTCTTAAGGAATAGACATTTAAAAGTGATGTATGTTTCCCCTTTTACAGTGAACAGATCTCCTGATAAAATATGGGCCTTTTTTTTTTTTTTTTAATAAAGTGTATTGGGCGCCCCAACAGTGTTTTAATGTGCTTGCCAATAATGATTCTTCTTAGTTTGACTGATTAATGTAGTTGTGTTATATTTAATCAATTAAGATACAGACAAAAATGTATGTTGACACTTTTTTTTTGGCTAATCAAAGGAATAAAAAGTTTATTTTATTGTTTATTCCTTTTTTTGTCTTATTAGTTCCATAATATAACAATTTCAAAAAGAAAAAGGATGAAAACAAGAATAATAAAATGTTCATATTTTTTATTATTTTTTTCAAAGCCTTTTTATTAATATTTTATATATTATTATATATTATATATTATTATATTATTATTATATATTATATATTATTTTAATATAACAACAATTTCAAAAAGAAAAAGGATAAAACATTTAAAAAAAAAATTATTATGTACATATCACAGTATATACATACTACTATTATTATTATACACACAGATACACAGATGTGTGTTCATATTTTTTTATTTTTTTAATATATGTCATTATTATTATTATTATTATTATTATTATTATTATTATTATTATTATTATTATATAAGTCTTTTATTAATATGTTCCAGAATATAACAACAATTTAAAAAAGAAAAAGGATGAAAAACTCAAAACACAAACATTTCTTGCTCCAACAGAGCTCCCCACTTCCGCTTTACCATTATTATACATTATATGATGCACTCTTGATCTGTTCTGTACCATATTATTGTTGTTGTTGTTGTTGTTGTTGGTATTATTATTATTACATATATACACGTGTCCATATTTTATTTTATTTTATTTTATTTTATTTTATTTTATTTTATTTTATTTTACCAGTGCACCTAACAAATACTTGACTGCATAAACTGTTCTTTTTTGTCAGCAATAACAAAGATGCTGAATAAACTGACAATAATTAAAGTATTATAATTCAAAATTACTGCTGATGAAAGTATAATGAGAGAAAAAGAACATGCCAGTATGTGAACACATTAATAAAATCTTTGTTTGTTCCAATATAGTTTTTCACATATCTTTGTCAGTTTGCAAATTGTTAGCTGTTGTTTAATTTTAAAATAATTTTCATCTGTTGTGATTATGCTGTTTACATGCAGTTATAAAATACTGACTAAACGTAGCACATTTTTGTTAAAAGACAATCTTAAAATTGAAAAGAAAGTTGAAAATATCTATGAGTAATTACACAAATTACTGCTGTTTTTCTTTTTGCCAGTCATCTTAAAAAAATAAAATCTTTAAAGATTAAAGTTAAAGTTTAGGTTGAACTTGTCTGTTGTTCACAACAGACTCAAACTCAGGTCTCCCGTTGTGTTGGAGTACATGCATTTCACGTCTCTGACCTGTCCCGATGTTTTATCGTGACCATCTGCTCACCCTATTCTCTCCTAGTTTCCTTGCGCAGTTTTGTTGGATGCAGAAGAACTATGAGTAAATGTCAGCCAATAGATTTTCGTTTCTTATCATTTTTTTTTTTGTAGCTGCATTAATGATTGCAATAGTTTGAACATGGAAATCATGCAATAAAAGGCATTTTCATTTTCTCATGTTACAGTTCTAGTGATAGCAGAGACAGAACAGGAAATGTTGACAAGTATTGAAGGGAACAGGACCAGGAAATGACGCAAGTCAAACCTGAACTCCCATCGCCTCCATGGGAATGTGTCAGAGCTTGTGCTAACTGCTAAACTACCCCCGCAAAATGAAACATTTTCAAGTCAGCTAGTGTGTTTAGAGCAGTGTGCTGGAAAGGCTTCCACTGTTGTTATGCTTTCCTAATGAAAAGTTTAAATAGCTGTGTCAGCACAAGACCTCTTTCCCTCCTTCGCTGACAGGAAAGTCTCTCTCCCTTTCATTGTTTTACTTTCGTGCATGTTTTCTGTATAACAGCCAAGTCAGGGATGTCACCTTAGGCTTAAATTTCTTTCATCTGTTTGGTGACACATGGTAAAAAGCAGAGTTAGAAAATAAAAGAATGTGTGATGGTTTTTGCTAGTAGTGAATTGGAGAGTTACTATAGTGTTTTAATGATCAATTGTGTGTTTAAATATTGTGTTTGTTAGTTCTCAAGTGTACTGAAAAGTCCCCAACTTTTTAAATGTAATGTGTCAGCAGGATGCTGATGTTCAACATAAGCCCTCATTTTGCTTTCAGCTTTTCTTGCCCTGTCACTGTCATTTTATCTTCTCATTCATCTTTTTCATCTACAAATGTATAACCGAGGTCTGTTATGTGATCCAAGCCTGAAGGGACCCAAAAGTGCAGGATTCAGCTTAGATTTGTTTTAAGAGTGCTTTTGGTTTAAGTCTCTTATGCTCACCAAGGCTGAATTTATTTGATCAAAAAAACAGTAAAAACAGTAATATGGTGAAAAATTCAAATTTAAAATAACTAAATTTGTTGAGTTAACTTAAAATAATTTGGTACTCCACTGCCTTAAAATGTTATGTTCAGTCAACTCAAAAAAAAAAAAAAAAAAAAAAAATTCTGCAGCGGCAGCTCTTAACCCTTTAACTGTCACGTTTACTTCACCATACTACAAATAAATCCTAATCTAATCATAAAAAAAACTATACATAGTTGAAAAGGTCTAAGACTCCTAAATATATATTTTAGCATATTTTTGTTACAAATTATGTAGGAAAAGTAATAGATTAATATGTCAAGAGTGCAACTTAAAAAATCTACATCATAACATGAGTTCTGACCTTTGTCACAAAAGACTTTCTTCGTTGTCTTTTTCCCTATCACACTTTAGAAATCATAAGAAATTATATATCAGTTCAAAACTTAAAATCTCAAAATTCATACTTTGAACGGCATTTTAAAATCAGACTTTGCATTACCACGGAAAATGTACATCAAAATCATATTACAAAATGTTTTCATTCATGAATTGTAAAAATTTAAGTCTGGATAGTGCATTTTTATTTCTATATTCAAAAATGGGAGTAACAGTTAAAGGGTTAAAGTAGCAGCCAAATAGGCTAATAACCCAGCTGCTGTGATGTCTGTTAATCACAGAACAAAAGAAAAAAGAGGAAATCAATAACTTTTGTAGCTTTGAGGATTCATCTATTCATGCACTGCAAAAATGCTTTTCTTACTTAGATTTTTTTTTTGTCTTGTTTCCAGCCAAAATATCTAAAAATTCTTAAATCAAGAAGGATTTTCTAGACAAGCAAAAATTATTTTCTTGTTTTGTGAGTGAGTGAGTCTGCCAATGGGGTGAGCAAAATAATCTTGTTTTCTGCTTGAAAACTTGTTTCTGAAAAGACAAAAATTTTTGCTCGTCTAGAAAATCCTTCTTGATTTAAGAATTTTTAGATATTTTGGCTGGAAACAAAAAATCTAAGTAAGAAAAGCATTTTTTGCAGTGTGGGTTTCAGTCACGTGACTTTTTTTTGTCCTGGCAGCCATCTTTAGCACCTTGCGTAGCCTATCCTGGGTGATCGGAAACCAAAATAACACTTCACCAACATCGAAAAACTTTTTTTTTTTTTTTTTTTAAATAGATGCATTAGGATTATTTCCTTATTTACTATCAAGCGAACTGCTGACTCCACTAAAGTTTAGTGAAAACGTACCATTTTGACCTCATACACAATCCCTCTCTATACACTTGGGCCAGTTTCAGGTAAATTCTCACCTGCTGGAGACTTGCCCATCTGCCGCACCCGGCCTGGATGTCTGTGTACTCAGTGCCAGATTCTGGACCCAATCAATCTGAGACGGCCGTAACTTACTGACGCTGCCGCATCCATCCAAGCCGGAATCGGGCCGTTGCGCAGCACGCCAGACTAGCCTGTTCATTAAACTTGTACTGTTCATTAATATTTCATTTAAAATTGATAACATTACGTAGCCAAAATGTTTACTTTCATTTTAATTATATAGATTAGAATACATGAATAACATGACTTAACAAATTTATAAACATCTCATTATTATGAAAGCAATTTTAAAGTCCATTAAATAACTCAAGTTAATTAAGCTGGCTTGAGTGAAATTTATTTACACAACAATTTATCTGCAAAACCATGTAATTACAGCACATTTTGCTAAATTACCGACGCATTTACTTGAATGAATGAGGCACTTGGATTGTAACATTTAATAAATAAAGGTTAAAACATAAAAAAAATTAAAAGGTATTTTGAAAAACACATTGGTAAATTTTTGGAATTAAACATTTTATACTTCTGACATGTTGCCAGTACTCAGTCAAAGCGTCAGTGTCTGGGTAATCAGAAATGACACTATATAAATCACACTACCAGAAGGGGTCACCTCATCTTGACAATTCACGTGAATGAATGCAAGCGAAGTTGGTCTACCTCAGGTACCTACCTCGGTTGTCACCCGATCTCATGAAAGTGCGTATTTGGCGTAAGCTACTACTTATTTAGACTGCAAATGACTTGGTATGATCCGCAATGGGTAGGATTAGGGGTGTGGAGTAGATGCGTATAATATACACGCGAAAACTGCGTATTATGCACGTCGCAATTGATTTCTTTTAAACAAATATAAAAATATACTGTCTTTGTTGTTTCTACATTACTTTGAATTTGAAATTATTGCAATTCATAAGCATGTTTAAAAACTTTAATGTTAGGTGGGATTAATTATGATTTGATATCAGAAAAAAAAATTGTGATTTTAATTATTTATTTTATATCAATTGACAGCACTAATTTATTCCTGTGGTGGTAAATATGAAAGAAGGATCAATTTGAGAAAATTGTCAGTCTTTCGTTACATCTCTCTCTCATTATAACTTTATTGTTTGATCAATTTAATGCGTCCTTGCTGATTAAAAGTCTTAATTTCATAAAAAATAAAAAATCTGACCATGAACATTTGAATGGTAACTCGTTTTGCACATTTTGTAATATCTCTTATACATGCTTAGAATATCACACACGCATGTATTGTGAATTTACACAATGTATTTGCCAGTTCCCATCATTTTACATTTCAGGGTCTTGCTTACATGTTAGGTTTCAGGGTTTTCTTTTTACTTTTAATATCTGTGTGGACTGCCCTCGACTAAAGATTTTTCTGGTAGACTATTAGTCATTAATTTCAGCATTAGTTGACTAATCGCACGTTTATTAATAAACCATTTAAATCATAATAATTCTTCAATTGCCTACATGGCCTGATAAGAGCTTAAGCGCACACATAAAGATTGCAGAAGTAATGATTATGGAGGCTGCATTAACTTAATAATCATTTATATTTATATGTATATAAAAAAGTTCATGTCTGTAAGACAAGTAGCCTATATTGCTCAAGTTTACAGAGACCGAGATGTCAGAAAGCACATCCTATTTCTACTTTCATTATTTTACAAAAGCACAATGTTTTGTTGTTATTGTGAGTGTACACAAATAAAAGTAGAGTCTTTACAGATTTGAAAGATGTATTACTCTTATCTGTATTACCAAAAATGAGAGAGTATTTTAAGAGCAATTGCCGATTGCACCGGCACCTCCATCTGTCATGCAGTGAGCGCCCTACTGTTCAGCTTTCACACTCCGCACAGACACTTGAATAGCGTACATTTTTCTTGGTTAACATTAGACTGAGCAGCCATGTAAAGTTGCTATTGCTTACATATGATAATATAAGTCATATTTGAGTTCAAATGATATGCAAGTGTTCGGATGTCCTACCCGATGTACTGTATTACAACATAGACCAGGCCTTAATGATTTGTCCATCACTGATTGCATGACTTCGCCATATCCTGTGTTTTTTTTTTTTTTTTTTTTTTTTTTTTTTGCGACTAATAAAATTTTGGTCAACCAAACTTCTTCTCATCAACTAATAGGGGGTCAGTCTATTAACAGCTCTTCAAACGTAACTGTCTGTGTGTCTGTAAACTTTTGTGGTGTAGATTGGATTTTTAAACCAATTTTAATGCTGGAATGTCTCATGCAAACAAAAAATACAGTTAGACTAATTTATTTCAGAGGGATTTATGACCTATTATGAAATATATATTCATACCACGTAGTAGAGAAATGAATCATTCAAGATGCTGTTATGTGCTGCTTGTTGAACCATTACTGTTCTAATCTACTACAATCATTCCAAAGTGAGCAATTTTATATTCATGAGCTCATTTTGTGCAATCATAGGAATTAGGCAGTAGACCCAACATGTACTTTGTATTTGCAAGAACATGGTGACATTTCATGTAGAGATGCTTGTGTACCTTCACGTATTAACTAGAGAAACTCTGAGGAAATTAATCAATTTGGATGCCATGTAATTTAGGCTTTTTAAAGTCACAGTACAAAGTGAGTTCGGTCAGCGTGTGGCCAAAGGACACCCAGCATGTTGTTGTGAAAATGAAAAGAAGCCCACAACATGTTCCTCTGTGCTTTTATTTTTGCATGAAAATGCAAATATTGTAAAGGTAATCAGAGCCAATAAGCAGGAGAGAGTGCTTAGAAGTGTTTGTTCATTGCAAAGCCTTTTAGCAACACAGTTGTTCCTTACGTAACCGCTGCTGATGGTAACAGTATAAATGTGCGGTCTAAAATCCTGTTTGGCTGTGTGTCTTCAGCAAATGCAGAATTGCATGAAATCCTAATCACAACACATTAATCATCTTCACCGAAATTTGCTGCTTGAACTTGACAACATGCCCATGCAATCCCCTGACTCAATGGATGAGGCAGCTGACATGTCAGGACAATATTTATTATTATCTGGCAGGCATGAGACCAGTAAAGAATTGGGGTCTATTGGCTCTCTTGAAAAGGAGGCATTTTAAAACATTTGAGTTTAGTACAATGAATGAAAAAAACAGCCACATCCTAAACCATTTCCAAGAAGATGACACTTGAGTTTGACTGTAATTTGTGCCTAGTTAAGTGATTACAATGATTTTTGCTATCTAACAGCCTGCTAAACCCGGAGCAGCAACCCCAGGAGGCATTTGACAGCTTCTGTGAGTGCGTTTGATTGCAAGCTGAAGAGACTGAATCATGTGTGTATGGGGACTCTCTTAGGATGATGGGATCGGGGCTGTGTCGGCTCTGAAGGTGTGAGAATGCCTGCTGTTGCCCCCCTTCTGAAGAGCAATGGTGACATTTGTGCGTCTTTATTGTCACCCAGAGCATAAACTTGGCACCAGGGGCAGGGAGGACTGGCCTGCTGTTATTAACAGAGATATAATAAGAGGCATCAATAATTCAGGGCTCTCATTTGCTGTAAAGTGCAGAGGAATTCATGGCTCGTCTATACAGTCCTCATGACTGTGCTTGCCTGTGTAGAATTGTATTGAAAAAATCACCAGAGGATTTGGAAGTGATATAGGTACAGGGCAGGTTTGTTACTTTTAATACATGCCGAATGGAGCAACGTTTTGAAGAATTGGTCCAGTTTTTGTTTTATGCATTTATTTTACATTTATCGTACAAAATGTTGGAGCATTGTAGGTGGTTGTTAGGGCATTCAGTGGTTCTCCACCAGTGGCCAGGACCCACTATATTGAACTTAAGATGTCTTACAGTGATTTAAAACAAGACGGAACAATTTCTTATGGCTTTTTATGTTTAAGATTTTTCATGTTTTTTTTTTTTAAGAATTATTTCTGCTCATCAAGGCTGCATTTACTTGCTATAAAATACAGAAAAAACTGTAATATTGTGAAATATTATTATTAGTTTAAAATAATGGCTTTCTATTTTAATATTTTAAAATATAATTTATTCCTGTGACGCAAAGCTAAATCTTCATCAGCCATTACTCCAGTCTTTGGTGTTGCATGATCCTTCAGAAATCATTCTGATTTATTACTTTTATTATCAATGTTGGAAACAGTTGTGCTGCTTAATATTTTTTGGAACCTGTGCTACCATTTTCAGGATTCTTTGATGAATAAAAAGTTCAAAACAGCATTTATTCAAAATAGAAATCTTTTTTAACAATGTAAGTCTTTGCTGTCACTTTTTATCAATTTAACATATTCTTGGTGAATAAAATAATTAATTTCTTTAAAAAAAAATTTTTTTAAGGACCACAAAGTTTTAAGTGGTAGTTTATATTGTTACAGAAATTCTGTTTTAAATAAATGCTTTTCTTTAAAAGAATCCTGAAATGGGTTCCAACAAAATATTAAGCAGCACAACTGTTTTCAACATTGATGATCAGCATATAGAATGATTTCTGAAGGATCATGTGACACTGAAGACTGGAGTAATGATGCTGAAAATTCAGCTTTAAATCACAGGAATACATTACATTTTAAAATACATTCACATAGAAAACAATTATTTTACACTGAAATATTTCACAATATTAGTTTTTTTTTTTGTGGATTTTATCAAACGAATACAGCCTTGATACGCATAAGAATGTTCTTTAAAAAAAAAAAAAAAAAAAAACATTAAAAATCTTACTGATCCCAAACTTTTGAACAGCAGTGTATATATGAGGGAATTTTATGTGTAAATAATTTTTTTTTCTTTTGTCTTTTTTTTTGTAGTTATGTCTGAAATATTTTGTTGGGTAGAAACTATTATTTGTGAGTGAATAAAATAACAATAATAATAATTGGTCATAAATAAAAATTACATAATGAAAGATTTACCTGCTATAGTGAGAAGAGAAATTACAAGAAATATACAAACGTGCCATGTCCTGCATATCACCCTTTGTAGGGACCTTGAAAAACACGTTTTTAGCTAAGCCAGGCATCCCTAAAAGTCATCACTATTGAGTTTTCATTAAATCTTTGAGATTTAAATGATAATGTGTCATCACTTTAGCCTATTCTGCCTGTGTTATTTGAGTGTGCTTGTCTAAAATCTAGAAATAGCATTACTTAGTCATTGGCGTCTTATATATCTCAGAAATAAGCAATGCAGCACTTTGCCTTCTAGTAGATATACTGATTATATCAGTAATCAGACATTTCTCAAGAAGAGCAACTAGTTAAATAAGGCTACGTAATGGCTGTGGAGTAAAATCACTCTCTTTCTATGATGATGAGTGAAGTGGTGTGCATTACATATACTCAGCAGATATTTCAGCTCCTCATTTTGCTTTCAGTCTTGATGAATTAAAGTGGCGGGAGAAAAAAGCTCTTAAACAGCTTGTGTCATCTGTGCAAATCGCTGATGCGGCATGTCTCCCCTGAAGTGTCAACAGCAACGAGGAGAATTAATTTAATGAGTGGGGTTTCTCTTCACTCTTCTGTCCAGCACTGGGTTAATATAGCTGAGGTGGTCATTGTTTACACTCTTAAAAATAAAGGTGCCTTAAAAGGTTCTTCACAGTGATGCCATAGAAGAACCGTTTTTGGTTCTACAAAGAACCATTCAGTCAAAGGTTCTTTAAAGAACCATCTCTTTTTTACCTTTTTATAATCTGAAGAACCTTCTTTCGCCACAAAGAACCTTTTGTGAAACGGAAAGGTTCTTCAGATGTTTCTTTATGGAACCATTTAGACAAAAAAGGTTCTTCTATGGCATTGTGAAGCACCTTTATTTTTAAGAGTGTAGTTACAGGGTTTATTAGGGATGTAACGATTACTGGTTTGACGATAAATCATGATAAAATTCCCCACGGTTAATGGGGATTTTAAATGTATTGAAGAAAAATGGATTTTAAATTTTAAAACTTGGTGATGTGATTTATGTGTCAGTACTTTTTGAACATTTCCAGCACATCTTAACAATACCGTGATGATACTGATAACCGTGATAGGAAATTTTCATACAGTTACATCCCTAGGGTTTATTCAGTTCCTTCAGTATCCCTGCAGTCTTGTATTGGCAAGCTCTGGCATGTAACATGCTGACATTCTCAGTAGTGAGAATGTTGGATCCATTTCAAGTCTGCACTGGTCCAAAATAAAGACCAGAGTATTAGTAAATAAACATTTCCCAAGCTAATACAACAACAGCTCAGGAATTCGTGAGCTTTAGAAACAGATTTCCTCACAATCAGGCCTTTATCACAAAAGGTCAACCTGCTTTTGCTCTTCAGTGGTAAGATCAATACAATATTTGATTTCTATTGTCTCAGATGATAGAGGTGTGTGTGATGTGTATCACGACTGATATATTCACAGATAATTGGGGATAGTATATTGAATGCAATGACGATGATGAAATTACAACCGATAATTATCAATAATTTATACATTTGCCTTAACATTTTTTCTCTGTGTGACCCTGCAATATAGGCCTAGTGTTTTTTGTGGGGTATTTTTTTAAAAACAATGTGCAATTTTCTACTTATTTTTCATTAAGTAAAAAGTAAACTGCAACAATAAACACTTGCGTTTCATATTGGGGACCATTTTTAGTAATGATCTGTGATTGTACACAATCATATGGTGAATGTTTTTGGGCAGTGTGTCTCACATCTGTGGTTTTTATCATCTTGATGAAAACCATATTTAAGATGCAGCTTCAAGTTTTAGAAACACATCTTGAAACCTTTTTAATTCAGTTCAGTTGTTGTGAAAATGTGCAAATGTCAGCCTGATAAGTAGTTTTTGCTTGATTTTGTTGTTCCATTTAGTGTTACCTTTGTTAGCTGTTTTCAGTTTTAGTCTTAGTCCCATGTTAAATGTCCTTGTTAGTTTTTTCATATTTAGTCATCCTTTTTAGCTTTAGTCGACTAAAAGTCTCAACATTTTAGTCTAGTTTTAGTCAAAGAAAATCTGAAGTAATTTAGTCTAGTTTTATTTGAAGAAAACTTGAATGAAGTATTTTAGTTTTAGTCAATGAAAACTTTTTAGCAATAAGATTATTATTAATTAACTATTAATTAATTTTGGCAGCCATTTTTAATTTAGTCTTAGTCTTGCTCAAATGTACATTTTAGTTATATTTAGTCAACCTTGTTTCTGTCTCTGTCTACATTATAAAAAAAAAAAAATTTTTTTTAAAAAAAAACTGGTAAAATGAACAAAAAATATTATAACAGTGAAATTCCTAATAGTAATTCCAATAATTCCAATTTGCAGTAGTCTGTGTTTCTCTATTAAAACAACAGCGGTTGAGTAAGTCTATTTTTTCAGCAACCACAACTGCAAACAATATATTTGAGATCTCATGACAGAACACAGGCTGAATGACGCTTTAGATCGCTAAACTCCAGCTTGTTTGTCTGTGTTTTCAGATCAATATTGGCAGCTCTTCCGCGATAAGTAGCAAGCGTGTGCTCATGGTTGCCAGATTGCTTAAAATATGCAAACCATCGGGAAGAAAATGTGTTCTTGTGATTCAGGGATTTGAACTCGTTATCTGGCAACCGCACACGAAAGCGTGTAAAGCAGTCTGCGATAACATTTTGTCTCCTTTTTTTTGACGAAAATAAAGAGAGGTTTTTGGTAGAGTTTTTATTTTTTTTGAATATATCTCATCTTTTTTTGTCAACAAAATTGCATGTTGATATAATCATAGTTTTAGTTTATTGACCTTATTGTTGT
Organism: Cirrhinus mrigala; assembly: GCA_036247105.1. Taxonomy (NCBI): domain Eukaryota; kingdom Metazoa; phylum Chordata; class Actinopteri; order Cypriniformes; family Cyprinidae; genus Cirrhinus; species Cirrhinus mrigala. Next base: position 22,168,141 of record CM070012.1, on the reverse strand, counting down.
TTCATCTTAGTCATGGAAAAAAAGCTTGTCAACAAACATTTTTCATCATAGTTTTCGTTGACAAAATTAACACTAGTTCCATTTATTGTTTTGTTGATTTTAAAGGAGAAGTCCAGAACAACAATTTACAGATAATGTACTCACCCCCTTGTCATGCAAGAAGTTTGTCTTTCTTTCTTCAGTCGTGAAGAAATTATGTTTTTTGAGGAAAATATTTAATTTTCTCCATATAATGGACTGATATGGTGCCCAGAGTTTGAACTTCCAAAATGCAGTTTAAATGCGGCTTCAAACGATCCCAGCCGAGGATGAAGGGTCTTATCTAGCGAAACAATCGGTTATTTTCATAAAAATAGTGCAGTTTAGATACTTTTTAATGTCAAACGCTCATCTTGTTTTGCTCTTCACCGACCTCTGTTTTTTCCGGTTCATGACGGTTAGGGTATGTCGAAAATCTCATGTTCTCCCTCAACTTCAAAATCGCCCTATATCACTGTTTTACCTTTTTTGTTAAGGGTGTTTGATCTTCTTTGCATGTTCACTTTGCAAAGACTGGGTCGGTTGCAGCAATGTAGGATGATTTTGAAATTATTTTTGAAGTTGAGGGAGAAAATACAATCAGAGTTTTACCCTAACTGTCTTGAGCCAGAATACACAAAGTTCAGGGAGAGCAAGACCAGACAAGCGTTTGACATTAAAAAGTATATACATTGTATTATTTTTATGAAAATAACCAATTGTTTCGTTAGATAAGACCCTTCTTACTCGGCTGGGATCGTTTACAACCACATTTGGGATCGAAGATCAAACTCGGGGCACCATATCAGTCCATTATATGGAGAAAAATCCTGAAATGTTTTCCTCAAAAAACAATTTCTTTACGACTGAAGAAAGAAAGACTTGAAAAGAAAGAAAAGAAAGACTAAATTGTTGTTCTGGAAGTAGACTTCTTCTTTAAAGCTAATTAACTAATACCTAAATATAAAGTAAAAATCATACTTTATATAATCCATTTTAGACAAGGTATTTATGAAATGGTGTCTATTAAAGGAATAGTTCACCCAAAAATGAAAATTCTGTTATTAATTACTCACCCTCATGTCGTTTCATAGATGTAAGACCTTCGCTCATCTTCGGAAAACAAATTAAGCTGTGCCGTGGTACTTGCATAAACGTGGCGAAGTCTGACATTGAAGAGAAGAAATTGTTAAATAGTCATTTTTTTGTTTTCTTTGTGCACAGACATTATTCTCGTTGCTTCATAACATTGCGGTTGAATCACTAATGTCACATGGACTATTTTAATGATGTCCTTACTACTTTTCTGAGCCTTGAACGTGGTAGTTGCATTGCTGTCTATGCAGGGTCAGAAAGCTCTGGGATTTCGTCGAAAATATTTTCATTTTCAGTTTTGGGTAAACTATCTCTTTAAGAACCGCAGTGTATATACAGAAAGGTGCACATTGTTTTCAAATGCAACATCTGTCTAGCTGCTGAGATACTGTACAAAACAAGCCACATGGCTTTCCAATCTGTGATGATTTTGCAGCTTCACATAAGTCACATTCCCAGCTCTAATTGTTTGGGTAGTTATGACTGCATAAATGATTCTTTGCAATTAGAGAGAATGTGAAGAGTCTCTGGGGACTATTATGTTTCTTTCATATCCGTAGTGTGGAGATTTGAATGCCGATTTAGGCATTTCTGCTTCTTGCTGCCAGTTACTCGCTCTCTGACAAACCCACAGAAACAAAGGTTTTTTTTTTCTTTTTTTCTTTGTCAAGGTCTAGTGAATAGCAAAATACAAAGTGCCTCCGCCAAACCGGCACGCACCAAACCAGCTTGCTTTTTCTTGGTGAATGTGTCATGTTGTCAAGCAATCTAGTTATTTGTCTATCATTTCTTTGGCAGTTTTACATTTAAGGTTCTCTGTGAATGTACGTGAAAGAAGTTCGACCCAGATGCATTTTATTCATCTGCGATAAGACTTTTCTGCTCAGGATTTTCCTCAGTGCCTTGTGACAGCTGCTATTGTTATTGTGTGAAGCTCTGAAGAAAATCCTCTACTCTGTTGTGGAGGAAATTGATCTGGATTTGCATGGTGTCAATTATTTATCTTTTGGTTTATGTAGGGCTTTACACTCTGATTTGCACCGCTACTTGTTCCTTAGTACAAGTCCTGTTTGCTTTGGGGTAAACAGACACACAGCACGTCATAATAGAATTGAATGTGCTTCATTGACTCAAGCGCTTGCGCTTCAAGCACTATTTTTGTTTAGATGCCCAACACAAATACACAGCCAGAGGTCATTTCTAAACGTCCTTTCCACACAGCATTAATGGATTTCTGATTAAAGGGTGCACTGTAATGGTTTGGACCAATGCTTTTAACTGTACTGAAAATGTTCTTTCAAATACTTTTCTCCTTTTTACTTCAATTGAATTGACTGTCTTTGCCAGTAATGTACATGTTAGATTATAATTTTTTATTTTATTTTATTTTTTACACAGGATATTCTACGTATCGCATGACTCCCAAGATCTGAAGATCTTCAGTTACATAGCAAGAGATGGACAGAGCAACGTGTTTCGATGTAACGTCTTCAAATCAAAGAAGAAGGTAGGTCTTGAGCGCGTCTTCTAGTCAGGACATTGAGTGCTGATGATTTTCCTTAGACAATACAATCCCGTCATTGAAGCTCCAAGCGAATGAAGTCTACTGACAGTTCCTTGCCTCTTCAGCACACTTCTTTCATTTTACTTCAGGGTATATAGTTGAAAAAACCCATCAGAAAAAAGAGGGAACAGCAGCCTGTGGCCATGAAACTGAAGTGCACTTTTCAGAATGGCTATATTTTTCTTCTCAGTCGGTCTAGCATGCATAACAGTACAATGATTCAGCAGCAGCACATGTAGATGATATACTGACAGGGCTTACTTTTAGTTCTTAAAGCTGTCGAATTCTGATCCCTTTCATGCGTCTGCACCGGATTTGAATCAGAGGCAATTTTGAAAGCTAAATAACTGTTTAAAGACGCCCACCACCTCTAAGAAGGATTTGACATCTGAATCTATTTTTCTCTGCTTGGCTGGGTTAAATATTTATTTTTAATATTGGCGGTTAATCTACAATGTCATGAGAATCAAAATAAGACTTTTCAGAGGGAAAATAAGTATTTTTCTCTCCAGAACTAGTGCCTACACAGTCTATAAATATAGAGAGGAATTCATGCTAGCCGAAAGTTGTCACTATGACACATCACATCACATTATCACAGGAGTTTGTATACACAAGGATCTCAGAGTTCTAAGGGCTTGAGAACAGACTGTACAAGAGGTGTATGCGAAAATACAAGACGTCAGATATAATAGGCATAGGCATATGTGTATTGGACAAATATGCTGTATGACTGCTGTGTGACTTAAGTCACACACATCATCTGTGGTGGTTGTTGGGTTTTTTTCCCTCTCAATCACTGTAAAAATACCCTATTAAATTTACAGTGAAAAAGGCATGTCCTCCAGGTGGATTCACAAGGTCACATCATGCATGACCATAAACAGTTTATTCTTCATTTTATTTTTATCAGTAATGGATATTGTGTTTCGAGTTACATTTTTTGGTATCACTTTACAATAAGGTTCCATTTGTTAACTATATTTAATGCATTGACTAACGCAGAACAATATATAGTCACAGTCTTTGTAAATCATTGTAATCTTTGTTAGTTAATAAAAATACAGCTAAAAATAAATAAAGTAAATAACATTAACAGATACAACTTTTGATTTTAATAATGTAGTGAATGTTGGAATAGCCATAAACTAATATAATAAATGTTTTTTTGTTTGTTTGTTTTTTATTGTTAGTTTTTTCATTTATTTTTATTGTTAACAAATGGAACCTTATTGTAAAGTGTTACGACTTTTTCTATTATTAGGTTAATGTTTATTGTGTTATTTTAAAGAAAATATATTCATACATAATGTTACACAAAGAGGCATCAGGAAATAAAAATCAGGATCTACATTTTCTGTCTGCTTGTATTTTTTTTTTTTTTTTTTTTTTTGGTTTAAAATATTAAAAAAGGATGACATATATCTGAAGTACATCTCCCATGTGTGTACCAATTTTAACTTTTAAAAAACATTAGTTACTTGTATTTTTTCTGTGTCAAAATATCAAGTGGTGTGACCATCCGGCCATAACTTTTGTTTTGGAAACATGTTTGAAATTAATTTATTCAGATTAATTTTCTGCACTCTTTGGCATGATTTCCAAAGTGTTTTGTAATCCTGTATAAAATTGCAAAGCATTTGAAATTTGTATTTCCATCATAATATACAAACAAACTTTGTCTGATTTCCATTTAATGAAATATCATGTGGTGTGACCATCTAGAAACTACCATTTTGGGACTTTTAGGTTGAAATCCATTCAAAGATAGGACTTTGCATCATATACCAATTTGCCAAGGACCCATAGAAGCATCAAGCAGGTTTATAACTCTCTTTCTAATTTGGAAAAAAAATAACCTTTTTAATGGCTGGTATGTAGTTACCACATTTGGATATGTGTTATGACCTCAAAAAAAACAAAAAACAAAAAAAAACAATAAATATTAAGGTTATTTCTACAAGTATTTATTTTTATTATAAATTTCATAGTGACCTTTTGTGGTTTTGTGCTTTTTTGTGCTTTTATATTCAATTGATGGTTTATAAAAATAAAAATACTTTATTTTAGTATAATTTGAAATAGATTTTAATGCAGTTTGGGTCATTTCAGAAGGTGCCTTGTACCTGATTTACACTTCATTGAATTTGTAAAGTTAAGACCTAAATGCAAATTAACATCATTTTAATAATCATCCAGTGAAACTGCTCTGTGTATTGTTTGTTTTGTAAGTCTGAGCAGGTATTTCACATAAAAGGCTGCAAGTAAGATAACAGACACTAATCTGAATACAACATTCCAGTCATCTATAACCTAACTTTTTGTTTCATGCCTCATACTTTTATGGATATGAACTTGCAAATAGCATACAAAATGAGCACACTGTAATGAGATTGCCACAGTATTAAAAACGATGTAGCACAGGAAACAGTTGTTATGAAAGCCTGACACATGGACTCTATATTATCCATGTTTCTCTCATCATAAAGAATGTGACACATCAATATTTATAGATTATACAGCGGAAGTTTGGCTGTGGTGAAAGAGAATCAAGAGGAAAAGTATTCTTTTATTTAACAAAGATTCTTTAGAAAGAAGTCGCTCATTGGAGTTGAAAGCTCTGTCTGGCCCATTTCGCCCGGCATCGCTGTTCATTACAGACCGAGCCATTCAGAGCTGCTCTGGGTAATTGTACATCAACCGCTCAAGTGTTCTCTCAAATAAACTGGGAATAGATCTGCACTGATAATTTCACCTTTACTGCCTACAGACTCGATCGTGTTAGCTGAAATAATGTTTTCGTTCTATTTTTCACCATCGTCTATAAAAACACTGATGACAGATCTTCAGCATTTTATGAAATAGGTAGTTTTTGTGCAGTAGTTTGCAGACCGATGGTTGTATCCAGTGTTTAAATGTAACTTAAATGATATTTTAAAGGAGACCTATTATGCCCGTTTTTACTATGTATTATTCCAAGTCTCAGGTGTGCCCAGAATGTGTCTGGGATCATGTATTGTATTATATAATTTTGCAAAATGTCCATTTTGGGTAAAAGTAGATACAAGCTGTTTTCGTGCATGTCTCTTTAAATGCAAATGAGCTGCTGCTCACCGCCCCTTTTCTAGAATACGGCTGAGCCTTTACAGCTTGTACCTCAGATACTCTGCTAAAAATACATCTGTTTGGTTTTGATCATCATGCCTATCGTGCTGAAATCATGTGTTTTAAAGAAGTCCACTTCCAGAACTACAATTTACAGATAATGTACTCACCCCCTTGTCATCCAAGATGTTCATGTCTTTCTGTCTTCAGTCGTAAAGAAATTATGGTTTTTGAGGAAAGCATTTCAGGATTTTTCTCCATATAATGGACTTCATTGGTGCCCCGATTTTGAACTTCCAAAATGTAGTTTAAATGCATCTTCAAAGGGCTCTAAACGATCCCAGCCAAGGAAGAAGGGTCTTAGTGTCCACGTGCGTGTCCACGATGTGACAAAATACAAATCATGTGCAAGTTCATCATCTGTGTACTGAGTATGGCGAAAAACTGCATCTTATTTTCTCCTATAACTTGAGAGGAGGACATTGTTGTACCATTTTGTTTGTAAGCAGCGTTTACAAACTTACTTGCACTTTCTTAGTCTTTGCACGTTCGCTTTGTAAACACTAGGTCTACGTTCCGCGTGACCTTTCGACATGATTCAATAGTACGTAGCATCATAAACGCATATCCCAGACCCTGTGCTACGCGAGCTTTTGTGCTTAAAAAATATAAAAAAATGTTATTTTCCGGAAAAAAAAAAAAAGACTGATCGTTTCACTAGATAAGACCCTTCTTCCTCAGCTGGGATCGTTTAGAGCCCTTTGAAGCTGCATTTAAACTACATTTTGGAAGTTCAAAATCGGGGCACCAATGAAGTCCATGATATGGAGAAAAATCCTGAAATGCTTTCCTTAAAAACCATAATTTTTTCACGACTGAAGACAGAAAGACATGAACATCTTGGATGACAAGGGGGTGAGTAAATTGTAAATTGTTGTTCTGGAAGTGGAGTTCTCCTTTAAACCATATTAGTTTAAACTTCTGATCTTCTGAGTGCACGCATCTGAAGCACGCCCGCAGAAAGCATCTGTCACATAGTACTAAACTAAGTTCTCTTTCATGTCCTATTGTGCTTAAACTGTCAAATACACACAAATTTATAAAAAAAAAATACACGAGTTACAAAAACTGTCGGTTATGTCTGTGAAGGTAAATGGCTGGGAAAGAAATTGCATGTTTATATTAGTTCCGTGTGGCAGCAGCCTAATATACAGAAAATAAATCCACTGCTCTCTTGTCTTTTCTGAGGCTGGGACTCTAAATAGTGTTCTGTGCTTGTCATTGCAGCCAGCGACAAAACAGTTAGCATGCTTTGCTTGAACTTTCAACATGGCATTAGAACTGGTACACCTTTGTCGCTTCCAAAAATACAGTGGCGGCGTCATGGGTGGAAGCGTGCAGGTTAATTAGTGTTAATATTATAATAAGATCCCCTTCCTATGTCACGGGAGGGAGCAAAATCTGAGTGGCTGTTTTTTTTCACATGCTTGCAAATGCGAAAACAAAGTTACTGGGTTGTTCTTTTTCACATTTTTTTGGGTTGGTAGATGCACTGGGGACACAATTATAGCACTTAAACACAGAAAAAGTCAGATTTTTATGATGTATCACCTTTAAGACTCAATGGGTTGTCACAGCTAATTCCATGGAAAACTGAAAGTTAATTGAAAAAATTCCATCGCTTTTTTTTATAATTTTTTATGATGTAACTGCGTTGCTTTTGTGACAAACTAAAAACATCTAAGGCTCAAAGCTTTAGATCATTCTTAAGTTTTAATATCGGATTTAAGTTGTTGTTAATCTGTGAAATTCCTTGTGTCTTTTGATTGTCTGCTTACATGGTTGGCAGCATTCCTGTTTTCCACATTTGCTGGCTAACAGCATACCATGTGAAATTAAAAGTGTGGGAAGGGAATCAAAAGCTGCCATGATTAATCAAATGAACAGGTATGAGTCATATCAAAGGAATTCTCTCTTGTTTGAGTCCCTTTGTTTTTGTTCCCCGATTGAGCTGAGACTTCAGAGCATCTTTTTACCCTGTTGATGACCTTAGTTAGTGTCAGATTTTGACTTGTACTTTCAGTTATAAATCCAGCATTGCATTAGTCCTTGTATTATTAATTCTATATTATAGATATTAGCAGTTTCAGTTCAAAATTAGCTTTCAGTGCATTAATAGCACTAAGCTCTCTTTCATCTTTTCTTTGTAGAGCCAAGCCATGCGGATAGTGCGGACGGTGGGTCAGGCTTTTGAGGTCTGTCATAAACTTAGTCTGCAGCACACCCAGCAAAATGCAGATGGTCAGGAAGACGGTGATGCTGACAAGACATGCACAGATTCGGGAGTACCAGGTACTGCTGTGAACTGTATTCTCTTTTCTTTCCACTTCTTTGTCATACTTGAAGTCAATGCAGTCATCTTTTATTCTTCAAACTCCTTCTGATTGATTGTCTGTGTGTGCCCCTTGAACTTTGTGTGATAGGATTACAGGTGAGTGATGTGGCTGCTGATCTCTGGCACACTTTGATTTAGCAAAGGGAAAATCCATGCAGTTGTTCAGGGTATTTTGGTGCAATCCAGCGCAGTGCGTTAGAGGAAGTCGGGCTTTGATAGGCAGCATGGAACAGCACCTATGATTGCTTGTGTCTGAGGGGCAGATCTCATGGTGCATGGGCCAGGGGTTCAAGCTGATCATCCTCCCACAGCTCCCTTAGGACAGGTTTTCTTTTCAAATGCAAATGAGCTTTCATTCACCCACGCGCTGCATCTAATCCGCATAGGATTCCCCAGCTCCAACATACTGCATTGTCACGAGGATGGGACTCACTATGTTTAATAGCTCCACTGCTGTCCCAGTGTTAGGAAAGGGAGACCTTAATAACCCCTTTCCATAGGAAAACAGCAAACCGGTCTTAGAGCTGACACTTCAGAGCCAAACAGAGACGACTTTTTTACGCCCCTAGGGCCGGGCTTCGAGCCAATTTTCACGTCATATTTCAGACGCGGGCCGGGCTTCGGGCCTGTTTTAGGAGTCTCCTTATTTTTATATTTTAGACATCCACCAATTATGGCGATGGAAAAGAAAAAACAACACGAGACTTCGCTTTCACTTTCAAGAGGCACTGAAGGTGTTTAGTGTCTCCGTCAGCAGCAGCAGCGAGCACGCATTCAAGCGCACGTAATAGGTTAAAGCTTGCCACAAAGCACCGGTAAAAGTTATTACCATGAATGTGTCGGGGGGAAAATAGTAAGGAGATTTTTTTTTAAATTATTTATTTATAAACTAGTGTTTTGTGAGTCAGTGTCACAGAAAAAAGTTGCCGATCCTCACTCACCATCCCCTCTTTGGACGTGCCTTTAGAGAGAAAAGCATCTTTACAGATTACATAATGAAAGTGTTTTTGTTTTCGAATTTGTTTTATTTCGCTAAGCAATACTTTAAAGCTTTCTATAGACATATTTATCATGTCTGTGAGGTATGTATTCGCTGGGTTTCGGTTAATTTTTGTGAAGTGCTCCTGTTGAGACGACAAAGCGCATCATGTTTGTTCTCTATTTTATAAAAGCGTTTGCAGCGTTTTGTTGATATTGTGAGTGCACACAAATCAAAGTAGACCCTTTACAGTTCCGAATGATTAATTACTCTTACCTTTATGAGCAAAAATGACAGAATATTTTAAATAGTCTTCACTAAAAAAAAAAAAAAATGCAAGTGATCGCGCTAGTGTTTCCATGACATGCAAAGCAGCTTCAAATGCTTCAAACGTTTTTCTAAATTAACTTAGGCTAATAAAAACACAAAACAAAATATAATCACTTTGCCATTACATAAAAAACTGAACTATTTTAATAGCTGAAACAGTAGTATAAGCTGTTTTGGGAGAAAGGGGAAAAAAGATGGGCTCGGGTCAGACTCGGGCCGAGAATTCTGATAAGCTGTCGGGACAAGGGCCGGGGCTAGGGCCTGAGCATCTTGGTAGTTGGTAGTGGTAGTTGCGTTGCTGTCTATAGAGGGTTAGAAAGCTCTCGGATTTCAGCAAAAATATCTTAATTTGTGTTCGAAGATGAACTATCCCTTTAAATTACTATGAAACTTTCCAACAAATAAGTATTGTGCATCATAGCTAATGTTCATGATGTTTTAAAAACATATTTTAACATCTAAGTTGCTTGAGTGTATTTATGCCAGAAAGAGGTTTTTGATGCAGCTAAGTTAAAAAATAAAAAAAAAAAGGATTCAAAGTAAACACATGATTATTATCAATTCTGATTTTATTACAGATGTGTGATGGAAAAATAAAGTAGTTGGAGTGCTAAACATAATAAAGCATCTTTGTGCCATGGCTAGCAACCAAACTAAATTACATTTTTATGGCTTCAAATTTACTAATTAAAGTATATAATTAAATTAATTAGGGCTGTCAAATGATTAATTGCATACAAAATAAAAGCTTGCCTAAAATGTGTGAGTGTACTGTGTAATTATTATGTATAAATAAATACACACAAATTAATGTGTATATATTTAAGAAAAATGTTATGTACAAAATATTTTTATTTATATATCATATAAATTATATAAAAACTATAATAAATACATGTACTTGTAAATATTTCTTAAATATATACGTGTTTGTATTTATATATACATAATAATTATACACCGTACACACACATATTAGGCAAACTCAAACTTTTATTTTGTTTGCAATTAATCATTTGACAGCCCTAAAGTTAATATAAATTCACATAAATTAATAAGATTATTTTTTTTTTTTTTTTTAGCTCCAGAATTGCTTTTTAACTAGTAGAAATGCCAGTGAAGATCTATGAAGGACTGTGTCCCATTACTGTACATGAGTTTAAATGCAGAGTAAATGCCTCTGACCTCAGTTCTGTTTCCTTTTTTAACTCTCGTGTTATGTTCAGTAACACAATACACAGTTTATGATGTGGGTTAAACTGTCACCCTAAAATAGCTATAATCCCTCCAAATTGTATTTTAATTTAATGACAATGAAGTTATTGACTGATTGATTTATTTGTCTAATTTATTTATATATGTTATCCATTTTATTTATTAATTTATATGTTTGTTTATCTTTATTTTAATGCTTTATTTATTTATTTGCAATTTACTTCAGTAAAATGAATTTTTAAAAACGTAAATATTCCATTTAGTCCCTCACTTCATGTAATAGATCTAGAGCATGATATATGATTACAGTACAAGAATGTTGTTCAGAATAGTTTTACATGTAGTATAGCATGTCACACCACAGGACACGGCTGTCACTGCTTGCCATGTCATGTCAACTATCCATGTCCAGAAATACAGACCTGCTGTATGGACCAACTGAAGGTGTGGTCAAAACATACATGGGGCCCCATATCAGTAACACCACCGTCCCACAAGAGATCCAGAGTTTACACAGAGAACATCAGTGTTTGGTCAGAATAAATCTATTTGTGTACATACCTGTGTGTAAAAGCAAAAAAAAAAAAAAAAAAAAAATCTTACTAACAGCAAAACATTAGTCTGTGTAAAGTCTGTAGTTGCCAAGTTCCAACAACAAATGCTCAAAAAGGCTTATGCTAAAAAAGCTTGCATTGGCTTCCTTTATTCCCTATATCATGCTTTCTATCTCAGTAATAAATATTTAGCATGATGAATTGTTTCTCTCCAAAGGGCGGGAGCTCACAGGGGCCGAAAAGCCGGCTGCAGATGAGACAGACATTGATGCAGAGGAGCTTCCCCTCCCCGACAGCACAATGGACGAGTTCAGTCGCGGAGTCACTGACCTGGATGCGGCCAAGAAAGAGGAAGATGTCAGCAAGGACAAAAAGGTATCCAGCTGCAGCTCGCTTGCCCACTTAATTATTCAATCCATATCAATAATTAACCACAATCTTCTATAATGACGCACTCTCGAGATATATCGCTGTATATCAGCTTTTACGCACACATCCTCTGCGCTGTATCTTCCAATTAACTTGAGTAATCGAGGGAAGGTTATTCAGCGCGTATTTATTGTTTTTTTGCAGATTAGGTTTGTTTTATGCTCACGGCTCTGTTCAGCCTGGGGTCCAGATGTAGCTATAAGCCCATTAGCATAATCTCATAGTGTGAAAGCCGCTGTGCTGCAAAGGATTATGTAATGATACTGTGACCCTGACTAGCTGAGACATTCCTCAAGAGAATCATTATGGTAATGACAGTTTAGTGTTGAGGAGAGGAACGTAGTATTGATTGCATTGCTTTGTATTCATCTTTAATTTTCACCATCTGGATCATCCAAATGACAAGCATTTCAATAGAGTTGGACTGAGGATTAGAGTCAGCCTAAAAATAACATTATGAGTATTCATTGCGTTGAATGCAGGCTTTCTGTTGTCCATATAGCTTATTTGTTCTACCTCGCTGATGCCTGTTTATCTTTCCGCTCAGGCATAATTTTGTGGGTTTGTTGCATCAGTGTCTGGGGCGATGAGGCTGGAATCATGTTTGAGACTGATAAGACACTCCTCTCCTCAGGAAATTACAATGTCAGAAATGTTTGGGTTGTCTCAGATGATTGTTCCATGATTTATAAGCAAGTCAGAAACTTTTACTCCGTGCCAGAGAAAGCTCCCATGTCAGACTCAGAGGTACCGTGTCCTTATTTCATTCGGTTTCAAAGTTTTTGAGCCAAATGGAAATTTTCAGATGAGGTGTGGTGATAGTCTAACAGTATATGTCATTTTTTTTTAGTTCATTATTTAAGTGAATTAACTAATTTCTAACCACAGTATAAAAAACTTAAATGAGATTTTGATCAGAATTCGAGAATGCTTACAGATATCTCTAAGTTACTGGTGTAAATCTTGCACCTGGTGCTGATTTCCTTATTTATATGACAATCCCTATTTAACTGGCAGCATTCATTAAATTTTCACTGAGGTTGCAAGATGGCAGGCTGCTCAAGAGTGACTGAAACACTACGACAAGAGGGTGTCCCGATGAAGGTCAAAGGGATGACCATTTCAGCCATTCCAAGAGAAGTTGGTCATTCCAAATCTGTGATTTCTCAAATATTGCATGTTTAAAATGATGCTAATTCATTCAAGTCCTCCAAAAATGTTTGTCCACATAAGACAAATGCATGAGAAGACAGGATAATGCGGAGATTCTCAATGGAGAATCGGTTCAGCACTGCAGCTGGAACTGCTTGCCAGTTCAGTGCTGAACAGGGTAAAAATCTATCTTGGCATGTGTAAGAGAAGTCAGACTGAAAGCACACTCTGCAGTGAGCAAACCTCTCATTAGCAGAAAGAATCAAATGGCTCACCTTTGCTGAGGAGCATGTTGTGTAGAGAGAGGAGAACTGGTCCAAAGTTCACTTTAGTGATGAGAGCAAGTTTAATTTATTTGGATATGATGGGAAACATTTTGTTGGTGTCAAACTGAGGAAAGACTGAAACATAGTAATAATGTAAAATTTATTATAATATAGATTTACAATATTGGCTGCTTATCGTTTACTGGCCATAACATGTAAAAAGTTATTTGCCAGAATTTTAACTATTTCCATCTAGCTTAAATTTAGTCAGGCAAATTTTAGTCCCAAGTTTGGGTGATATTTATGGAAACCTGTTTCCGTCACTGAATAAAAAATTTAAAAAGGTAATTGTGACTTTTTATCTCACAATTCAGACTTTTTTCCTCACAATTTTGACTTTTTTTTTCTCAGAATTGCGTGATACAGCCTTGCAATTCTGAGTAATAAACTCGCAATTCTGAAAAATGTTGCAATTCTGAAAAATAGCATCACAATTCTATGAAATAAACTCACAATTCTTAGAAATAACATTATAATTCTAAGAAATAAACTCACAATTTTGAGAAATAACATTTACAATTCTTTGAAATAAACTGAATTTTGAAATAAACTCATAATTCTGAGAAATAACATTGCAATTCTGAGAAATAAATTCACAATTCTGAGAGATAAACTCTCAATTCTGAGAAATAACATTACAATTCTGAGAAATAAACTTGAAATTCTGAGAAATAACATCGCAATTCTGAGAAATAAATTCACAATTCTGAGAAATAAACTCACAATTCTGAGAAATAAACTAACAATTCTGAGAAATAAATTGAATGTTGAGAAATAAACTCACGTTTCTGAGAAATAACATCGCAATTCTGAGAAATTAACTCGCAATTCTGAAAAATAACATCACAATTCTGAAAAAATAAACTCGCAATTCTGAGAAATAACAATTCTGAGAAATAACATCATCATTCTGAGAAATAAAGTCACATTTCTGACCTTTTTCAGAATTGGGAGTTTATATCGTGCAGTTGTGACTGTTTTTATCAGAGTTGCAAGATATAAACTTGCAATTCTGAGAACATCAGTCTTTTTTTCCCCCTCAAAATTGTAGGAAAAAAGTCTGAATTGCAAGAAACTTGTATTTGCGAGAAAGTCAGAATTGCATGTTTATATCTTGCAATTCTGACTTTAGAACTTGCAATTGCGAGGTTATATCTCACAATTCTGTGAAAAAAGTCAGAATTGCGAGTTGTCATCATGCAATGCTGTGAAAGAAGTCAGAATTGTGAGATAAAAAGTCACAATAACATTTTATTATTATTATTACTCAGTGGCAGAAACGGGCTTCCATAGATATGTATGGTATGACACCCATTGATATTTGACATTTTCTATTGGCAACTGTTACTACTACCATGGTTACAGACATTATTCAAGTCACTGATTTTGGCTGCTTGATCATACAGGAGGTATTTTATCCACCTCTGACTGCTGTTGCGTGGATGGGACTTAACAGTAAATACAGTTGTCAGTTCCAAACGCCAACGGTGTGAATGGAATTGAATCAAAGGATGTTTGATCTTGAAGAATAATTCTTGGTTCTGGTTTTTAAAGAAATTTAGTTTTTATAACTGAATTATATGTGTACATTTGGCACTTTTGAAAAGATTTAAATTTAGCATTTCAGTGAATGTCTTCATGAATAAAGCCTCTGAGAGTGTGCTGTCATACTCCTACATAAGCAGATCATTTTACATTCTTGTATACTGCAGAACAGCGATATTCATGCCATCCTCAAGGACTTGTGGAGCGGAAATGGACTGATTGTGTAGGAGTTCATGCTGTTTTTAGGGCTGGTACAAGTCTCAGAGCTGTTCGGTAAGCTTGGAGTCAGTTGTACTTGTGAAGCAGAGCGCTTCTGCCTGTCAACTTCATGTGCCTGTTGAGTCTCCCAATATGGACATCAGCTTATTGGAGCTAATTATTAGATTATACATTACTTCCTCAGTTAAAACAAAATTTTAAAATTCCAGTGTGTGCTTTAAGGAGAAACTCTGCCTAATTCATGATTGGAGATCTATTTGTAGAATTGATTAGTAAGTCAAATATGAGAAAATGTTTGTAATGGCATGCTGAAAGGCTCTTGGTCTATTATTGAGGTCATGCGCCCTAAGCCTGAGTCAATGAGTATTAGTTAGTAAGCAGAATACGGATTAATTTGTCCACCCTAAAATGAAATTCATACACGTACAGATTTTATTTTGGCTGGTGTTTTCACTTACGAATGTGACCTTAGTCGTTATAAATGCATTGTTAATCTACATTCTGAACATGACCTTGTCACTTTATTATAATTGCTAATCAAAATTGGAAGAAGGCAGGGAAATAACACTTTAAATGGTCTGGTGTGCTAATCCAGTTTCATTTGAAATGGATTGAAAATGTTTTAAAGAAAGGCATTTGGAGATATATTTTTATTTTTTTATTATTATTATTATTATTATTATTTTATTATTTTTTGCTTATTTTTTAAAATTATTTTATTTATTTTAAATATTATTTTATTAATATTATTATACAATTTAATATTATTTACTTTTAAGATCTTTTCTTTTTGCGGCATCAACTAGTTAATATAAAGAGTTTTAAACTTCATATATTATACCCATTAAATATGGGATGGTTGGCTTTACATCAGTTCAGAATAACATTTCCAAAGGGAAATTCTAGTGTATGTGTGTGCTTGCTTGTTTAATATGCAAAGTAGAACAAATTACCATGTTTATTGTATTTCCTATCCTGCAGGCAGTTAATTAGAGCAGCAAATCTCAGTTTCACCCCACCATATTGTTTGCAGGAAATTGGCAGATGCTTTCTAATAAAATGAGAAGTTTGGAGTTTCTGTAACTGTTTGAATAACGTTCTTCTCTGAGCTTTGATAATGAATGGGCCAGGGACTCTCAGTGTGCACAAGTGGTTGCATCCCATTTTATAAGACACTGCAGTGTGCTTTAGAGGGTTTCTGCACAAAACGGTCACTGAATAACTAATGCAAGCAATTAGTCCTCTTCAACAATTCTGAACTTTACTTAATGTCAGAGCTCAGCACCACAGTCTGGAAACTCTATGGCAGCCTACAGCTGTGGGAATTTCATAGCAGAGGCTGAAATGTAGAGAAATGGGTCTAGTGTGTAGCTCTGATCATATCAGACAATCTCTGCCAGGCAAACAGCCAGGTTTCTACCAGGAATGAGTTTCCTTTAGTTACAGGGTGCATATATCTCTTGGATGCAGGTAGAATAACTCTAAAAACCAGCCAGACCCCCGAGGAGCTGGACATCACAGACTGAAAGTGTGAAAAGTGTGTGTAAATATAGCCCTGTTTCTTCATTTTGGAGAAGTAATGTCCATTCAAATTAAACTCTTCATGTTAGAAGTGTTTGGAGATGGGATTTTGGGGAATGGTGAAATGGAGGCTCTCAAGAGCCCTCAGGCCCTGAAATGCAAGATAGTACCTAAAAACCAAAATGTGTTTCAAAGCAATGTCAGTTTCTTTGGATAATTCATGATGAACCGAGTTCAGCCCATACATCCGTGTAAGAGGCAGCTTTACTTTTGCCCTAGTGCTCAATTTCAGAAAGTCCTCCCCAATGTATTGCTGTTTGCACCAGACTGGTGGTTAGACACTTTAGAGCAGCTAGAGGCATGTTTGCAGTGCTTCAAGACTGTGCTAGATGAGACTAGAGATTTGTCGTCCCCATTCCAGTCTTTGTTTGTTTGTTTTTCATGTTTTTTTTTATGGTTTGTTTGGTTTGGTTTGCCTTGTTTTGTTTTGTTTGGTGTGGGGTTTTTTTTTTGTGTGTGTGTTTTGAGTTTTTTGTTTTGTTTTTATCACATCTGTGCTAGATGGGACTATCAAGATTTGTGGTTCATATTTGAGCCCCCCTTCACCATTCCAGTTTTTGTTTGTTTGTTTTTTTTGTTTTATTTTGTGTTGTTTGCTTTGTTTTGTTTGGTGTGTTTTTGTTTGTGCGTTGTGATGGGGGATGGGACTATCGAGATGTGTGGTTATTTCAGCCCCGCTTCACCATTCCTGTTTGTTGTGTCTTGTTTTGTTGTGTCTTTTATTTTGTTTTGTTTTGTTTTGTTTGCTTTTTGTTTGGTGTTTTTTTTCTTTGTTTTATCTGGTGTGTTTTATTTGGGATGGGGGCATCAAGATTTGTGGTTCTTATTTCATCCCCCCTTCACCATTCCAGTTTTTGTTTGTTTGTTTTTTGCTTCATTTTATTTTGTGTATTTTTGTTTGAGTTTTGTTTTTATGGGATGGGAGTAGCACGATTTGTGCTTCATATTTCAGCCCTCCTTCACCATTCCAGTTTTTGTTCGTTTTGTTTTTGTTTCGTTTTTGTTTCGTTTTTGTTTCGTTTTTTTGTTTTGAGTTTTTTTTTTTTTTTTAAATCAAACATGTGCCAGATGGGAATATAGAGGTTTGTGGTTCTTTTTTCAGTCCCCCGCTCATTATTCCAGTTCAGTTAACTGTAATTAACACTAAATCATGTTTTTATGTTTTGGTTTGTTCTGTTTTGTTTTGTTGTTGTTGTTGTTGTTTCCCATATATGTGATAGAAAGGGCTGTAGAGATTTGTGGTTCCCCTTTCACCATTTCCATTTTTGTTTGTTCGTTTTTTCATGTTTTTTTTGTTTTTTATCTTGTTTGTTTTGTTTAGTTTGGTGTTTTTTTTGTTTTTGTTTGTGCATCTATAGTTTAGTTTTGTTTGTTTGTTTATCATGTCTGTGCCAGATGGGAATATGGAGATTTGTAGTTCTTGTTTCAGCCCCCTTCATTACGAATAATACTGTCTGCTAAACACATACATATAGATTTTATATATCTTATTTCTAATGTTTGTATTATTTCACAGCTATCAGTCTTCCTCTTCCATATTCAATTTGAACAGCAAGCTCACAGCTCTTAGACATACTTTCTTTTGCCGTGGTGCTGTAGATTGTAGAATGGCCTTACTTTGCCTTAATTAGCATCCTTTCCCTTTGTTTTCCCTCTAAACACATTCATTTTGTTGCAGCTGAGAGGAGACATAAAAGAACAGACTCAGAAAAGAGAAAAGCTTTCTGCTTCAAGAGCCTCTGTGGACAGTTTAGTTTTATCACCTTGATGTTTACCATGCATGAGCTTTTGAGAGATGAACTCCGTTTTTTACGCTTTTTAAATGTTTAAATGCAAATCTTATAAAATAATATATGCATTACTCTGTAAATTTGTGCGGTTTGTTTGTATAATGTTTATGTCATCTTTTGAAAAGCTTGTATCTGGCATGCCAATGTATAATAGTGGAATGGAGCGGAAAAGCTGTGAGGTGCCATTTCTACAACAATCTTTAACAAAGAATGAAATAGAAGAGATGGACAGATAGAAAGAAAATAAACACTTTTCTTACTGTTGATTTAGTATGCATACAGAAAACAGCCTTTGCACTGTCCGTGCCGTCACTGTTGGGAACCGACAGATATTGAATCATTCCTGCTATGTAACAATAGACGTCTAAAAATGCAAACGACAAATGAAATTCAACTGAGTAACTTCGACCATACACAGACGTGTAGTCTAAATGCTGATAAAGCTTTGGCATTTCACTCTCGATGATCTTTCAGACATTATAACAAAGCCCTTTTGTCTTTCTGATTCATTCAGTCATAAATTTAGGTCGCGTTTCGAAAGGATGCACGATTATTCAATGCATGATTGGTTCATTCACTTCTATCCATATGCTAATGTGTGACAGTGACATTTAACATTACTTTGAAAGCGTGGAAGACAATAAAAGCCAACAGCTTTATGGTGGCACTTAATCATCTTTACTGTTAGTTAGCTCTTTAACAACTCGGACCTCTTTTGATTCACCTTCAGACTGTGTCTGACAACCATCCCAGCTCATGATATTTAATGCCATTCTACAGTATATTTTTCAAGGTGCTGAATAAACCACCACAGTGGAAAAGGGATCCTTTATAAACTCGCTGTAAAACATCGTTATTTGAGATTGTTTGATGTTTCAGGTCATTGTACTATCCTCTTTAAATCCTGACATATCAATGGAGCAAATCCATGTGGACTGTTTTAATAGACACAGTAGTTTTGTCTGATCTTTTTGAAGCTGTATTATTGTCTAGGGTGTGCCGGTTTCCTCAGGCAACTTTTAGTGTTATAACTATAACAATGCACACTGTTTTCTCTTGTGATTTTTCAGACGTTATTGTCTCGACTCTGTCATGTTAGTGAGAAAGGTAACAGTGCTCACTTACATCCTTAGTGTCTTTTCTGTTAAGATCCTTCAGCATTGTATTCCAGTCCCCAATGTCATGTTCCTGTCCTCAGGGCTATTCAACTTTGAAAAGCTCAAGGGCCACAAAGCCTCAAGATCCCTTTAGATTAAAGAGCTCTTGATTTTTCTTATTAATGAGGCCAGTAATCTACTGTAGTTTTACACTTTTCACTCTTCAGGGTATAGTTTGTTGTTATCAGTTGAAGTATTTTTTGATCTTCATGTTGAGTAGCACTGACTCAGGTAGTTAAAGGAGAAGTCCACCTCTGAGGACAGAAAGACATGAACATCTTGGATGACAAGGGGGTGAGTAAATTATTTGTAAATTGTTGTTCTGAAAGTGGACTTCTCCTTTAAGTGTTTATGTTTGCATTTTACTTATCTACCCTTCATGTTTAATTCCACAAGAGCTGTTCCAACCTCTTTACAAGTTATATATTTGTCATTTTGTAACCCTCCAATTTTTATCCTGCTGCTTGCAGCTGGGTTTAAAAGAAAGAAAATCACATTCTGGTTGGGTTGTTGTGAGTTTAGTGAACTGTGGTCCTAGTAAATGACAGAGAAATGTGTTAGAATCCAGGCAAGAGACTGAACAAAATGATTATTAAATCTTTCTTTTTCTTTCTTCCTTCCTTTATCTTTCTTTCTTTCTTTCTTTCTTTCTTTCTTTCTTTCTCTTTCTTTCTTTCTTTCTTTCTTTCTTTCTTGTGGAATGATTTTTTTTTTTAACTGACTTTAAAAAAATAAATTAAGCTTCTTATCTTTCAGTATTTCTTAAATCCTTTCCTGTTCTAGCTTGTACTATACTAGACAATGTTTGAAATTTTGTATTGCTAGCATTTCTTCATAAGCGTAGAGTGAACCAACTCCAGTGTAAGGCTAAAACATGCACACCATAACACCATCCTTTTAGGCAAGCACATATAGTACCCACCAAAATAAAAAATTACACAAGGTAATCGCAACTTTTTAACTCAATTCTTACTTTTTTCTCGCAATTGTGAGTTCATGTCCCATAATTGACTTTTTGTTCCTCACAAATCTGGCAATTCTCAGAATTGTGAGATATAAACTCACAATTGCAATTAATAAAGTCCAATTCTGAGGAAAAAAGAAACTAATTTTTTTTTTTTTTTTTTACAATTGTGAGTTTATAACTTAAAATTCTGACTATATAAAATGCAATTGTGAGTTTATATCATCAAATTCTGAGAAAAAAAAGTCAGAACTGCAAGATGTAAACTGCCAATTACAAGAAAAAAGAATTGTCACAATTGTAAAATTAAAAGCCACAATTACTTTTACTTTTTTTTTATTTATTTATTTTTTTTATTCAATGGCAGAAATAGGCTTCCAAAATTACCAAATATTTTTAGCATGGCTCAATAATGTGATCATAATTTAGTAAAGACGTTGTATGTTACTAATTATAACGGTTTCATTTCTATGGTTATACAAACTGTGAATAAATTATATACAAAAAGCGAGCAAGGAACATGACTAAATTCAGTCTAGCGTGAGCTTAAGCACTCAAAAACTTCCCCGTTATAATCAGTAAAGCTGATGTTGATCCAAACTACTGTTCTACAACCAAAAAAACACATTAAAAAAGCATTTAAGTATTCAAATATTAGATGTTTACTAAAATCCTTTAATCCTCACACTTTTTTGTGAGTTATTCCGTAACATTTAGTTTTTATACAACTTTTTGGCACTGTTCAGAACTGTGCTAGCTAACCATGTGCTGATTAGCATCTTTGAGCTAGGTTCAAAAGTATCTTAAATTGTCACTACTGAAACAGTCATGACCGAAACATTTGGTGGAGTTTCGGTAGTAACATCTTTTGTTTTGTTTTTTTTTTTTGTTTTTCTTTTGGTTGTTATTCCATAAATTCACAAACGAAACATGTCATCATTGCTCCGGTAACGACAAAAGGGAACACATAATCCTCATATTTGGGGGAAATAAATTAATTTTTTGTAAAGTTATGCTAAGTTTAGTATTTTAGTATGTTTTAGTAGTGTTTTAGTATGCAAGTTAAAATTCTGTAATGTGATGTGGGCCCTACCAAAGCATTGCTGTCATTACCAAAACATGAGATGTTTTGTCAAAAATAAAGTATACTGAATTATCAGCTAAGATGTTATGGTAGTGTTTGGGTCACTGTATATTCAAAAGGATGAATCCTTAACGTTGAAATCAGTATGATCAACTTTTTGGCTTTTACAAAGAAAAATTGGATTCAAAATACAACAAATCTTATAAATTACACTTGAAATATTGTTAAAAATGTATTTATTGATTTACCTCTGAAAAATTTTATTAAAATAGCATATTTTAGCATATTTTATATATATATAATATTATATTATATTATATTATATTATATTATATTATATTATATTATATTATATTATGTTATATTTACAATGTAGATGTAAGCAAAATCCTAATAGGTCAACATAACCCTTCTAATTAAATTATATATTACTGTGTTTCAGTAGTGACAAATTTGGGGAGAGGACAAATATTCTGAAACTTTCTGAAAATGCAATATGAGAAGTGACAGCACAGTTACTAGAAATGTGTACCTTGGATATTATACAATTTGCATACATAACATTTTTTTGGAAAAAGACATTTTTTTCCAAGACGTTTCCAACTCTGGACCAATTCTGTAGAATGAGCCATATAAAAATAAAAATGTTTTTGCATTTACTATGACTTTTGCAACCAAATGTCAACATTTTTACATTTCATAATGTGCTTCTCAATGCCGTCACTAAACGTTTCTTGTCTGAGAAACCCAGAAGCAAGAAAGCAAATTTGTGTAATGTTGCAGTAATTCCCTCTTCACGTCTCTAACGCTGTCAAGGACATCTCAGGAAAAAAAAATAGTCAACAAACAGGAGGCAGCAATCTGCCTAGCAGAAAGCCCTGAGCAGAAACGCAATGAGGGCATTTGTGTGGCCGCTAGCAAATCTCACTCAGCCCAGCTGTGAGCTGAACATTGCTCTTTTACCCTCGTTTACCCTCAAGGGCTCAGTGCTCTCTCTAGGGCACAACCGTCACTTCACATTTTCAGAAAGCTCGACATATTGCACAGGTTCAGGAGAGGCAATGTGTCTAGTCTAGACATGAGATATAGCATTTTGCTCCCAAGCTCGTTGTATTTCACGTGCTGCCGAGTGTGTTCTGATGTGTGTCGTTCTGTGTCTGACTGGAATATCAAACAATGTTTAAAAAAAAAACTCCTTATTTACATTCAGGTCTTTACGTTTGTTTCTTGTATAATGAATATGCAGCACTGCAAGACTCCTGGATTGTTTTGGCAATTATCAAAAAGACCAGCATAGTAATCATGTGCTAGAGAAAGGCTTACGTTGTAATACTCAGCATATTTTCTTTTTCATGCAAGATGTGCAGACGTTCTCAGGCAGAGGTGGATTAGTTTGTTGTTAGATGTAATCCACTTTTAAATGCATTGCTTTCAAGTACAGCACATCCATCCTGGACTATCAGAGACCTCAGCACATTTTCATCTTCGCTTTACATGCTAGATAAGAAGGTTTTTTTTGATGTTTAGAAGGATACATGTAGGAATCAACATTTTTTTTTTTCCGAGACGTTTCTGCCCAGGATGACAGCCAGCTCATCTGCTTTGTAAAGTCGATATATACTTTGAGACTTGCAAACTTTCCGATGATGTCTTCTGACTAGTGGGTGTCTTAATAATCTCAGCCTCACCGTACGTTCACTGACTGCCTGATGGGTATTGTACACAAAAATAGTAAGAGCTGGCTCAAAAGCAGCTGTTCCAATTTGATTGGCTCACTTCCTGACAATTTTATGTCTGGAAGCAGAACTTTTGGGTAAAAAGTAATACTGGGTAAAAGTAATAATTACTGGATTTGATAAAGTTGGGCTGATTAGTGCCAACAAATCTTCAGATGCTGAGTGACTGGTTGGAGAAACTTAGTAGCGTAATGTAATACATTATATATTACTAGTTACTGTCTTTTAAAAGTAATTAGTTACATTACAATATTACTGTCTCTGAACTGTAATGCATTACATTACTTTTGAGTTACTTTTGAGTTACTTTCACCAGAATATCCACAGAAGTATAACTAGGCATTATAATGTAGTTTATTGCTGCTCATTATACATCCAGTGGGGGGTAATGAGGTAGGTCTATATAGCATAAAATTATAAAATCATATTTAGATAGGCTACCAGTATGTAGGTTTACATTAACATTACTTGTAGTTTAGGTTAAACACAGATAAGCACAAAATTATTACATTTATAAGTAACGCCAGTAAATAAAGCGAAATGTTATAATGTACAAACAATAAACACAATACCTAGCCTATAGACTATTTTGAACGGTTTTTGGAACAAAACAAGAATGAAATGTATAAGTTGCTAAACAAGCCAAAACAAGTTAGGCTAATTTAAAGCAGCGCTGAGCAGACCGATCAGTGAATTGGTACTTTGATGTCAAAAACCCACAGCACCGCTTTAAGTCGAACACGCCTTTTCCTTTTGTTTGGAGTGTTCGATGAGTTCCGTCACACACGTCATTCAGCCTGAAAAAATGAGGTTGTGAATGTATCACTATGCCTTTAGTTTTGGTATCTTTAGGTTCGCTGTCGAAAAATCCACTGTGATTTGCTAAGCGAACCAGGACCAAATGAATGAACCAAACGAACCGAACTGCAAGTGTGAACACACCCTAAATTAATACTTGAGCAAGAGTACATTGAAAAAGATAGATATAATTTTACAAAAATATTAAAGAATTAGTTGATGTTTATGTCTTTCTTTCTTCAGTTAAAAAGAAATTAAAATATTAAATTATCAGGAAATTTTTATTCTGGAAGTGAACTAATCCTTTAAGCAACACAGTTGTTTTCATCATTGATAATAAGAAATATTTGTTGACTGAATCAACATATTTGAATGATTTCTGAAGGATCATGAGAAACTGAGAACTAGAGAAATGGCTGCTAAAAAATTACAGTTATTTTAAATTGTAGTCATGGTTTACAGTATTACTGCTTTAATGTATTTTTGATCAAATACATTCAGCTTTGGTGAACATGAGACTTCTTTCAGAAACAAACAAACAAACAAAATCTTACCAACCCCAAACTTTAACAGTAGTGTATCTGAGCAAAACAGCCTGTACTTTTTCTATGTGGATGGACAGAAAAGTCTAGGTTGGAAGTTTGCTTGTGCAGAGGAAGCTGTAAAGTGGAAAACACTTTATACTGGTTGTCAAAAGTCTGGCAATGCAACACAAAGTCAGTATGACATATAAAACTCATACAATCTAAACATGAGTTTCTTACAGATACCCTCTGTATGAACTTTCAGCTGAAAAACATTTAACAGTTACCGTAATAATGGATTAACATTGCCATAAAGCAAGGAAAATAAGAGCATAAACTTGATATTGTTGTTTTCCACCTTACGGTCTAAAAAATTCTGAACTGAAGACAGCTGTTGTAGAAAAGCCCAAGGCCTCTTTCAGAAAATGTGGAGATGTAAGCTGTAGCACCTGTATAATTATAAGGTTATTTAATAACCATCCTCCACCACTGGCTTTACTCCACAGGCATGCAGTAATCTAATGAAATATAATGAGGTAATTTGTACTGTAATACCAGTGTACACCATAGATTGATGTATTATTTGGTCACATATGTTCACACTGCTTCTTAGGCGTTCAATTTCCTTACATTTTTTTCTCTTTAGAAGTTTGTGATTTCATTTTTTTCCATTTTGATGTTATACTTTGATGTTAGAGATGAGCACAACTGATTTCATTCTGTTGCATTGAAAGTCTTCATACAGAATCTTCTGGGCAACATCAGCCTTGAACCACCACATGAGAACTGCCAACTAGAGAAACAAGGGAACATGTGCAGCGGTTTTACCGCTTCACAAAGCATCCCGTGTGAAACGGCCTTTAGGGAATTGACTTTCTGCAGCATGACAGACGTTTCCATATTCCTCCTCACTGACCTTTGTCTGCCAGTGTAGGGTCTATATTTGACCCAGACCAAACCTCGGGTGTTCATGCATTTTGGTGATCATCGCTAAAGCAGCAGCACTACAGGCTTTTAGTAGCTGTTGTTAATTACACATCCATCACATAATCACAGATGAAACTAATTAGGTTTTTCTACAGCGGTTAATTGAAAGCACTCAAATGAACGCTATTTCCCTTGATACTTTTTAACAGATGTGTTTTCTTCAACCATTACCAAAGACTGCTCTGCATTGTATTTTTTGTTACACAGCAAAAAAAAAAAGAGAGAGATAGAGAAAGAGAGAGAGAACACATTTGAGAGCAGATGATAGTGTAATTATTCCCCATGGAGTGATGGAAATATTCCAAATAACCATCATGGATAAACTATATTTGCATTTCCACAAGGAAATGCTGGTGCTTGCTAAGCAGCAAAAGCTTAAGCTCTGCATAAATGAAATATCAAATTAGAACAGTCATAAACTTCATTGCTGTCATATTCGCTCGTGTCTTGTTTTCTGACAGCTGTGCACAAAAATCCAACACGCAACAAGGTTTCTGTGCCAACTTTGCAATGTAAACCGCTTTAGATGATTAATATATGTAGAAAACAGATCTCAGTTCAGTATGGAAATGAATGCAATGAAGACTAGTTGTAAGTATTATATCATTGCTTTTGGTTGGATTTTGAATGGCAAACATAATGCTGTATGTACACTTGCTTAATGCCAACCCCATTATCCGATTGTAAATTTTTTTTTTTTAGATAATTTGCCTCATTTTAAGTAAAACGCCAGAAAAATTGAATCAACATTTATTCTTTAATCTTTAATTCTATTTTATATGTTTTATCTCTTGTCTCTCAGCTCATGAAGAGCCCTTTTAGTCTGTCTCACACATCAGGGATCTGTTTCTGCAGCATTTGTTGAGCTGTACAATTTGAAGTCTATAAAATATATTCATCAATGAATCATTTATTAAGAATGTGCTAATTCATTAAGAAAATATTCATTAGGCTCGTCCAAACTTCTTTCTGTGCTTGTTTTTCAGACATTTGCAATGTGCTCAGTCCAGACAGTCTGCTCATAACAAATGATTTGATCCATGATTTATGCTCTGTGATGTGACGACTTGAAACTTGCACAGCACAAAAGTAGCAATATTTTATCAGCAGCAGAGTCATGCTTATCTTCAATTTTTCAGTTTATATCATAAGATGAGCAGTAATATAATTCACAGGACGTTTTCCCCAGACGCTCTATGCAGATTTTTCAAGCTATGAATTCAGCGGATGTCACCGGTCTCTGCGGCTGAGGTAGATTCAGTGTGAGGCGTCTGTGAGAGCAGGTGTTGTTTACAACATGCCATTCTGCAGCGCTGCCCAAATAAACAGCTGTCAGTAGACACCCACAGAAGGAAATCCTCATCAGCCGACCTGAACCACCGCTCAAGCCAATATGTGAGAAATGAAAAACATGAGAAGGCGAGGTGAACATCTTTTCCAATATACTGCCCGCAATCTTATTTGACATCAATCTTAAGTAAAAGCCCCCTTCATTGGATGCATGGTTTTGTGGGAATATATATTAAAAAAAAAGGTCTATTTTGCCATTTGGTCATGAATTGTTTAAAGGTAAAATGTGCTTCCTTTGCCAGTAGCGTCATCCAGTCTAGAAATAATAGACCTCATTCACTAATATATTTTAAAGTGCTCCTATTATGCCTTTTCAAATATGACCTTTCATGTGAACATAAACTATGTACGAAGTTGTGAAGCCGAATAAATAAATTTATTTTCTATCAAAAAAAAGTCTGTTCACAATTGCCTGAACGAGTCGTCAGGAATTTGAATCTTCTTCTGTTGCGGCCGCACGTCACGAAGTAACACATTTGCATAATGTCCGCCCACGTTCTACGTCGCGATCAACTTGCCCGCCCACAAACACAGTAAAATTTCCATGTGGTTTACGTGATGTCGAGAAGACGCTGTATCCTAAGTACAATGCGGGATTCACCAAAGGCTTGCTCTTAAAAGATGGATCAGTGCCCAGTTTATTTGGACCGGCTTGCTCCTCTGAACCTCTAAATGTAAGTGTAATTAATAATTGATGGTTGTATTTTCTAGCGATCGTTCAAAATCGTCCTGCAGTATATCGCTCATGAGAGTGAGTAAATTATCAGGACATTTTTATTCTGAAAGTGGAGTAATCTTTTAAAACTTGTTGCTCTCATGTAACGTTACTCTGTATCATGCAAAATACATATTTAGTTGTGTGTGTGTGTGTGTGTGTGTTGTGTTCGCTCCGCGCAGCTCGTAGGTCTCTGGCTAACCGGCTGACAGCTTTATCTGTTCACTCACTATTGTCTAGAAACGTGTCGATGAATAGTGAATGTTTGTTGTTGTTATTACTTGAAGTTCTGATAAAGAATAGAACAATATGTTGGTGTACAAGCTGCAGTGCTTTATCAATATGTTTCTGCATTTGGTTGATGCATATACTATGGCTGTTTGGGTGTTGTTGTTTACACCGAGTTGTGGGCTAAAGTAACGGTGATGGGCATTCTGTGTTTGAAATTCGCTGTGCGCAGTAACGTTAAACCAATCACAAAAGACTGGGTCATCGGACCAATCACCGCAGATTAGTGTCACGCAAAGGAGTGATTTGGACAAATGATTTGTTTTGACGAACCGTTTGGGAGTCGTTGAGCAAATAAGGTAAAAATAAATGCATATTATAAGACACTAAAAGTGTTTTTTGACCTTGCATGCATGTCAACTTGTTGTTGGGGACTCCCAAAACCAAATGTGAACCTTTTATAATCCATGATAGGGGCACTTTAAAGTGTAATCTGTCCTTTGATGGCAAAGCAGAATTTTCAGCATTACTTCAGTCTTTAGTGTCATGATCCTTCAGTATTCAGTATTCTTTGAATGGAAAGAATTTGTTTAGAAATAGTTTTTGTTTAACAATGGAAAAAGTGTACTTTCACCTTTCATTAATGTGTCCTTGCTATGGAACCTATTTCCGCCACTGAATAAAAAAAGGTAATTGCAACATTTTCTTGCAAAATTCTTGCAGTTCTGAGGAAAGACTGGTATGTTCTCGGAATTGTAAGTTTATATCGTACAATTCTGACTTAATAACTCGCAATTGCATGTTATAAAGGCAGAATTGCAAGATAAAAACTCGCATTTCTGAGAAGAAAAGTCAAAATTGTGAGATGCAGTATAGACTTGCAATTCTGAGAAAATAGTCACAATTCTGACTTTCTCAGAATTGCAACTTTGTTTCTCAGATTTTAAATTTATATCTCAATTCTGAGGAAAAAAGTCACAATTGCGAGATATAAACTTGCAATTGAGAAAAAAAATGCACAATTCTGACTTCATTTCTCAGATTTGTGATTTCATTTCTCAGATTTGCGAGTTTGTATCTCAATTCTGAGAAAAAAATTTACAATTCTGACTTCATTTCTCAGATTTGCAAGTTTATATCTCAATTCTGAGCATAAAAGTAACAATTGCGAGATATGAATTCGCAATTCTAAGAAAAAGTCACAATTGCAAGTTAATTTCTCAGAATTCATTAGTTTATATCTCAAAATTCTAAAGTTAAAACTCAGTTGCAAGATATAAACTTTTTTATCCGACAAAAAAGTAACGATTGCAAGATATAAACTAAGAAATAAAGTTGCAATTCTGAGAAATAAAGTCAATAAAGAATTGTGACTTTTTTCTCAGAATTGCGAGTTTAAATCTCGCAATTGTGATTACAGATTTATATCTCGCAATTGTATAACTCACATTTGCGAGTTTATATCACAATTCTGAGAAAAAAAGTCAGAATTACAAGATATAAACTCTCAATTCAAAAGGTCACAGCTGTGAGAGATTGAACTCATTCTGAGAAAGTCACAATTCTGACTTCGTTTCTTAGTATTGCGACTTAATTTCTCAGAATTGCAACTTTATAACTCGCATTTGCGAGTTTATATCTCACAATTCTGAGAAAAAAGTCACAATTGCAAGATAGAAATTCTAAAAAAGAAAGTCAGAATTGCGAGTTTATATCACGCAGCAATGACTGTATAACTTGCAGTTGTGAGTTTATCTCACAATTCTGAGAAATGAAGTAAGAGCTGCAAGATGTAAACTTGCAATTGTGAGAAAAAAGTTTCCATATCTTGCTGAATAAATTTGTCTTTAAAAAAAAAAAAAAAGATAACCCAGAACTTTTAATCAGTGGTTCGTATTTTTTATTAAATGGCTTAAATAATTGAATATATCTTATACATGGAATACATTTTTATGATAAATCACGATTACTTTTCAAATATGCCCTGTTAGTTAATAGCGTAAATTGCTTTTTCACCCCATCTTCCCTTTCTGACCTGCTCTGTTTTCCATTGTTTGTACAATCAGGTAGTCCTGCCTAAAACTGTCAATCATGTGTTGTCAGCCCACTCCAAAACCAGAGCTTTGAAGTACAACCGACTCATCTTCTGAACAGGTTTCTTGTCACATCAAACTGGGATAAGAGAACATTTTAACTGAGGAAAAAACTGAGAGAAAAAAAAATGACACTTGAAATGCATGCTTTAGGGGGTCCATATCAGTTTTATGTCAAATAGATGCTCATGTTCGATTTTTCAGACGACTGAGGTCTGGTTTGGTGTGTCTAGCCATCCGTTTAGTGATTCAGCACCAGGCAATGCCTGAATATTTCAAAGGGCTCTTTGCAGCACATCAATCTCAGCCAAAATCAGTCTTATCTCTGGCCGCTGCTGCTGCGGCTTTCATACACAGTCCCTCATTCTGTACGTGGGAGGTCAATACCTGACAGCTGGCATTACCATATTTTCATCCCGACCGGGGTATAAATAAGTTGGCCGTGTAGGGTAAAACTAACAATTTGTCACAGTTGACTGCCTCCCACCCCTTTGAGCTCTGTTTGTTTGCACAGCTACACTGGCTGCAAGTGCAACTGTAATTAATATCTGAGCCTCAGTAGGGGCCGGCAAAGAGACATCTTTGACCGCAGAGCTGGTCAGAAAAGGTGCATTGTTTTCTAATAGTGAGCATGCAGTACAGGAGCTGAAATGGAGTTGGTTCCACGCTAATGACTGCCTAGCTACTTTGTATTGTTATTTTGGTCATTGTCTAAGGCCCTTGTCAATTCTCTATTGTGTTTTTAATGCCTTTTCAATTTATTCTGCTTACTTCATGTTGTTTCTTATCCTCACAAAAAGCTATTGTATGGCTTCAGAAAACTTTTTTTGATAATCTCAATCGTGAACGTAGATTAATTACTGAACTTGACGAAACAACTGTTCTGTCTTTTTCCCCAGCCCCCTGAAGAGCCCAACATTCTCCTGGCTTCCCCCAAGCTGCTGCTTCCTTCAGGCAGTCAGCTGCCGGCCGGCACTCCCCTGTCTGTGCACCACCAGCTCCAGCTGCTCCAGCAGCAGCTCACCCAGCAGCAGCAGCAAACACAGGTGGCTGTGGCCCAGGTGAGATGGAGTAAATGCAACACTGCACTTTAAATGGACATTTAATAGACTTGTAGATGTGGTGGGATTTAGGCTATTTTCTGGTGGTTGTTGATGTTGTTGTGTATATTTTTAAAGGGGTGGTTCACCCAAAAATGAAAATTCTGTCATTACTCATTTTCAAAAATAGTATAATTTGTGTTCCAAAGATGAACAAAGGTCTTATAGGTTTGGAACAACATAAGCGTGAGTAATTAATGGCAGAATTAATTTTTTGGTGAACTGTCCCTTTAAAAATGTACACAACAGCAACAACCACAACCAGAAAATAGCCCAAATCCCACGGCTTCCACAACTTATTTTAACAAAATTTTCACATCAAAAGTTTAACGTCAGTAAGATTTTTTTTTTTTTTTTTCTCATGTAGACTGTTTTTATTTGTTTAAAAATGGTAATATTGTGAAATATTACCACAAAATTATAACAGCTTTTCTATTTTAATACGTTGTAAAATCTAATTTATTCCTGTGATGGCAAAGTGTCATTACTCTGGTCTTCAGTGTCACATGATCCTTCAGAAGTCATTCTAATATGCCGGTTTGGTGCTCAAGAAACATTTCTTCTTATTATTAATGTTGAAAACAGTGATTAAATATTTTGAAAGGCATTATACTTTTTTAGAATTGCTTTATTGATTAAAAGTTTAAAAGAACAGCGTTTATTTGAAATGGGTCTTTTGTAAGTCTTTACCATCACTTTTGATCAATTCATTCTTGCTGTATACAGTTGAGGTCAAAAGTTTACATACACCTTGCAGAATCTGCAAAATGTTAATTATTTACCAAAATAAGAGGCATCATACAAAATGCATGTTTTTTTTTATTTAGTACTGACCTAAGTAAGATATTGCACATAAGACATAGATAAAAGTTTCATATAGTCCATATAAAACATAATTTGCATAGAGTACATCCTGAAAAGAACAATGCATGTAATTTTAGAGGCAAATGAGATGAGCTAACTGCTCTTTTTTTTAATTATACCCCACCCCCCCACTCCACTTCCATACACGCTCGAAAGTTTTCATCTTTTTACACTGAGGACAACTGAGGGACTCTCATGTAACTATTACAGAAGGATCAAACACTCACTGATGCTCCAGAAGGAAAAACTATGCATTAAGAGCTGGGGGTGAAAACTTTTGAACAGAATGAAGCTCTGTACATTTTTCTTATTTTGCCTAAATATCATATTTTTGTCATTTAGTACTGCCCTTCAGAAGCAATTCAATAAGTTTTCCCCCCCGGCTCTTAATGCATCCTTTGTCCTCCTGGAGCGTCAGTGAGTGTTTGAACCTTCTATAATAGTTGTATATGAGTCCTTCAGTTGTCCTTAATGTGAAAAGATGGATCTCAAAATCACACATTCATTGTTGGAAAGGGTTCAAATACACAAAAATGCTGAAAAACCAAAGAATTTGTTGACAGTTTACCTATTTAACTCATGAACAACTATCACTAAACAAAAAAAAAACGCAGCTGTGAATCATTCAGGTAACAACACAGTATTAAGAATCAAGTGTATGTAAACTTTTCAACGGGGTCATTTTTATAAATTCAACAATTATTTTTGTAAACTATATGTAAACATTTTTTATGTGAAGCATCTTATTCAGGTCAGTACTAAATAAAAAAAATAACACGCATTTTGTATTCTCCCTCTTATTTAGGTAAAATAATTGACATTTTGCAGATTCTGCAAGGTGTATGTAAACTTTTGACCTCACTTACTGAACCGAAACTTTTGAGTGTGTGCGTGGAAGTGGATTGTGGGGGTATAATTAAAAAAAGAAAAGCAGCTAGCTCATCTCATTTGCCTTTAAAATTATATGTATTGTTCTTTTGAGGATGGTTTTATTCATGTACACTATGCAAATTATGTTTTATATGGGTCAGCTAAGTCTAAGTGGTTTTTTTTTCTCGCTCAGACAGTTGTTCCTCTAGAAATGTGAGCAGGAAAATAGAGTAAAATGTTCCTACACTAATAAACTTGTCAGACTTGTCAGATGTCAGCTAGTTTCTCTTTAAATAACTGAGCTGTTTTATCAAACTTTTTGTTCAATGTATTATTGAAATATGAAATTATTTTATGTCAGTCTTAAATGTTGAGTGAAATGCATGTTCACCCGACAGTGTTATTCTGTGAAGAAAAACTATTTCTTGTTGTAGCTCTTTTCCTCATCCTCGATCGGTCTCGAGGTAAACCTTACCTACAAATCCCAACATTAGACCTGTTTGTGAATGGCTTGAAGTGCTGTAGTCTTGTGTATCTGAAGCATTTTCATTATTTCCAGCACCAGACTGGTTTATTTATTCAGCCTTTGAGAGCCTGTGGTTTGCTTGTTTAGCCACAGTTCTACACCAAGTGTTTGGCAAGAGGAGAAAGCCATTGTTTTTTTTATAAGCACAATGCTCAAGCAGAGGGTACACTCTCTTTCCCTTTTAGGAAAGTGCTTTTTTGTCTTGTTTTTTTTTGTGTGTGTGTGTGTGTATCTGAAAGAGACTTGGTGCTCTTCACAGCTCTGAGAATGGTCTTACAGGGGGTGGAATTTTATTCCACGCTCCTTTGACCCACATCTTTGTGTCTGCATGTCGCTTTGAGGTGTGTTGAGGATAGTCGGGGATGTCCGTCCTGTCAGAACTCCGATAAGCAAAGGCAGCCAGTTGAAAACAGGCCCTGATTTGCAACAGCACACTTAAAGAGAAACAAGCCATGGCTTTGCTCTGCCTGCTGTGATGTCTTCAGTCACTGAAGAAGAAGAGACGCTTTGAAGCGCGCTATCAAAGCCGCACACGCAAGTCAATCGTCGCTTATTAATTTATTTCTCCATTTGTTTTGCAGTGGCTCTCATCCTTAGGAAAAATGATCGGCAGATGAAACGATATTTGCTTTTCTGAAGTCAGGATTAGCAGTGGAGTGGGTTATTTGTGGAGAGAAGTTTTTGTGTGTTTTGTGTTTCTTTTAATCATATGCTGGTGGAAGATTCTCCTTTAGACAGTTTGGTACGCATTTGGCTCCTGCCATGTCCTGAAAACAGTGCCAACGTCAGAAAATCACTACATTGCAGATGCTTATGAGTGCAATTCAGGCAAAATGTATTGTGAATTTGAGTTCTAGTACTGCATGCAGAGTCAAATATGGTTGCTGTCAAATGAAAGCCTTATTATGGTTGATGAAGTTTTTTTTTTTTTTTTTTTTTTTTCTGTTTAGTAAAAAATAAGGCATATACAAAGAGCTTATAGAAAATAGCCTCTCTGAGTGCTTCGTATTTCAGCATGGCTTGATTTCCATTTTTTTTCCATGTCCTCTTGCAGCTTTCAGTGGGGTGTTTAAATGAAAATCAGCGCTGAAATATTTGATGTAATTTCTTCATGCCATGTGAGGGCAGCAACAATGGAATAAACAGCGCTATAAAAATCTTGTAATAACTGCAGTGCAGTGGAAAGGGGAAAAAAAGTAATTACTACGGTCATGAATGTTTCCACTTTAAGTATGTGTGATTAAATAGATTGTTAGAATATGAATCACACAAATAACCTTTTATAAAACTCTTTAGGTTATGTCAGTGAAAGTGAATCATTTGGTGACATCCTAGTGTCATTAAATCTGTTCTCTTGAGAAAGCATGGAAAAGGGTTTAGAAAACACTGTAAATGTGAGATTTAAGGGTGTTTTTACAAAAGACTAGTGTATGCAAAAGTATTGATCATTCTTTAGCCATGTATTTGAATTTAGAATGCCAGAAGGATTGCAAGGTTCAAGGATTGCAATAAGAATTTGGGGTTTAAAAGAACTACAATTTGACATTTTAAGGGGTCATGACATGGATTTTTTTTTTATTAGTTTAATGTGCTCCTTTAGGTTTTACTTGTAATGTTAATAAAGTTTTTTGCACAAAAAACATTAATATGTGAAAAAATGAGGAAGGGACTCATATGCAACTATTACAGAAGGCTTAAACGCTCACTGATGCTTCAGAAGGGAAAAACTATCCATTAAGTGCCAGGGGTGAAAACTTTTGAACAGAATGAAGATGTGTACATTTTTCTTATTTTGCCTAAATATCATATTTTTTCATTTAGTACTGCCCTTGAAAAGTTACAGAAGATATTTAGATGTTTTCCAAAAGACAAAATAAGTTAGATTTACCCTTATCTTCAAATTTCTTAATGCATCGTGTTTCCTTCTGAAGCATCAGCAAGTCTTTAAACCTTCTGTAATAGTTGCATACGAGTCCCTCAGTTGTCCTCAGTGTGAAAAGATGGATCCCAAAATTATACAGTCATTGTTGGAAAGGGTTCAAACACACAAAAAAGCTGAAAACCCAAAGAATTTGTGGGACCTAAAGCATTTTTCTAAAAAAAAAAAACAGTGGGCAGTTTAACTGTTCAGGACAAAGGACTCACAATCAACTATCACTAAACAAAAAAGCACCGCTGTGGATCATTCAGGTAACAAAACGGTATTATAAATCAAGTGTGTGTAAACTTTTGAAAAGGGTCATTTTTATAAATGCAACTATTATTTTCTCTTGTGGACTATAAATTGCAGATTCTGCAAGGTGTATGTAAACTTTTGACCTCAACTGTATACTTTGGGCTTAAGTTGTTAAAATTCATGTCCTTTGCGTTTCTCACAGTATACGCTAACATTACTCCCAGAAATTAATGTTGATCATTCCCATCATACAGTCAGAGATATTACTGTTATCACTCTTTTCATTTTCCAGCCATAATTGGACAGTGAACTTAATTGCTTTAATTAGTAGACTTTAAAATGAAACGGAACAACTGATTGCAGCAGCGATGCATTGACATAAAGCAAAAATTCATTGCCCCTTTTTTTGTTGACTTTTTTTAAAGACAGTGAAAGTAGATACTGCTTTATGTCATCGAGGAAAATGATGATCATCAAAACATTTGGACTCCAACATTTACCCTGACTTGCCTCTTTGATGAATGTACCCCACTCAGATTGAGATATAAAACTATGACAGCAGAAAAATGAGCCTTGTATACATGTACATCCTATATCCTCTTGAAAACAACATCTTTTGTCATGGCAGGCAGCTTGTTTCCCAAAGACAATCACTCTTTGCCAGAAAACATACACGCACACATACATACAAGCACGTACACTCGAGAACTGATGGCAAGCGCTGCAACCTGAGCTAAGCTTTCAGTCCACATTTACAGTATGGTAATTTTTCCCTCAATCTTTTGCGCTACTCCCTGCTGGCCTGATCTTGACGGCTCATTGGTTTTGTCTAGAGAATGTATTGTTCTTAAGGGCAGGCAGCACGAGCAGGCACGCTGTTAAAGCTGGGTCATAAATCACCCCGGACCCCTTGGAGGGCAGCCGGTGGTTTTAGGAGCAGACAGACAGTCAGGATAAGCCACTGGCGGAAATGGATTCGCCCGTCTATCGCTGGGTAGAATCTTAGGACTTATGAAGGACACTCAAGTGCATCATAATCGCTTTGGGAACCTTTATAGCTGGCCGTTTGTCATTAGCCAGACAAAGCAAGCAGTAATTCATAACAGAATGTGTGGTGGACTGCCTTACGTGTCTTTTTCCGGTACTTATGAAAATGGAGATTTGTTAGACTATTCCAGATAATTTCTTTATTAATTCCTTTCACAGACATAACTGACTATTTTTGTAACTCATGTTTTTTTTTTTTTAACAAACTTGTGTGTATTTGACAGTTTAAGCACAATAAGACATGAAAGAGAACTTAGTTTAGTACTTGCATGCTGTGTGACTGCTTTCTGTGTGCGTGATGTATATCGGAAGTTTAAACTAATATGGTTTAAAACGCATGATTTCAATGCAATAGACATAATTAAAACCAAACAGATGTTTGTTTGTTTTTTTTAGCAGAGTATTTGAGCTACGAGCTGTAAAGGCACAGCTCTACTCTGTAAAAGGGGGGCGGGGAGCAGCAGCTCATTTGCATTTAAAGAGACATGCAAGAAAACAGTGTGTGTCTGTTTCCACTCAAAATAGGTGGACACCTGAGACTTATCATACATCTCGTAAAAACGAGCATAATAGGTCTCTTTTAACTAAAGCAGTGTAAACGGAACACTCAATGCTAATATTTGTCCGTAATATTTAATGGCTTATTCATTTATTATTTTTAAAATATTTAGAAATAATTATTTGCAAAAACCTTCATTGTTTTTGCTCTGATTTAAATATGAATTATAGAACTGAATATTGAAATATTGAAATATTCGTTGTTGTTTTTTTTTTAACCAATATAGCAGGCTTTTGTCCTTCCACTGTTGCTCTTCATATCAGTTCATTATTACTCTTAAAATGCTGATGTCAGGAACCAAAAAAAATTTAAAAAGGTTTTCATGGTGTTAAAGAAGCTTTTTTTGGATGAAAGCGCTCTTTTAATTTGCATGAATGGCAGCTGCCTACACTGAAAAAAAAATCTGTTGGATTAACATAAAAAAAATATGTACATCGGTTGCGTGTATTTTTATTATGTTCTCTCAACATAATTTATCTCCGTTTATGTTACGTAACTTGTGTTTGTCAAATGAACATGATTTTTTTATGTTGTTTTTGTGCTTTTTATGCCATGTTACCTTGTTGATTTAACATGATTTTTTTTTTAAATTAAAGCTTTATCCACCATATGCAGTGGTGCTTTAATAAATTACATAAAACTATGATAAAATGTACGATGTATTAGATAAAACTAATAACAGAATAAAAAAAAACTTTGGTAAACTATAAGTATTACATTTTTAAATAAATAATAGCATTTTAGCAACCTTAATATTGTAGATTTTTAAGCAAGGAAATAAGCAAAAACATTTTTTTTTAATAGTACACAACAATCCATACAGATTACAAATTTACAGAGAAGCATGTTACAGACATAGCTCATTTGCTTGAAATGCATCTGTTAAAATATAATATAACCCCATATAAAAGCAAAATCAAAAAAAAAAAGTACACTTTTTTGCTTAACGTAATACAATATTACACAATAAGAACAATAACAGCATAAATAAAGTAAGAAAAAATGTCTACATTTTTTTTAAGATGGACTTTGAAAGTGTGCTGATTTTAAAGATACACCATTATACTCCTCAGCAGAACAAAGAAATTCATACAGGTTTTGAACAACTTGAGGGTATGTAAATGATACCAGTATTTTCATTTTCAGAATTTTTAGTGGTTGAGTGAATGATCCCAGTTAGATGGGCAATTGAATTTTGCAGTAGCTAATGCCAAGTTATCCAAATCAGTCTAAGATTATCTGGCCCTCATTGATGATCCTGATGTCCCCTGGTCTATCATGGGCATTGTCTCCTCTATGCATCTTGGGATGAGGGCTTCATCTGCAGCCTGGAAAATGCACAGTTAAAAAATGAGATTCAGTACTACTCTGGAAATATCTAATATAACTAATATAACTTAATTTCAATAATTTAGTAACAACAGTATTCTAAGAAATATAAACTTGAATATAATAAGAACCAGTCGTGGTCAACAAAGACTGATTACAGATAACTGTTAGACCTCAATTCTAGGATTGTGAATGGTAGGCCAAGAAATACAATAGTGTCTTCCTAAAACAAACTGTAAAATTATATAGCACACTTCGAATACGTACATGGATAATGGCAGAAATGTCCAAAGTGTGGATGTTTTGGATGTTTCGGTAACTCCACTCTAACTGCAACTGCTACTGTGCACCTTTAATACACTGACACATTCAACGGACAGGGAGAGAGAAAAATAATAGATTAATATTAACATTTGCAACATCATCAGACAAAGAGATTTTAAAAGTAGCAAAAATGTGAGTTTCATACATACCATTAATGTAAAGGCTTTGGACTGACAGTGAAGTAGATGTCAATAAGTGCAGTCGTCTGGTAAAATATCAGATACCTGTAAAATATCAGAAGTATGCATCACTTTTAAAACAGTTAAGAGTTATTATAATATGGAGTACTGGATTATGCTTATCAAATAACATGAAGATGCATATCATTCAAAGCAGTCATCAGAGATGTACGGATGTGAAACAAAACAAAAGTAAAGGTTTTTAATAATACTTACTACTACTAAACAGCATTCCCAAAACAAAACAAAACAAACAAAAAAAAAAAGAGAATAAGATGTCTTCACAGGACAGGAGAAACCAGACATCTAAGCAGAAAGCATATTCAATGTTAATTTTCTTTACAACAACATGCATTGTACTAGCTTTTTGATTGTCTGTAATAGACTGCAGCCACCTAACGTTACTCTCACCTACATTTCAGCTAACGTTAGCATCTCAAACGAGCCCATCCTCTACACTGGATGCGGCACAGCGCGACAAATCCCCGACAGTTCAAGCTCTTTGAAACGGCCACTTTGTCGCGTAACGTTAACGCACACAGCTTCAAGCTGCTGCGGCACGGCAAGGCAACGGTAACGTCTGGTGTACACGGTTCAGTTTCTCATCATTATTCTGACTCGTCTAGGCAACATGCCGACATGCAAAGAAAAAGATTACACACATTTCGAACATTCAAACGTTAATATACACCACATTTTCAGAAGAGGCTAAAGCTAGTGTTAACATTAGCTAACGTACAAACGCATAAATGTAACTTTAAAAAACAATGTTGTTTGATATGAAAAGTACATGAAACCTGAGTGAAAATATGCACATTCAAATACTGAATACCTACTCTAAACTAAATCTTATTTTCAAGTTTTAATTAACTTACCTCAGTGCAGAGCTCAGATCCCATCCACAGCGAGAGACAAAATGGCGATGGGTGAGAATCGGTTTCCTTCGCAAAGGGGCGGGGTTTATAAAGAAAACATAACTACTTCATTTAGCTTCAACATGATTAATTCTATACGCTTGAACATCCTTACAGAATAAATACATGGTACATGATTTAAATATGTTTAGATGAGAAGCATAAATTAATCATGTAAGAAATGTGAAATGAATATTTAAAAATTCAGCAACCTCCCCATTGCCTTTTTTTCAGTGTACACACTAAATGACCTTCATAGTAACACTTTACAAAGTTTCCCATCAAGTTTTAATATTCAGTATAAATGCATTCAAATGTATATTAAATAGAAATGCATACCAAACTGCATGATTCTTGTACATAAAGAGGTTTTAAAGATGTTTGACCTTAAATGTGTATATATAAATAAATTTAAGTAGGGCTTTGAAATTCTCAGAATAACAAAAATATATATATATATATATTTAATTTCCTTGAACTCTTGAAGCCCACACAGGACCTGTGTATTCAGACATATTCTTAGGAAGTTGAACAAAGACAAATTCTGATACTGATAATGAAATGATGGCTTAAATATTTAATCAAATAAAAAAACTGAAACTTTTTCCTTTTTTTTTTTTTTTTTTTTTTCTTTTTTTTTAAAGTTAGTGCTAAACAGTAGAAAAGTAAATTGAGACAGTTTCGAGTTTTTGTCCTTAGTAGGGGTGACTCTAGGATAATACAGCATACAAACTCCTGGAGGTCTCTGTGTTTTTTTTTTGTAGTACATTCTGCTGTACTTAAGCATGCATACTTTGTTTGTTCCTTAGGTTCATCTGCTAAAGGATCAGCTCTCTGCAGAAGCTGCTGCGAGGATTGAAGCCCAGGCTCGAGTTCACCAGCTGCTGCTGCAGAATAAAGACCTACTGCAGCATATTTCTCTCTTGGTTAAACAGGTTCAGGAGCTGGAGCTCAAGCTGGCTGGGAATGGCTCTAGTGAGTATGATTTCATGTGTTTGGCAGTGCTAGGGAGTAACTTCAAAAACATGCATTGTTTATGTCATCAAATTTTAATTTATCACCCTAGATGATGCAAGAATAAACACAAGTACAGGATTTCCATGTTTCACTAAAGCATCTTTTGTTGACCTGCATCTATTGAAACGTCTTTATTACATTCTTTTTTGCTATTAGATTCTAACCTTCACTTCAGAGTAGAATATGGTGTCATTATTAAAGAGGATGTGAGAAGAGATTTGACAGTCATTTACAGCTATTTTTTTTTACAAGGTGACTTAAGTGTGACAGTTGGGACAGTCAAGGATGAGAGCTCTTTATCATGCAGGGTAATGTGAAAGACTGCACATCTCCTGGTGCTGCTGGTCTATATGAAAGTGTGCTTTAAAATAAGCCTGAAATTAACCCCTGTGGAGTGCC
This sequence comes from Cirrhinus mrigala, assembly GCA_036247105.1. Taxonomy (NCBI): domain Eukaryota; kingdom Metazoa; phylum Chordata; class Actinopteri; order Cypriniformes; family Cyprinidae; genus Cirrhinus; species Cirrhinus mrigala. The sequence continues at coordinate 22,126,904 of CM070012.1, read as the reverse complement.
ATTATGGCAGAGAAGTTAAAAGGCAAAGTGAAATTGTATGTGATGGAAAGAGAGGTGGAACAGATGGGAGAGTGAGTGAAAAGACAAGTGAAAGAAAGCTGCTGAAACGCATCAGATCTATTCAGAGAGGGCAGGTGAGGATGTGTTGCAGGGGTTGGAGCACTGTTATTAACCTGCTGGAGCAGAAGAAAAGAGGGGAAAGTGGAGCAGAACTGACATTGTGAAGCGTTATATAATATGAAGGAAGGCAGATGACAACCACAGAGAAAAGAGAGTGGAAAGACCGAACAAAGTTTTGGGGAAGGTACTTTGAAACAGTAGTTTGAACAGGTATAAGTGAATCTAAAACCTGTAAGACCTTCGTTCATGTTTAGAACACAAATTCTTTCTGACTCTGCATAGACAGCAATGCAACTGACACGTTAAAGGCCCAGAAAGGCAGTAAGAACATTGTTAAAATAGTCCATGTGACATCAGTGGTTCAACCTTAAAGGAGAACTCCACTTCCAGAACAACAATTTACAAATAATTTACTCACCCCCTTGTCATCCAAGATGTTCGTGTCTTTCTGTCTTCAGTCGTAAAGAAATTATGGTTTTTGAGGAAAGCATTTCAGGATTTTTCTCCATATAATGGACTTCATTGGTGCCCCAATTTTGAACTTAGAAAATGCAACTTCAACGGGCTCTAAATGATCAGCTGAGGAAGAAGGGTCATATCTAGCGAAACGATCTGTCATTTTTTTTTTTTTGAAAAATAAAATTTTTTATACTTTTTAAACACAAAAGCTCATGTAGCACTAGCTCTGGGATGCGTCTTCACGACGCTACGAATCACGTCTAAGTTCATCGTCTGTGTACTTCAGCTCAAAAAGGTAGAGTATGGCGAAAAACTCCATCTTATTTTCTCCTACATATTCAGAATTGTCCGACATCGTTTTACCTTTTTGTTTGTTAACCGCGTTTGACTTACTTGCACTTCCTTAGGCTTTGCACATTCGCTGTGTAAACACTGGGTCTGTAGTTCCGGCTACGTCCCGCGTGACCTTTAGACTTGATTCAGTAGTACGTAGTGTCATGGACGTGCATCCCAGAGCTAGTGCTACACAAGCTTTTGTGCTTAAAAAGTATACAATTTTTTATTTTCCAAAAAAGTGACCGATCTTTCAGAGCCATTTGAAGATGCATTTAAACTACATTTTGGAAGTTCAAAATCGGGGCACCAATGAAGTCCATTATATGGAGAAAAATCCTGAAATGCTTTCCTCAAAAACCATAATTTCTTCATGACTGAAGACAGAAAGACATGAATATCTTGGATGACAAGGGGGTGAGTTATTTGTAAATTGTTGTTCTGGAAGTGGAGCTCTCCTTTAATTGTGAGTTAAAAGTGTAAAAAGCTCTCAATCTCTTCCTCTCTCTCAACAGTGGGATCCCAAGACAGTCTCCTGGAAATCACCTTCCGTGCCAACGTGCCCCCAGTCCTGTGCGACCCCACCACCCCCAGACCAGAGGACGCCATCCTTCCTCCGCTGAACGATGGGACACAGCTATCCCTGCCGCTGGGCAGTCCAATAGGTAGGGACCAGTGCTTGATCAAGTTTGAGTGTTTCCGCTTTCTTCCGGGACCACCCCAACAGGAGGAGAGTCCCAACACGCCATCCCAAGGCGTCTCGCCCTCATCACGGGACGAGCTTCTGGGTAGCCTCGAGCTGCTAAAATTCCGCGAGTCGGGAATCGCATCCGAGTACGAGTCAAACACAGACGAGAGTGATGAAAGCTGGGGACAGCAGGACGAGAGCAGTCTGCGTCTGCTTAATGTGCTCAACAAACACGGCCCCTCTGACTGCTTGGAGGACGAAATTGCTGTTTAATGTGATTTTGCGCACTTAGAAAAACACTGCTTGATGCTTTGCTTAGAAGGTTCAAGTCAATCAACGTCAATATTGTCAAACCGTCCACCGCTGTTTGTACTGCTGATAAATCTGGGAGACTGAGGTGACATTTACCGTTTGGTAGCCGTTTTGTTTGTTACATTTTATGTCAGATATTAAAAAACAAACAGTCCAAAAGCATAGTAAATACTCTTGTCTCCATTTTAAAGTTTAGGGACACACATCAGAATCAGAATCTTGTACCTCTATTGGAGCGTTCACACACTCAGCGATTTTATCGATTGACGTTGTCAAGCGGTTAATTTGTTGATCATAATGGCCATCCCTATCCCACAAAACTGGAGTGTTTGGAAAATGGAGAAGTTACTCCATAACTTATGATCACAAATTAGATTTTTTTTTTGCAGGTGAATATAAAGTGCACTCTAATTTGGCAAGGAATCAAGCTTTCTTGCCACTAAAGATTGAGCAAAGCATCTGTATATAAACTGTGTATATAACCTGTGAGTAGTGCATATTATAAATGTTATTATATATAGTGTGCAAAATATTACATATAAAATTATCCATATATATAAATATAAATAAATAAATATATGACATGTTAGGGTTCTTTGGAGATATAATGTTCCAACAAGCCTGCTTGATCAGTTACCAAAGAAGAATGTCAAAATTATTTAGGAAAATAAGATTTTCTTATCAAAGTGATAAAATGTTGTGTTGCAAAAATGAGTACACCCTGCTAAAAGTTACTAAATAAAACTAAAAAAAAAAAACTAAAAAAAAATAGTGTAAGTGTATAGTGTAAGCAACAATGAAACCACTTGAGAGAAAACTGCCAGGAGATTTATTTCTTAGCATAAAAGAGGACAATGGTGCAAGAAGAATGCTAAATTATTGTTTTATTTGTGAAAATATAGCAGAAGTACCACTGACATTGAAAAACAATGGACTTGTGATAAGGCTCCTGAAGTACTCAGGTCTGCACTTTAGGTTTTTTTTTTAGCGAGGAGTATGTTTTTGCTAGAAAAAGACCAGGAAAAATAACATGTCAGTGTCTCAGAGCCAGCAAAAGCTATGAAAAGAGTGACACTTTATCTGTATCTTTATCCGAGTATGACACAGCTTGCAGAAGTGACATGCATGGTTGTTGTCACCACTAGAATTATCTACTGTAGCAAAAGCACAGTAAACTCATTTAACCTCTTCCAAGACCCATATTTACAAAATATAGACTTCTGGGAATCCATACTCTGGTCTCAAGACCAAGTCAATCATTTCAGATCCAAAAGCACCCAAAATGTTATGGTGTTGCTAGAGGAGGAGTACAGTAAGAAGTGCCTGGTTCCCACAATTTTGTCATGAACTTGTGCTCTCAGTAGCAAGAAGGGTCAGAGCACTATATTTAAAGTTCTGGAGGACATGCCAAGTACCAGAATATTATATATTTGCTGAATTAAATCTAGGATGTACTCATTTTTGCAATCCTTCATAATTTACTTATTTTACAGAAAATATTGGCATATATTTTTTTTGTTTTTATTAATTATATGTTTAATATATTGTAGTTTTGCCATCGTTCCATGAATTATATTAGTGATCATTAAGAAAATACGTCTTTTATATTAATTCAGAGGGGGTGTACATTTATGCTGTGTGTGTCTATATCTATATCTATATATATATATATATATATATATATATATATATATATATATATATATATATATATATATATATATATATATATATATATATATATATACATATATGCATTGTAATTGTGTATATATAGTAGTAAATTAGAATATATTTTCAGAAATCTAAATTTTTTTAATTGTAAATCAGAATATATAGTTGTTTGTCTGAATATATAAAAGTAAATCAGAAAATATATTTACAAATCCGAATATATAAATGTAAATCAAATATAAAGATACAAATCTGAAAATATAAGTGCAACTCAAAATGGATAGTTGTGCGTCTGAATATATAGAAGTAAATCAGAATATATATATATATATATATATATATATATATATATATATATATATATATATATATATATAGAAATAAATAAATAAATGTAAATTGAATATATATAGTTATTATTCTGAATATATAATGTAAATGTATATTCAGATTTACTTCTATTTAGTCAGATTTATAAAAATATATTCTGATTTACTTCTGTATTCACAACTTACATTTATATACTCTGAGTTCATCTCCAGTGTGGTGCATCACATATTCACAATATTACACATATACACACACACACACACACACACACACATATTCCTGTATGTGTCAGCGGTTCGCCACTGGCTTTGTCGTTGCGAACCGCTGTATGTGTCAGCGCTCTTTTAGAGTCTACAAGCAACTGATGATTATTCACAAACAAGTGATTGTTTTTAACTGCAAGAGATACAGTACATCTATATGAAGTAATACGTAGAACAAATTTTATAAATTTGCCTGTGATATTGTGACATCTATGACATCAGTTGTACAGTCGCGGGTTTGTTTCTGGGCGGTGTTAGTCATGTTTGCACTGATCTGCTCAGCCACTTAGATCACCTTTCATCAGAAGTGCTCAGAATGAAGACAATTACCCAGCTACATCTGTTTTAGCATGCACGACGGAACAGAATCTTAATTGAATGACTGTGGACTGAGGACGCTAAGCTAATTATACCCTAAGGGTAACGAGGCGTCTAAACCGGTCAGATCTTTACCAACAGGAACCCCAATTAGAGTGTCAGAATTTTTAAAACCCACATCCTTTATTCATTATTTTCATACTCAGAAGAGCTTGTCGTGTCTGACTGCTTTACATATTAACTTTTGTACACATTTTGCTTTCTTGCCTTTCGTTTATTTCTGTGCTTCTAAAAAGTGATCTTTCGGTGTCTTACCTGTATCTCTCTGATAAACTACTCTGACTCTTTAACCTCTCTGTTTATATTTTCCAGTTTTTCCCTCTCACTCTCTCTGTTTCTCTCTGTGTGCCCAGTGTCATTTAGAGGCAGACAAGTGCATACAATTAGACTGGTAATAACAGAGTGGTAAGCAAGTCTTCCCACACATAAAGGACATTGAAAGCACTTTCTGTTGTTTAGTCTTAAACATCTGTATTTGTCTCCATTTATGCACTAATATCTTTTTCTTTCCACCAAGAAAATGAAATTTAGGAAATTTACCATTTTTAAATCTCCTTCAGGCTAGTAAAATATCTTCCCACAGATTCTTCGCTGCCTCTAATGAGGGATTCATGATCAGTCGTGTTATCTCGCAGCAGGTCTGGAGGCCAAGACCCAGCTGTGAGCTGTGGTCTAAATTCTCCACAGGGAAACGTGTCATTGTCTGAACACAGGACCAGTATTTTTTTTTTTTTGTTTTTTTGTTTTTTTTTCCTGACTTCTCCTCTTTCAAGGACACAGTGTGTTTACATAAGTGGTGTTTGCTAAGGCGCATACTGTTACTGTTGTACGCAAGTTAGGGGTTTTGATTTCAGGTTTTATTTCAGGCTTGATTGATACCTCAAACCATGCAGCTTTTTGAGGAAAGGTTTGCTGTTACTTTTCTCACCAGTAGCTGGGTTTCCATCCAAAGTTGCGCATTTAACTTGGAATATCACATAAAACATTCCGAATAAGCATCGTTCCATCCAACTAGTCAAGGAGAACAAAATCGTCACTTCCTGATAAACTGGCACTCTATATCATGTTGGAGATGTCACTGAATATAATTTTCATATATAATTAATTTCTTGTGCCTCAGAGTGAACGGACAAAACACGTTAAATGCGGTCATTGCTTTCGGAGGTGGATGCCTGCTTTTTGGGAATGTAGTCGCATTCTGGGAGACCGTTAATTATACAGAAATACTTTGACGACAGACTTTAAGAATGATCATAACATTTCAGATGCTGTGCAAAAAGATCGGTCTGCTGGTTGGAGGAATTTATTAGGTAAATGCGTTTCCATCTCCAGTTATTCACATTAACCCTTTTTTGTCAAAAAAGTCAAAAAACCATCTCAAGCGAGCATAAAAACGTTTTTGTGAATTATTACTTTTTACAAAATTTGGCATTTCAATCACTCATTTCTGATGCATATACTTCAAAATGCACATAAAAACAGGGTGATGGAAACATAACTAATCACATGAGTTTTTTTTATGATAAAATGGGTAAAAAAACAAAAACAAAAAGCCCCATAGAATTACATTGAAGTTATATCTTGGTTCTAGTTTAAAAAAAAATTGTATATAGTTTTAATCTGCCCAAAACCTTTCAAATCAATATGAAAAATTTTCTTTAACCTCATAATGCTTCTTTTTTTTATCACATTTTATCATCTGAAAGTTGAATAAATAAGTTTTCCTTTGATGTATGGTTTGTTAGGATAGGACAATATTTGGTCGAGATACACCTATTTGAAAATCTGGAATCTGTGGGTGCAAAAAAATCAAAATACTGAGAAAATCGCCTTTAAAGTTGTGCAAATGAAGTTCTTAGCAATGCATATTACTAATCAAAAATTATGTTTTGATATATTTACGGTAGAAAATTTACAAAATATCTTCATGGAACATGATCTTTACTTAATATCTTCATGATTTTTGGCATAGAAGAAAAATGACCCATGCAATGTATTTTTGGCTATTGCTACAAATATACCCGTGCTACTTAAGACTGGATTTGTGGTCCAGAGTCACATAAGTTGACAAACTTGCCCTCAAGTCTCTCGGTGCTAACAACCACATAATTTTTAATCAAAATGTAATAAGATCTAATGGTGAAACAGCAGACTACTTTTTGGTGATATATGCTGGACTTCTATTATATAGTCTGCTTATTATATAGTCAGTCAAATGTGCGTTCAGCCATTTAATTCAGTCCACATCCTCAATTTATTCATTTTTTTCACTAGTTGGTTTACTTAAATGTATGTCACAAATGGAAGAAAAAAAATATGTTGCTGCTTCTGTTTGACTTTAAAGTGTAAGCACACATGTAGAAGCTTGACGGTGGGCTATTTTGATTAGAAAAGTAGTTTGATTTGAACCATCCTAGCAACTGCATAGCAACAACATGAAAACCAGTCAAAACTCTAGCAATTTCGGAGTGAATTTTACACAAGCATATTCAACTAAAATGTCTTTTATACGATACTAGTGCCTGGGAAGCAGAGCTAATTGATCTTGTCCTTGAAACCTGGCTACTGTTAGTTTTTGGAAAAAAAAAACATTTTCAATAATTATTCCACACAAAACAACCTTTGGTGTCACGAATAATAAACCACCAATTGTTCCTGCTGTAGGTTACTGCAGGTTTTCAAAGTATATGACTCATTTCAAAGCCATTTAAAATGAGTTGTGTCATTGCGGTGTCACTGCGTGACTGTGCTCATTCAGCGTGAGAGTCATTTTTAGTGAAAGTTGAATCAAATTGAATGCAGATCAAGGAGTTATTTGAACTGAATGGCTACACAAACTGGCAGCTTTCTCTAAGTGTACACTTGTTAAGTTACACATATATCCATCTGGAATACAGTTGATTGACTTTCCTAGTTAAACTGCGGTTCAGTCGTTTTGCGATTCCAAGAATCGCTGGCTCGCAAATGGAACCACTTCAGATGCCATATGCATGCACAGCTGCTTCAAGAAATAGAAATAACCACTAAAACGTGTAACGCTCACAAAACCAGCAAGTGCAGAGAACACCATCTGAATCGCTGTGTAATTTAAAGGATGTTCTGGAGCGTCCCTGTCTCATCTTTGCTCGCTCGGGGAAACGAGCGGCTGTCGGATTGATCCTTCTCCCTGCGGCGTAATTGAAATTGCATAACAATATCACATCTCATTTTAGTACAGCTGCCGCTTCTGAGAGAAGCTGTTGGAAACTCGGGCGCCTCTGAATTAGAAGCTCATGCCCGGGCCCACCTGCTTGCTCTGGAGGCTTTTGAGAACATTCTTTCTCCTGAAGCTGCCAAGGTACTTTTGTTTGAAGTGTTTAGCTCCATCTTATGTAGAGACCGCAAACCTTTATTTACGGTGGCCCAGTAGAACGCAACACAACGAAATCTCCACAACATAACGGAAACAACCCACAACACAATGAAATTAGCACAACAAATCGGAAACCAGCCGTAACACAACAGAAATAAGTTGCAACACAATGCAAACAAGGCACAACACAATGGAAACAAGCTGTGAAACAATGAAATTAGCACAATACAACTGAAACAAGCCGCAACACAACAAAATTAGCACAACACGATGGAAACAAGCCTCAAAACAACAAAATTATCACAACACGATGAAAACAAGCTGCAACACAATGGAAATTAGCAAAACATGACGAAAACAAGCCTCAACACAAATTGAAATTAACACAACACGACAGAAACAAGCTGCAACACAAATTGAAATTGTCACAACACAATGGAAACAAGCCACAACACAGCAAAATTAGAACAACACGACAGAAACAAGCCACGTCACAAATCGAAATTAGCACAACACAGCAGAAACAAGACGCAACACAAATCGAAATTAGCACAACACAACAGAAACAAGACGCAACACAAATCGAAATTAGCACAACACAAAATTGGCACAATACAGCAGAAACAAAACGCAACACAAATCGAAATTAGCACAACACAACGAAATTAGCACAACACAGCAGAAACAAGACGCAACACAAATCAAAATTAGCACAACACAACAGAAACAAGCCACAACACAAATCTAAATTAGCACAACACAACAAAATTGGCAAAATACGGCAGAAATAAAACGCAACACAAATCGAAATTAGCACAACACAACGAAGTTAGCACAACACAGCAGAAACAAGACGCAACACAAATCAAAATTAGCACAACACAACAGAAACAAGCCACAACCCAACAAAATTAGCACAACACGACAGAAACAAGCTGCTACACAAATCGAAATTAGCACAACGCAACAGAAACAAGCAACAACACAACAAAATTAGCACAACACGACAGAAACAAGCCACGTCACAAATCGAAATTAGCACAACACAGCAGAAACAAGACGCAACACAAATCGAAATTAGCACAACACAACAGAAACAAGACGCAACACAAATCGAAATTAGCACAACACAACAAAATTGGCACAATACAGCAGAAACAAAACGCAACACAAATCGAAATTAGCACAACACAACGAAATTAGCACAACACAGCAGAAACAAGACGCAACACAACAAAAGTAGCACAACGCGACAGAAACAAGCTACAACACAAATCAAAATTAGCACAACACAACAAAATTGGCACAATACAGCAGAAACAAAACGCAACACAAATTGAAATTAGCACAACACAACGAAATTAGCACAACACAGCAGAAACAAGACGCAACACAAATCAAAATTAGCACAACACGAACAGAAACAAACCACAACACAAATCTAAATTAGCACAACACAACAAAATTGGCACAATACAGCAGAAATAAAACGCAACACAAATCGAAATTAGCACAACACAACGAAGTTAGCACAACACAGCAGAAACAAGACGCAACACAAATCAAAATTAGCACAACACAACAGAAACAAGCCACAACACAACAAAAGTAGCACAACGCGACAGAAACAAGCTACAACACAACAAAAGTAGCACAACACGACAGAAACAAGCTGCTACACAAATCGAAATTAGCACAACGCAACAGAAACAAGCAACAACACAACAAAATTAGCACAACACGACAGAAACAAGCTACAACACAAATCAAAATTTGCACAACACGAACAGAAACAAGCCACAACACAAATCGAAATTAGCACAACACAACAAAATTGGCACAATACAGCAGAAATAAAACGCAACACAAATCGAAATTAGCACAACACAACGAAGTTAGCACAACACAGCAGAAACAAGACGCAACACAAATCAAAATTAGCACAACACAACAGAAACAAGCCACAACCCAACAAAAGTAGCACAACACGACAGAAACAAGCTGCTACACAAATCAAAATTAGCACAACGCAACAGAAACAAGCAACAACACAACAAAATTAGCACAACACGACAGAAACAAGCCACGTCACAAATCGAAATTAGCACAACACAGCAGAAACAAGACGCAACACAAATCGAAATTAGCACAACACAACAGAAACAAGACGCAACACAAATCGAAATTAGTACAACACAACAAAATTGGCACAATACAGCAGAAACAAGACGCAACACAAATCGAAATTAGCACAACACAACGAAATTAGCACAACACAGCAGAAACAAGACGCAACACAAATCAAAATTAGCACAACACAACAGAAACAAGCCACAACACAACAAAAGTAGCACAACGCGACAGAAACAAGCTACAACACAAATCAAAATTAGCACAACACAACAAAATTGGCACAATACAGCAGAAACAAAACGCAACACAAATCGAAATTAGCACAACACAGCGAAATTAGCACAACACAGCAGAAACAAGACGCAACACAAATCAAAATTAGCACAACACGAACAGAAACAAACCACAACACAAATCTAAATTAGCACAACACAACAAAATTGGCACAATACAGCAGAAATAAAACGCAACACAAATCGAAATTAGCACAACACAACGAAGTTAGCACAACACAGCAGAAACAAGACGCAACACAAATCAAAATTAGCACAACACAACAGAAACAAGCCACAACACAACAAAAGTAGCACAACGCGACAGAAACTAGCTACAACACAAATCAAAATTAGCACAACACGACAGAAACAAGCTGCTACACAAATCGAAATTAGCACAACGCAACAGAAACAAGCAACAACACAACAAAATTAGCACAACACGACAGAAACAAGCTACAACACAAATCAAAATTTGCACAACACGAACAGAAACAAGCCACAACACAAATCGAAATTAGCACAACACAACAAAATTGGCACAATACAGCAGAAATAAAACGCAACACAAATCGAAATTAGCACAACACAACGAAGTTAGCACAACACAGCAGAAACAAGACGCAACACAAATCAAAATTAGCACAACACAACAGAAACAAGCCACAACCCAACAAAAGTAGCACAACACGACAGAAACAAGCTGCTACACAAATCGAAATTAGCACAACACAACAGAAACAAGACGCAACACAAATCGAAATTAGCACAACACAACAAAATTGGCACAATACAGCAGAAACAAAACGCAACACAAATCGAAATTAGCACAACACAACGAAATTAGCACAACACAGCAGAAACAAGACGCAACACAAATCAAAATTAGCACAACACAACAGAAACAAGCCACAACACAACAAAAGTAGCACAACGCGACAGAAACAAGCTACAACACAAATCAAAATTAGCACAACACGACAGAAACAAGCTGCTACACAAATCGAAATTAGCACAACGCAACAGAAACAAGCAACAACACAACAAAATTAGCACAACACGAACAGAAACGAGCCACAACACAAATCGAAATTAGAACAACACAACAAAATTGGCACAATACAGCAGAAATAAAACGCAACACAAATCGAAATTAGCACAGCACAACGGAATTAGCACAACACGACAGAAACAAAACGCAACACAAATCAAAATTAGCACAACACAACAGAAACAAGCTGCAACACAATTTGAAATTAGCACAACACAACTAAATTAGCACAACACGACAGAAACAAGCCGCAACACAAATCAAAAATAACACAACATGATGGAAACAAAGGAACGAGTTGAGTTTTACCGTTTTTGAATCCATTCAGCCGATCTTACTTCTGTCAACATAACCAAGTGACAACCTGCTTGCACGGGGAGACTATTTTCAGGCGCTGCATAATATCATTGCGCCTGCTGCACCCATGGTACGGCAGCAAAGTTCCTTGATTATTACGCCGGAATGAGAGTATAGTTCCTAGCCATATCGGCCTAGAAAATCGCAAATTTTCATTTTCCGTCAGTCTTAGTACACAATTTAACTACAGAAGAGTCAAATTTTAAATAGGAAAAATATCAAAACTCTTTGGTCATTTTTGAGCGAGATGCTAACGGTCTAATCAGATTCAATGATCTATGCTAAAAGTGCTACCACCAGACCCGGAGACTGACTGAATGGATTCGAAAACGGTAAAACTCAACTGTTTAACTATAGTGGAGTTGGAAAATGAGCCTATTTTAAAAAAAAAAAAAGTGGAGTCTTCCTTTAACACAGCAAAATTAGCATAACACAATGAAAATAAACCACAACACAAATCAAAATTAGCACAACACAACAGAAACAAGCCGCAACACAACGAAATTAGCACAATGCGAGAGAATCAAGCCGCAACACAAATCAAAATTAGCATAACACAACAGAAACAAGCCACAGCACAACAAAATTAGCACAACACGACGGAAACAAACTGCAACACGATTTGAAATTAGCACTACACAAATCAATATTAGCTCAACACAACGAAATCTCCAGAGCACAACACATGGGACTAATTTTGTTGTGTTGTGGAGATTTCGTTGTGTTGTGCAGTACTGGGCCACCATAATTATTCTATTTCCTGTCAGGATTACAAAATTAGACATTACGACCTACAAGAATACCCAAGGAGATCCCAGGTCATGGTTGCTGCACTTGGCTGGAAAAAATCCTTCATGTTATAAAGTGAACTCTAATACAGTTCAATTGATTTGAACTCCTTTCTGCTCCACAAGGGTGACACACCATGAAATTAAAAACTGCCCTTAAACAAAAAAAATCTAAATTAAATAGCTTTATTTCACAGAATGTGCTGTAACGCACCGTCAGTCTAATAAGGTTCTAACGATTTCTTCAAAGACACATGGCCGTCGATCAAGTATAAAAGCTGACATTATCTGGCATCACAGTGTACTTGCACAAATCCCTTTATTTCATCAGTAGTTGCATTGCATGCATGTTGCTGCTTGACATTGATGTGGTGGAAGCTTTGATTAATTATTGATCTGAGATTTTGAAGCTGAATGAAAATGGGGGCATTGTCTCCTGTTATGTTCACTCTCCAGTAGCAGAACATTGCCATAATAACATCTCTGCATCTATTTTTTATGTGTGCAGTGCTGCTGTTTGGTCTCACCTTAATTGTAAGACTGTTCTGACATAGTTTGAGATATATCGTCTTTCAAAAATCCATTTTTTTGTCAATGCATTTTTTAAACTGCTGGTGTTGGTTCCAGCCCGCTGCTTAACATACAAATAGCTATTGACCGGGAAAGTTTCCATGCCATCTACGGTTTTGGGTTGGTGTTGTTTTTGTTGGTCTTTTGGGGATTTTTAGTCATTTATTTCCTTTTCGCCATTATATGTGCTACAGTGTGTCTACAGTACCAAGGAGACTAGTCAGACAGCGGTGCTGTTCAACAGAGATAAAGCTAATGGATAGTCCTAACAGGGCAGTTTACTTGTGAAGTTCTCTGCCCTTTTCATTTAGGAGGCCTGAGATTGATGCTTTTATTCTGGGCTGCTGTGCCACTGTGGTGCTCCACCTCATTTGTGTTAATGATGGAGTTGATAACAGGGAGTCAGATGGTGCAAGTGCATTTCGAGTTGCTCCACCTTCACCCTCTCACCACTTTTTTTTCCCCCACCCCCCTACCCTTGTATTTAAAGATTCATGCTAGAAAGAGGGCTCAAATGAAATATTGATGTTTGACCCATCTTCTGCTGACCTGAACATCTAGGTCAGCCAGCTTGGAGATAATGGGTTAAATTGCTTTATTTATTCATTGTTGTTCTCCAATTTGTCCAAGTAGAGATGGTGGTCTTTTGGCTAGGGGTATTAATCCATTTGCTCTATTTGTTCATCGGTTCATTTTTGATTCTTGTACATCATGAAATCCCAAAATAATCACACCAAAAAGTGACCAGATTTTATATGATTTTAAATAAAGGGGTCCTGAGAGAAGAGAAGTCTTAAATGCAACAGGATTTTAAGGTCATTTAATAGAAAATCTAGAAATATGTCTTCATATATATTTCTTCATTTATTTATGCATCAAATAGAATGCCTTTTCTGAAACTTAAAAATATAAAGTGTTTTACTGTATTATATAATACAGTATAATTTTAAGTATAATTTTAAATTTCAAACTTGTGTATTTTTTTAAATATTTTATATACTTTTTAACAAAATATTATATTTATATTATATTATAAAAACATAGTTTATATCTATTATTGTAATTCCTTTTTTTTAATCATTTTTTATCATCTATTTCAAATAGGTATTTTCTAAGACTTTGTAAAAATATGTATTTTGTTATAATTTTAATTTCTAGACTAATTATTTCAGAAATTATAATGTGTTTTTATGTTTTGTATATTTAAAGGTATATTATTATATTTCTACATGTTGTATTTTTTTTTAAATATATAAATGTTTTCAGAGAATAAAAAAAATACATTTCATTATTATTTCTAGAATAATTATAATTACTAGAATTTTATTATATATGATATTATATTTATTTATTTTTGTATTTCCTATTTAAAAATTATCATTCTCAAAAAGGATACCTTTTCAAAAGGATATCTGTTCTAAGACTTTGTACAAATCTGTATTATTTTATTATAATTCCTAAAACAATTATTTCTAAAAATGTTTAGAAATTATAATAAAATATTTTTTTTATATTTGATATATTTAAAAGGTATAGTATATATTTATAATATTTTATTTCCTATAAAAGGTGTCAATTTCTTGTAAAATAGGATGTCTTTTCCAAGAATATATATATATATATATATATATATATATATATATATATATATATATATATATATATATATATATATATATATATATATATATATATATATATATATATATATATATATATATATATAATATGTGTATGTTCGTTCTATTATATTATATTATATTATATTATATTATTATACAGTTAAATCAGTTTGAAATTGTAAGTGCATGCTGTTATAATTTCTAGAATTTTACATGATATTAAACACTTAAATATTTAATCAGTTTAAAATTGTAAGTTCATGTGGTAAAATAATTTTTTTTTTAATGACTTTATGCACTAAAACAGCTGGAAATATCATGGAAATTCATTTGGTCAAAAAGAGTGGCAATCCTGTATCATGTGGCGTGTGCATGTGTCTGCTGGACAGCGTTTGGTCCAGAGGTTTCCTGCTGGGACACATCAGGA